>OZ025262.1:28185200-28709667 GCA_964019135.1 Arenicola marina
GGATGATCATAGCCTTTTTGGATCGCGCGCTTGAAGCGAATGATACCCTTTTATCCTACCTAACCCCCTCCCCTCTAACCCCATACACCACCCCCCCTTCTCCTGCCCCCCCCCACCCGCCTAAGCTCCGCTTCCACCCCTATGCGCCCTCCCCCCCTCCTCACCTCGCCTCCCTTCCGTCTCCCCCTCCACGTGTTTTCCAATCGCCGAGCTTTTCTTTCCGGTAACAAACACCCGGTTCGGGCCAGCCTGCGCGGACTGTGTTTGCCGACGTTTGCGCGGTTCACTGGGGACGACTTGATAAGTGGCTCCGCGCGGCACCCGGTCGTCACAGCTCTGTGTGTAGCGGCCATACCCGGCCAGCCCAGCCCAGCCCAGCCATCGAGCGGACCCCGTGCTGATTTCAGCGGGCCGGTCCGTGACCCCCGGGCATTGAAGCTGAGAGGGGCGATCCGTAACCACGTCATCTGGAGCTGAGAGGGGTTATCCGTAAACCTGTCACCTGGAGCTGAGCGGGGGAGTCCGTAAACCGCGTGAACAACAGCTGAGCGGAGCGGAGTCCGAGTCCATAACCGCCACATCTGAAGTTGAGCGGGGCGGTCCGTGACACCTTTGTCTGGAACTCAGTGAGACGGTCCGTGACTAAAACGGAGTGGCCCGTGGGCGGGATCACCCCCCACCCCCCGGGATCAGACCCACGATCGCACCCCCCCCCCCCCCTCTCCCTCCGTGGGATTGGTCACAACATCATCTGATCCTGTATGACGTGAACCGGACTTACCGCTGGACTGATCCGCTTCAGACAGTAGCTGGTGTCCCCATAACACGGGTTTGACATGCGTGTTATCTTTACCGGCGAAGGCTGGTTCCACCTTGCTAAGGTCACTCTTAAGCTTAACTCTATTTATCACAGGCTGAAGTCTTGGATGACATACTGTGCTGGTATTGAGGAATGACGTTATCTAATTGCCGCATCACTGAAATCGAGGGAGGGACCATCAATAATTTGTTTCATGTGACGTGTAACGATACACTTATATATATATAATTATTCAGAAGAACAGAACAGAAACGTTTGAACATCAGTTGCAGGTGGAATTTAGTGCCCCTGACGGCGTAGTAACCAGAGGATCCATTCGGGTGGCGGCCTTTTAGAGTGATTATAAAATGGCATCTGGATACCTCAGGAAGAAACTGGATCACTGATTCCGGCGCATTGACAATGGAGTATGGATCCTGAATAATTTACACCGGACCATTCATTCTGTAGCGGAAATCTTTTAACGTTAATCCTGCAGCGTTAATCCCGGACCATTGATCCCGGAGCGTTCATTCCGTACCATGAAGTCTGGAGCGTTAATCTTGGAGCTGTGATCCTGGGCAATGCTTTTAACAGAAACGACAAATATATTTTGACATGTCACGTGTGAATCGACTCATGTCAAATGCTTGTTTAATTCCGCAATCCGCAAATTTCACGATTGATCCGCAAACAACATCACAGGCCGCTGGATGAGATTTAAATATATCCACTAGTTATCGTCACCTGCATTTTTCCGGATAGCCCCTTCGCCCCGCCCCTCCCACTCCCCTCGCCCTCCCCCCTCCTCCCCCCCTCCCCCCCGTCATCGCCGTCGGGATGGCCTCCGCTCTGAATCCCGGACCCCAGACGTATATAACGCACATGGCCGCCACCGCCCCGGGTTACTCCGGACTGAAGCGTCCTGCCGCCAGACCCGCTCCGGATCCAGGAAAACACCGGACGTCCCTGGCTAAGAAGCCTTACCGTCACAGTTCGGAGCGGCCCCTGGGGTTCAGCGACTCCAGACCCCAGCAGGATGGGCCGGACAATAATAGCAAGACACGGACCCCCAGCGAGGTTAAGGTCTCTCCGTCCAAAGGAAGCCCTGGTTCCCATGGCTCCCCAGCCAATAGCGTGTCATCGGGAGGTGGCAAAATAGATCCTAGGTAAGTACGTATATGTGGGTTGGTCAGTGCCCTGACAATAACAGATTTATTAAAGCTTGAAACATTAATCAACTGCAAATTAAGGTGCTGATCCAATAATCAGGCAAGTTTGGAGTTTATTAAAGGTTAAATAATACCGTCACGCTCGCTTTATTAATTAATGCATGGAGCCTTAAATAACAGAAGCTAATGCTCTGATCCTTTATTTTTTATTATAAAACATTATCAAAATCAAACCGTACCATGAAATATGAAGACTATTGAGTGAATGATAAAATTTATTTTCTTTCTCTAACTCTCTCCCTATGCAGGCAGGCCTATATATATATATAAATAATAGCATGATGTCAACTTGTTAAAGACTGATATTTTCGAATTATATAGACTAAGACATGTTCGAAATAATTCTAAAAGAATGAAGCTGCTGCAGCAATGCTTAATACTTGTAGGTCGAGGGTCAAATTGGTAGTAAAACGGTGTTAGTGATAAATAATGACAATCACATATTTGTGAGAATTATCGTAATGAAAACAATAAAAATAAATGACTAAATAAATGAACGAACGAGTGAAGTATACCCTCATATGTTGTAAGTTTTAAACATTCACCAATGACAGTAAAACAGTAATAACGCCATTCTAGGCAAAGAAAACTATTTTACAATTGAAAAATCAGACGATCCATATAATGGAATTATTTGCGGCTGCGGTCAAAAGTTTATAGATTTTCTTTACATGCCTTTAATTTGTTTGTTCAAGAGATGTGCCATAGCATATCAAAAAGACAACGCGTGTGTTCATAGGAAAGAGAACGCGTGTGTTCATATGACTGGAACATGTATGTATTCATAAGAAAGAGAACGCGTTTGTTCATAGCAAGAGGACATGGCTTTGTAGCCCCCTTAGACACCATAAGCAGCGCATGTTAGGACATGTTCTTTTTTAGGTCCCTCTAGTTTGCTTCCGAAAAAGAACATTTGTGCGTTACACTAAAGTTTAGATGTTTAATATTCAATGAAAATGCAGTAGATACAGAGTACCTTTATACATTTTTATTTTATTTTGACAAACATGGCGGGTCGGAGAGAGGCGTTTCGTTTTCACCCGCGGCAACTAGACCAAGACCTTATTAATATGAAACACTTGACGAGCTGAGCGGCGCCACTGTGTGTCGCTGTGTGTGTACGATCATAGGCCTCTCCTCAATAGACATTTGTGTCATATATGAGATATATTGAAGTGTTTTCTCGGTGTACGGGATCAGCCGTCACCCTGGCGCCCAAGCAAGGACCACATAGCAGCTACCATAAAACCAGGTTGCGTACATCTTGCTATCGATAATTCTTGTTTGACAAATTAATTTTTGATATAGATATATATGCAATGAAATAAATATGTATAAAGAAATTTATGCATGAATAAATACATACACAAATAAATACATCTGACTACATCTAGTCTCGTTAACTACCGACACGTGTTAGATTTTGATTAGATGTACATGTATATATCTTTTGATTCGCATGTGTTCACTACGCTCTGACATATGGCTTTAATTTTTGTAAACATTCAAGTATTATAGGCGTTGTCCCTAAGATACAAATAAACGATATATATACATACATAATGAAATATATACATAAATAAATATAAGTACAAAATATATAAAATATATAATAATAGATAAATAAATAATAATAAATTGTTACGTTTATATGTTTATTCGTTTTTATTCTGAATCGTGTCTTATTTGATATATCGTTTTTATAAGAAATTATTGAACTTTTCATAACATGTTTTCAAATTAATATTAGTAGGGCACAATTTTCGATATACTCTAGTGACGTATCTTATACGAATGCTGTTACAAGCATGATATGTTTAACAAAACTACACATATTAAACATGGATTCAATGCGAATATCTTAAACAACTGCATGAGAGTGAATCAGATTGCAACAACAAAGACATTTGAGGAATAATGGCACTAGACTTAAACTATTAAAATGATAAAGATTCAGTACTTATATATTTACTTAAGTATGTCTCTCCCGTGGCGGCAAAACGGGTGAGATACTTTAATAACGACCACGTTAGCACACGCTATGCGATCGAACATCGATGAATGCCATAAGGTAGCCCGTAACCCGCATAACATTTATTTGATTTTTTTTATATTTGATGCATGGCTGGCTACCTCTACCATTGGTGGACCAAAAGTCAGTCACCACTGTCATAACCAAATGTTGGTATCATAGGGAACACTAATGGCGATATCTCGTTATGTTCGACGAGAAAGCACATGTTGATGATTACGCTAGGGACCTCCAGAATCGAGCGACGTCAATTGCCGTTTATAGCGCGAGCGACGTCAATTGCCGTTTATTGCGCGAGCGACGTCAATTGCGGTTTATTGCGCGAGCGACGTCAATTGCCGTTTATAGCGCGAGCGACGTCAATTGCCGTTTATTGCGCGAGCGACGTCAATTGCCGTTTATTGCGCGAGCGACGTCAATTGCGGTTTATTGCGCGAGCGACGTCAATTGCCGTTTATAGCGCGAGCGACGTCAATTGCGGTTTATTGCGCGAGCGACGTCAATTGCGGTTTATTGCGCGAGCGACGTCAATTGCCGTTTATAGCGCGAGCGACGTCAATTGCCGTTTATAGCGCGAGCGACGTCAATTGCGGTTTATTGCGCGAGCGACGTCAATTGCGGTTTATTGCGCGAGCGACGTCAATTGCCGTTTATAGCGCGAGCGACGTCAATTGCGGTTTATTGCGCGAGCGACGTCAATTGCGGTTTATTGCGCGAGCAACGTGAATTGCCGTTTATTGCGCAAGCGACGTCAATTGCGGTTTATTGCGCGAGCGACGTCAATTGCCGTTTATTGCGCGAGCGACGTGAATTGCCGTTTATTGCGCGAGCGACGTCAATTGCGGTTTATTGCGCGAGCGACGTCAATTGCCGTTTATAGCGCGAGCGACGTCAATTGCCGTTTATTGCGCGAGCGACGTGAATTGCGGTTTATTGCGCGAGCGACGTCAATTGCCGTTTATAGCGCGAGCGACGTCAATTGCGGTTTATTGCGCGAGCGACGTCAATTGCCGTTTATTGCGCGAGCGACGTGAATTGCGGTTTATTGCGCGAGCGACGTCAATTGCCGTTTATAGCGCGAGCGACGTCAATTGCGGTTTATTGCGCGAGCGACGTCAATTGCCGTTTATTGCGCGAGCGACGTCAATTGCGGTTTAAAGCGGCGGCAAAGACCGTTTCTCGCAGTTGAGAAAGTTCACCACTATTCTTGGATAAGGAAAAGGAACCACCATTTATATCCCTGGTAAAATCTAACACTATACTTAGATAAGAAAAAGGAACCACAACTAACTCATACGGGTGAAGAAATTGACCAAAAAAATGTATTCACCAACACGCGCATTATAGCCACGTAACCCAAATCCATCCAACTCTAATTCCGTATGTTGTCTTATCGATCTCATGCCCAATAATGGCGAAAACGTCATTACGAAAGTATTATCCTGCTCATGGCAAATAATTATATTTGTTTCCGTATATGTGCTTTCGGATTATTGAGCTGCCCAGAATATATCTTTGGTGAATAGAGATGTTATGGAGTTGATGTCCCTTTTCATTATAATTGCACTTCGCCTCCCACATCCACACACCCCCTCTCACACACCCACACAACCCCTCCCGCACCCACACCCCCCCCCCCTCTCACACACCCACACACCCCCTCCCACACCCACACACCCCCTCTCACACACCCACACACCCCCTCCCACACCCACACACCCCCTCTCACACACGCACATCCAGCAGGTTGCTTCAGTTAATTTGAGAATGCATTATAATTCACCCTGGTGAACAATGGCATGGCCATTATTTTACCGGGATTAAGTACAACAAACAGCAATCCTAGTTGACTAGATCTGACAGTAAGATCATCGCCTCAGCTTTGATAAATAATAAATGATGACCTTTGTCTATTCTCTGGCGGACCTTTTCGCTATAGCGCACTCGCCATGTTATATCCTCATCGTATTTCAATCCTCGATCCCTACATTTCTCTCCGATCGGTGACGGTAATCCTGGTGATGACGCCAATAATTTTTCGGTATTTAGCAAAATGCTTCAGTTGTCAGAAAGGACTTAGTCACGTAGTCCTGATGACGCTGTGATCCGCAGGTTTATTTGATCCCGAAGATCTCGTGATTCTGACGCTGGCATAAATCGGATGCCGATGTGGTCCGAATGCTTGGCTGACCCGGAGAGGTGAGTGCTCCTGGCGCTTGTGCCACAGAGTTCCTGTCGCGATCTGCTCGATCCGGCGATGGCTATTTCATCGCCTATTTTATCCGGACGCAGGCAAGAACCTGGCACCTGTGTGATCCGTACGCGTGTGTGATCCGGGGGCCTATCTCCCTCTCCGGTTGCTGGTGTGATCCTGATGACCGTCTGATCCGGTTCCTGATGCGAGCCGGAGGGTGGCGTAATCCGGATCCTTGCGCAGCTCCCCGGCCTCCCGTGTAATTCCGACCCATGCGCGGACGTCCGGATCTCTGTTAGATCCAGAGGTGTCTGCAGCGATCCTGTCGCTGATGTGATCCGGATATCCACGTGACCGGCCGGACGAGCGCTTGTGACAGACGCTGGTGCGATCATAATGACTCTTGTCTTATGCGCATGCTCAAGCGATCCTGTCTCCGGTTCATGCGGGACGAATCGTGTGTGGCCGCCATTTATCATGCAATACATTCCGGACACCGTGAACTATTTACGTATCCTTATGAAGCGTAAGACATTTTCTAAGAAATCCACGAAGCCAAAAAACATCGATCGTTAATCTAACAAAAACATCCGTGACGCCCCTGTTTCGTGTGTCCCTGAACAAGATTTTCTCTTTTTGCCGACTGCAAGACGATCTCCTCTAGATGGCGCTGTCACGGCCAGCTCTCGTACGTCTCTCGTTCGCCTTGAGAAATGTCCCTGTCTTTTATACGAAGGCTCGCGGACCTATCGCCATCGACACCCGCCCCTCCCCCCGCCACCCGACACCCCCAGTGATGCCGGCGATCCTCCTTTCCATGGCAATACATGTATATAAACTTTATAGGTAATTAATCCCCGTCGAGCGTAATGTCTCTGAATGATCTCGTGCGTGGAAGTTCGTGCAAAACGAGAGGCGGGCTCACTGATCGACATGTAGGGGGTGGAGGGCGGAGGGGCTGGGAGGAGGTGGGAGGGAGGGAGGGGGGGTATTTGGTGGGTGACGATCGGTGTGTGTGGGGGGGGGGATGATCGAGGGTAATCCTTGTCGGTAAAGAGGATGTTCTGCACCTCCTCCCCGCCGCCCTCCACGCCCTTAGGGAAGGATCCGTCTTCACCCCTCCCCCCCCTACCCCCCCCCCCACCTCACCCAGCCACCGCCATACGTTAGCGACACCCCATACATAGCTCCGTGGCACGCCAGCTTTCTCCATCCTCACACGGACCGCGGCATGCACGAATGAGTATGGGGAACGACCTTCGCACCTGCTGCTATAGACACGGGGGCAGGGGTGGGCGTTCTGGCCCCAGACCTTTTGACTTCATACCCCGACCCCTACCCCTACCCCTACCCACACTACTTACGCAGACCTAAGTATATATATATATATATGATATATATATGTATCTACATACTTAGGTCAAGAGAGCATTATGTTAGTAGATCTATTTGTCGGTTTCACAATTCCTGCCTAAGATGACGCTTAGTTTAACTTCCGCTGTCATCCCTGCGCGTGACGCACGTTGCGTAGCAACCCGCGTCGGGTGGCAACGCCATAATTTCAGGCCACTCTCTAAATCCTCATGTCACTGAAGCGGTCCAAGACGCACCCCTGTAGGCCCTAGATCTGTGAAGATATTATGGGATTATTGCTGCTTCTAAAACAGAAAAAGAATAGAAGTGGGCCGTCATTTGTGCAACTTATGGCATAAACATATGGTCAAAGATTCTCTAGTTTATAACGGTGTCATGACAATTTATCATGTTTATGTAGGGGGGATCCCCCATCTGAATCGCGAATCCAAGAATTAGGGAGAGCAATATCGAACCTCCAAGATGAGGACTGTTCAAGCCAGGAATTAGGAATTGTAAGAATAACGATCTCCCAAAATTGCCAACAGCAAATCGCAAAGTTCCAAGAATTCCCAGATGCGGAGATCGAAAAAGGTATTCCCTCTGCTCTGATGTTTTAATAACTCCACAACATGTTCAACATATTCAGATCCGCATATTACATTAGTCTAGCAGTTGCGTGTATATGTAATAAGACTTACTCGCTTTTGCTTTTCATATCTCTGAACATAGAGAGGTATTACGATATTTTGAGCGCTGCCCGCTACGGGCAGATTTCTATAAGGGATTCTATTTGCTCTATAGAATACTATCCATATGTGACTAAATTGAATACTAACCAATCCACAGTTCTAAAATCATTATGATTGCCGCATATATAGGGATAATTTCTACAATGGATACTTTCATACAAATACAGTTAAAGTTCTTAGAAGATAAGACTTTCATATAAAATATTTATTGGAAGCAGGTCTGCGCATTTAGCTTACCTGTATATATTGTACAACTCATTATAAGAATTGGTATAAATTTTCCTATATTTTTCTGCCTTTTATGTAGCCTTTCTACCAATTCATCGATCACCTACAAGATCTAACAATTCGTCCAAATGTTCCTAAAGTTATCGGCATCTCGCCGAATGTCATATTATATTGTAAAAGCTATGATTGTGACCTCTGTGACTTCACCTGTCGTGACCGTGAGAAGAGGGTGGAAATCTTTAGATAACATCTTGTGACATACATTGACAGGTCTGGGTTCAGGTCGGTGGGTGGGGGGTAGAGGGAGGGAAGGACGAGAGGATAGAGACGGAAAGGGGGAGGAAGCTGTAGAGGGGGGGGGGGTGATAGAGATTGGGAAGATAAGGTACAGGGGAGGGGGTGTTAATGTTGATCTGTGGTCACTCTAGTACCGGGAAAGCTTGACACGTGACGTGAAGTGGTCGAATTCACAGCTCGTCATTTGCCCTCTGATTACTGAGTGACGTGACACGGTCAGTCACAACATCGTACCCCATTCCCTCCCCTCCCTCCCCTCCCTCCCCTCCCTCCCCTCGCTCCCTTCCGTCCGCTCTCGCCCATCCTCTCCACCCCCGTCCGCCATCCACCCTCTTCCTCCGCGTGACCCCATGCACTCCATTGCCCCTGTGCCCCTCTCTACATCATCCACCCACACCTTCACTCCTCCTGTCTCTCGCGTTATAATAAATGTTTTGTTTTCTTATCACACCCTCCTCCTCTCCCTCCCCTGTTCTCTTCGCCCCCCCCCCCTCCCCCCGCCTCTCTCATACACAGTCCCAGGAATCATTGACCCCGGGGATGACCTTGTTCATGTTTTCACTGTGGGGGCCAGTGGGGGGGGGCAGGATAAAGGGGGGGGGGGGGGTAACTTAAATGGGGTGGGGGAAGGGGAGGGCGGCAAACCTACCCAAGGCCCGTTCGCTCCTTCTCCACTACCTCAGTGTGATTTGACCATCATTAGAGATCAGTCCACTCAGGTAACCTGTGCCCCCCTCCCCCGTCCTTGACGGACGGGGGATCTCAGGGTGAACAACGGACCCAGTTTCGAACCTCGAATCTGGTGATTTTTCAACATTCATCTCATTGTCTCATGGGACACCAGGGCCTGCATTAGCCCATATGTTCGCAAAGATGGCATAAACGATCAAAGCACCAATCCATCCAATCAACAGTGTTTAAATGGTGGACATGATTGTCTTGTAATCGTCTTTCGCAAATAGCTTTTTGCCTATTTTCGCACTCAGTCCTCCCCAGGAGTTAGGTACTTAATACACTGCTGGGTTTGGGGGGTTCCGCGATAAAGCCCCCCCCCCCATTCCCGCCCGCTTTTTTGTACCGGCACAATACGCTCGGTCGGGGAGTTTTACCGCCAAATGCCGCTCGGTCGGGGCGTTTTACCGGAAGGTGTCTTTTTTGCGGAAACTCGCTCTATGAACGCACATGTTCAGCCAGGTTAGCCTGTATTGTATCACGTGACGCTGATATACTGTCCATATTATATACCTAGAAGCCGTGTTATATTTCATAGCCGAATATAGAAACATTTGTCAGAAAGAATCTTGGCCCGACATTAAAATCAGTCACATCCTGCATTCCTTCTATTAAATGATAGTGGACCCTCAAGTTATAATAAATTATTGACCGCCTACCCTTATATTCTTTATTTGACAAACATATTTTATTTGCAAGATATCATTGATAAAATGACTAAAATTAATGCCCATTTTGTGTGAAGCATCATAAATGAAGTGAAAAATGTTTTGTTTAAATGAAAAATGTTTTAAACAGGTCTGTGTACACTTACGCTCACTCACGCTGGGATATACACAATACTACGTTCGATGGGGCTGCATGCCAGCGACACTAACTAAACACTTTTAGACCACAACTTTGCTAAAGCAAACCATCACATTATAACTTGGTCCATGGTTGAATTGTATGGTGTTTTATTGGTGAGAAAATTTTAACACAAGATTTTAGTGTAAAATATGCAAAGAATTATAATTTTATAAGGGTAATAATGTTGAATAAGTCAACCATATAATGTAGCAGACTCTATATGATTTTAAAATTCGATATATTAATCGTATTTCACTTAAAGTCAATGCATTTAACATTTTACTTCAGCTTCAAATCGAAACGCTACCGCGACAAGCTACGAACCGAAATTAAGGAGCTGGAGAAGTTACTTCCGGTAGACAGGACCGCCGCCCACCGGAAGTTAGACAGCCAAACAGTATTCCGCCTGACCATCGCGTTCTTTAGAACGAAGCTGTTCTTTCATGGTAAGTTCCCTGGTGGTTAGGGTATCATCCCTGGCCGAGTTGGAAAGCCGGCTGAGATATAGACCAATAGACAATCGCTTCCAAGCGTCGTTGGCATATGGGGAAATTTTCACCCGACCCACACAGAGTTGCATTGTCGTGAGATGTTCCCAAAATAGCTTTCATGTAACAAAAGTTGCATACAACATTGACAGCTTCGGGAAGCTAACATAGTTTTCATGGAAACGGAAGTGGCCTAAATACTAACATGTGTTGGCCGAGCCCGTCCGAATGTGCTCTCTGCCTCCTCACCCTCCTCCCCCTCCGCCACTCACCCGTGCCATCGCTTCTCGTCGAACGCGTATCACTAATTTAGACCTACAATTAAGTGTAGCTTTGCCTCGCGTGTTAGTGACCCAAGTTGATAAATATTATATGTATACAATATAAATACCAACACATATATGCCCACATCATATATATATCTAAATGATAAATATGCGTCCAAATGATACACGATGAATAATATGTCGTTTAGAAACCGATATAAATGTATTCTCTCATTGCGCATGCCTAAGGAAATCTATGTAGATTTAAAGAGTCACATATTTTATTTATAAACCATATGACTGAGGGGGTAGCATAATTTACAGCGAGCTGTTCCCAGTGTTACTGAAGTTGACCAAATGCCCCTGCCCCCCCCCCCACCCCCGCTGCCTCCACCCCATCTGATTTCACGTCGCTGAGCCAAACACAGGAACCCACAGACATGGTGTCGCGACAGACCACCAGAGGGGGCTGCCATCGGCATCCGACTTGATGTACTTAATTGCCTTTATGACGGAATCAAGTGGCGGCATCGATCGTACAAACTCTTGTTTGAGAAAGCGACACGATCCCGCCAGGAAACGATACCATTCCGGAGATCGGGCCCGGATATTCCGTATGATAGCTTCCCCCTCCCAAACTCCCCTTTTGGCCAACGGTATTGTTTTTTGACGCGGTGGGGTGGGGGTGTGTTCCAGTCGTGGCCGTGGCGGTCGGGGTGTCGGGTGCGGCGGGGGATGCGTGGTGGGGTGGGGTGACGTGTGCGGGTGGGGGGGGGGCGGAGGGGGGCGTGGTGGGATGGGGTGACGTGTGTGGGTGGAGGAGCAGGGGGGGGGGCGTGGTGGGGTGGGGTGACGTGTGCGAGTGGGGGAGCGGGGAGGAGGGGGCATGGTTAGGCTACAGAGACCTGGGACCTGGGTGAGGTGGGTGGGAGGGGATAGCGGGGATGCGGTATCTGAGATGGGGTGTGTGGGATGGAAGCTAGCGCAGGGGAAGGCGGCTTGAAATGCCGTAGGGTAGGGTAGCCCCCCCCCCATCCTTGGTGACAGGTCAGGATAGGGATCAACCATCAACACGACAGCCCGACAAAGAGCAGGAAAACAATGTCAAGTCATTTGAAGGGGAAGAAAGAATTAGTTTCACCAATCGAATAATCCAATGGGCAGGGCATCGCTTTGTTGAGTATGTTTAATTTAATTGTTCCACTTTGCGTTACACACACAATGGGGACGTGGCCGTATCAGATCACAGTTTGCCAAGGCCCGGGTGCCCCCCCCCCCCCCCCGGCCAACCTCCGCCTCAGCCTGACCCACGTCACCCCCACCCCCGCCACCTCCGTCGCCTCACCAATCATCAATCCTAGTCCCCCTTCCCCTTCCCGACTCCCCACCCCCCCTCCTCCCCCCACGTCGCCCTCCCCGCCACCTCGCCTCACCCAGACCCGACGCTAGTCGATTTGGCAATCCAAGGCAAACACCAAGACCAATCTGCCATATTTGACCTGCGCGCGCAATCCGACTGGTTGGGCGGTTATGAACTTCCGGTCCGGAAGTGAGCTCCATCTGCTTAAAGTCAGCCATCAGCTCCTCAGCGTTTTGTCATGGCGTCAATGGCAATATTAAGCCCATTTTCTTTTCAAGAAGAAATTATTTACCGTTTTCATTATGGATTAACCCGTTAATGTTCGGTAAGGCTAAGTAGCGTCCTTCTCTCTATTTCCTTCCCCGTGTGATAAGCAGCCTCCATGCGACACGCATCAGATTAACTGGATGACGTGGACGACCTGGATGACCTGGATGACAACTATATTCATTAGGCTCAAGCCGCAAAATGATCGATTTGATTAAAAATGATTTATAGTTAAAATTGTATATAATATATTACTTGGTTATAGTTAATGCGTATGTCTCATGTGAAGTGAAGACAAATATCAACAGCGTGAGGAATGTCTCGTGTTTGTTTCATTGTCGCGCCCCCTGGCGCATGCCTTGCATAATCTTTCCTAAATTTGAAGCTATAATTTCTCGCATTATTAGTTCTTACCAAAGTAAATATGTATTTATTTCTCTTTTATTCTATTCAAGCCTGCGGACTCGGCTATGGAAGATATCCGGACACCCCAAGGTCTGCCCCACGCAATGGAATTCCAGCGACCGCGGGTGCGACCCAACCTCTCATCCACAACGCAATCGTTCCCCAATACCCACTTACGGAATTTCACAATTGTCCGACTGCGCATGCGCCGCATAATCCGCATCCGGAATACCCTCAGCATGGAGGCGTCACCATGGCAACGCCTGTCGCGCAGTCTGAAGGAGTGACGGGGGCGGGGGTCTCTGGGTCGTGCCGCGAGCAGGAAGATGAGGCAGGTGCCGGGGTGAGCTTTCCGGACTCCCCGGAGGCCGTGAAGACGGAGAGAGATGAGGCCCAGTCGTCAGTGGATGGGCCGGCGGTGACGGAGGAGCAAATCAGAGAGGCTGTCTCAAGTTCTAGCATCTTACAGGTAATTAGAGCTTGGATAAATATCAAACTTCCCCCAAAAATATGGAGAGCAATATGGAATCTCCAACATCAAGACATTTTAAAGCTGGGTGCGAAATAATACGCATTAATGGTGATATCGCGAATATTGAGCAATTCGCAGACTGTACTAACGGATCGCGGTACTTAGGCAAAGGGTCTTCGCGTTGAACCAGGAATTGTACGGATAACGATCCCCAAAAATTGCCAACAGCTAATCGCTAATGTCCAAGAATTTCCGGAATGCCAATCGCGGAGATTGGAAAAGGTATCCCCACCCCCAAAATTTTTATTTAAGACCTAGGTTATAATTATTAGAATTCTGCCTCTATTGCTGTCATAAACGCCACTGTCTGTGAGTCAGTAGCTGTGAGATGACTCTTAGAAATATCATGCGTAAGCTAAGCGTGGTTTATAAATAACGGAAAAATATAGTACTCGCGGAAAGTACCTGGAATATAATTTGGGCACTAAATTAGATTTGCTTAGCGTATAGTAGGGTTTAAGCATACCGACCCAGGTAAGCGATCATAAAAGGAATTATATTTTACTGGATGCTTGGTGGACCAATTCTGGACATTTCGCGTCAGTGGGAGAAGGAAGGGATGAGCGGAGCCATATCTCCGGGGTAACCCCCTACTCACCTATCCCCGCTACTCACAGGAAAGCACCGATCCACGTGCCGTTAGGCTCTAATGTGATTTAATTAGAAAAGCGTCAACTATAGTACTACTAGAGCCGAGTATATCGCTTTGGTCAAACACCAAACATACGTTACTCATTTCAGCCTAGAGCGAATACGGTTACAACTAAAATAGGCATTACACATAACCGTTGTACCAGATATTACCATACATTTGTTCGTAGTTTGTAGCGTGCATGTTCAAATGACACTATTTACACCCCACCCCCTCTTCCCCCCAGGCGCTGGACGGGTACCTGCTGGTCGTGACGTCAGACGGCACGATCCTCTATGTCTCTGCCAATATACTGCAGCAGCTGGGCTTTAACCAGGTAAGACTGAGGACAGGTCAGCGTGACAGTGTGCAGGACAGGTCAGGGTGACAGTCTGCAGGACAGGTCAGGGTGACAGTGTGCAGGACAGGTCAGGGTGACAGTGTGCAGGACAGGTCAGGGTGATAGTGTAGGACAGGTCAGGGTGACAGTGTGCAGGACAGGTCAGGGTGACAGTGTACAGGACAGGTCAGGGTGACAGTGTGCAGGACAGGTCAGGGCGACAGTGTGCAGGACAGGTCAGTGTGACAGTGTGCAGGACAGGTCAGGGTGACAGTGTAGGACAGGTCAGGGTGACAGTGCGCAGGACAGCTCAGGGTGACAGTGTACAGGACAGGTCAAGGTGACAGTGTGCAGGACAGGTCAGGGTGACAGTGTGCAGGCCAGGTCAGGGTGACAGTGTGCAGGACAGGTCAGGGTGACAGTGTGCAGGCCAGGTCAGGGTGACAGTGTGCAGGACAGGTCAGGGTGACAGTGCAGGACAGGTCAGGGTGACAGTGTGCAGGCCAGGTCAGGGTGACAGTGTGCAGGACAGGTCAGTCTGACAGTGTGCAGGACAGGTCAGGGTGATAGTGTAGGACAGGTCAGGGTGACAGTGTGCAGGACAGGTCAGGGTGACAGTGCAGGACAGGTCAGGGTGACAGTGTGCAGGACAGGTCAGGGTGACCGTGTACGGGACAGGTCAGGGTGACAGTGTGCAGGACAGATCAGCGGAACAGTGTGCAGGACAGGTCAGGGTGACAGTGTGCAGGACAGATCTGGGTGACAGTGTTCAGGACAGATCAGGTTGACAGTGTGCAGGACAGGTCAGGATGACAGTGTGCAGGACAGGTCAGGGTGACAGTGTGCAGGGCAGGTCAGCGTGACAGTGTGCAGGACAGGTCAGGGTGACAGTGTGCAGGACAGGTCAGGGTGACAGTGTGCAGGACAGGTCAGGGTGACAGTGTGCAGGACAGGTCAGCGTGACAGTGTGCAGGACAGGTCAGGGTGGCAGTGTGCAGGCCAGTTCAGGGTGACAGTGTGCAGGACAGGTTAGTCTGACAGTGTGCAGGACAGGTCAGGGTGACAGTGTGCAGGACAGGCCAGGGTGACAGTGTGCAGGACAGGTCAGGGTGACAGTGTGCGGGACAGGTCAGGGTGACAGTGTGCAGGACAGGTCAGGGTGACAGTGTGTAGGCCAGGTCAGGGTGACAGTGTGTAGGTCAGGTCAGAGTAGCAGTGTGCAGGACAGATCAGCGTGACAGTGTGCAGGACAGGACAGGGTGACAGTGCAGGACAGATCTGGGCGACAGTCTGCCGGACAGGTCAGGGTGACAGTGTGCAGGACAGTTCAGGGTGACAGTCTGCAGGACAGGTCTGGGTGACAGTCTGCAGGACAGGTCAGGGTGACAGTCTGCAGGATAGGTCAGGGTGACAGTGTGTAGGCCAGGTCAGGGTGACAGTGTGTAGGTCAGGTCAGAGTAACAGTGTGCAGGACAGGTCAGGGTGACAGTGCAGGACAGATCTGGGTGACAGTCTGCCGGACAGGTCAGGGTGACAGTGTGCAGGACAGTTCAGGGTGACAGTCTGCAGGACAGGTCTGAGTGACAGTCTGCAGGACAGGTCAGGGTGACAGTCTGCAGGATAGGTCAGGGTGACATTGTGCAGGATAGGTCAGGGTGACAGTCTGCAGGACATGTCATGGTGACAGTGCAGGACAGATCTGGGTGATAGTGTGCAGGACTGGCCAGGGTGACAGTGTGCAGGACAGTTCAGGGTGACAGTCTGCAGGACAGGTCAGGGTGACAGTGTGCAGGACAGGTCTGGGTGACAGTCTGCAGGATAGGTCTGGGTGACATTGTGCAGGACAGGTCAGGGTGACAGTGTGCAGGACATGTCATGGTGACAGTGCAGGACAGATCTGGGTGATAGTGTGCAGGACTGGCCAGGGTGACAGTGTGCAGGACAGTTCAGGGTGACAGTCTGCAGGACAGGTCAGGGTGACAGTGTGCAGGACAGGTCAGGGTGACAGTCTGCAGGACATGTCATGGTGACAGTGCAGGACAGATCTGGGTGACAGTGTGCAGGACAGGTCAGGGTGACAGTGTGCAGGACAGGTCAGGGTGACATTGTGCAGGATAGGTCAGGGTGACAGTCTGCAGGACAGGTCAGGGTGACAGTGTGCAGGACAGGTCTGGGTGACAGTCTGCAGGATAGGTCTGGGTGACATTGTGCAGGACAGGTCAGGGTGACAGTGTGCAGGACATGTCATGGTGACAGTGCAGGACAGATCTGGGTGATAGTGTGCAGGACTGGCCAGGGTGACAGTGTGCAGGACAGTTCAGGGTGACAGTCTGCAGGACAGGTCAGGGTGACAGTGTGCAGGACAGGTCAGGGTGACAGTCTGCAGGACATGTCATGGTGACAGTGCAGGACAGATCTGGGTGACAGTGTGCAGGACAGGTCAGGGTGACAGTGTGCAGGACAGGTCAGGGTGACAGTGTGCAGGACAGGTCAGGGTGACAGTCTGCAGGACATGTCATGGTGACAGTGCAGGACAGATCTGGGTGACAGTGTGCAGGACTGGCCAGGGTGACAGTGTGCAGGACAGTTCAGGGTGACAGTCTGCAGGACAGGTCAGGGTGACAGTCTGCAGGACATGTCATGGTGACAGTGCAGGACAGATCTGGGTGACAGTGTGCAGGCCAGTTCAGGGTGACAGTGTGCAGGACAGGTCAGGGTGACAGTGTGCAGGACAGGTCAGGGGGATAGTCTGCAGGACATGTCATGGTGACAGTGCAGGACAGATCTGGGTGATAGTGTGCAGGACTGGCCAGGGTGACAGTGTGCAGGACAGTTCAGGGTGACAGTCTGCAGGACAGGTCAGGGTGACAGTGTGCAGGACAGGTCAGGGTGACAGTCTGCAGGACATGTCATGGTGACAGTGCAGGACAGATCTGGGTGACAGTGTGCAGGACAGGTCAGGGTGACAGTGTGCAGGACAGGTCAGGGTGACAGTGTGCAGGACAGGTCAGGGTGACAGTCTGCAGGACATGTCATGGTGACAGTGCAGGACAGATCTGGGTGACAGTGTGCAGGACTGGCCAGGGTGACAGTGTGCAGGACAGTTCAGGGTGACAGTCTGCAGGACAGGTCAGGGTGACAGTGTGCAGGACAGGTCAGGGTGACAGTCTGCAGGACATGTCATGGTGACAGTGCAGGACAGATCTGGGTGACAGTGTGCAGGACAGGTCAGGGTGACAGTGTGCAGGACAGGTCAGGCTGACAGTCTGCAGGACAGGTCTGGGTGACAGTCTGCAGGACAGGTTAGCGTGACCTTGTGCAGGACTGTAGGTGGAAAATACTCCAATTATTATCAATACTTATGGATTAATATGTGATTATCTGTAAGGTACACAAAATATTTATAATGGATAAAGTAATTGGACTTATTATTAAGTCTATCCATTTAATTTTAATTTATATTATAATATATTACTTTCTATTGATAATACTATTGCCATCGTGTTCTGTTCATACTGTCTTTGTCACTGTAATGTATTCGTAAGATCTTACCTGCATTTGTGTTATGATTACTTCCAATACTAACGTATTCATATTGATAAGTGTAATATAATAATCATTATTACCTAATAAGTGCGATTAATAATTGAGGCAATAAATGTCAATTAACAGTAACTATGTTAATGCGCCCCCCCCCCCCTCCCCCCCACACACACCCAATCTCTCACCTCCACTGACAGGTTGACCTGATGATGCGCTGTGTCTATGGTATCGTGCATCCGGATGACCATCAGGAACTCAAGATGGTTCTGGAGCATACTCTGGCGATGAACTTCCCGGGCAACCGAAACCAGGTCAGTGCGATATGAGATATAAGTGCATCAGTGTATACGACGTGAGATATGAGTATGTAACATCTCGGTAACTGTCCCGTGCGAGATCAATCGACCAAAGACATACCTGCGTCAATTACCCTTTGGCGCATCGCGTTTGACGTTTCGCTGCGAACGTCCTGGAATGCGAGAGGTCGGTCATGGCGGGTACAAAACTTTCCGGCCCAGTTTGTGACCCTTGATCCCATACAGGGATCAAGTGTCCTAGGAGGGGTCCACGGGGGGCCGGGCCTAGAGATATCACAAGTGTCTAAGAGAAAGCATGTTAGAATTATCATTATGTAGATGTTTAATGGTTGGTACTTAGGCAGAATGTGATCCTCTGAACTAGCTAGATATGATGACAAATCTAGTGATTTACAAGATTAACAGATTTTTTGTTTGCGCTCCAGCTGTTTATTATACTACTGGTATCATTTTCCTTTCATTGACGTGTCTGCCGATATTTATATCGTCTCTTGCCGCATATTCGTGGCAGCTTTGCCGTGTCTTTTCTCTATCTTATGCATGTGGTATCTTTACCTACACTTTACTATACCTTTGTCGTTTTTGTTTTGTATCTTCTGTAGGTCCATATTTTTACTGATACCTCAGCCGTGTCTGTTCTGTATCATATGTGTGCCCGTATTGTTACTTATGTCTTTGCCGTGTCTGTTCTGTATCATATGTGTGCCCGTATTGTTACTTATGTCTTTGCCGTGTCTGTTCTGTATCATATGTGTGCCCGTATTGTTACTTATGTCTTTGCCGTGTCTGTTCTGTCACATATGTGTGCCCGTATTGTTACTTATGTCTTTGCCCTGTCTGTTCTGTATCATATGTGTGCCCGTATTGTTACTTATATCTTTGCCGTGTCTGTTCTGTATCATATGTGTGCCCGTATTGTTACTTTTGTCTTTGCCCTGTCTGTTCTGTATCATATGTGTGCCCGTATTGTTACTTATGTCTTTGCCGTGTCTGTTCTATATCTCATGCACGTGGTATCTATACTTTACCTCTGCCGTTACAGAGGGAGTGTTGTCTGCGGGATGACCCGGTTGCAGTTACTTCTCCCTGCCGGACTGTGTCATTCCTCTGCCGAATGAAGTGTTTTAACGGCACCACAACCGGCTATCTGGTAGGCATACAGGTCGTGGGTACAAACCCTGGAGCCTACACGTGGAGGAAGTTTTGTCCAGCCTCATTTCATATTCGAGGAAGGGTTCTAGCTCAAGTTTATCTCTCAGGTGTCTTTATTGTTCATTGTTAAATTTAGAGTACAGTTTTCATTTAAAACAGATACAATGAGACGGTGAGGGCCCTCAACTGGCCTCCTCGTCTCCCTGGATCCGCAATTACCGCATAATCTCTCCGAGCATGCCTTTGGTTACAACATGGCCGTCTCCCGATATTGCAGAAAATGCATTGCATGGGTCACATGCGATCCTTTGGTCAGGTCCCGAAGTCTCAGCGGACTTCCAACCAGGTGCTGTTCGCTTTCTGTCGCCCCTTTATCTGGATCTCCACTGACTCCAGCGTCGAGAACCGACAGACCGGATTCTGGACCAAACATGAGCTGGATCTCCGGTTCAGACAGATGGACCGGAAGTAGGTACCACGTGGTAGCTATCCCAGTGTTATTAATATGAAGGATTTATTCTGCCCCGCTACTGTAACAATACTATGCTTAATATTGCAATCAGATGATGAGGACAAATTATCTGAATCATGACCTTCCATCTTTAGACTTACGCTCCCCTCTATAATACTAATGGCCTAATTGAGCCTTCGTGAGGACAAAAGCGACCTAATGCAGCCTTACATTAGAGTAACATTACATTGTATTATATACTTTTACTGTTACAAATTTTGTTAATGCTAACCTGCTATCCAAACAAAAGCAATTACGCCTTCTTCCTTGTCATCACAACTTCATCTTTAATGTCATAATTCCATGCCTTGGAACAATGATAAAAACATCAATTAACTAGTCTGCTTTCCAATGCCATGCCACCGCATGAGTTTATTAGAGTAATAGCTGCTAATTGAGTGTGCTCTTCTCCCAGGGTCAAGGACGTCATGGGATATGACCCCGAGGACGTTGAAGGTCGTTCCTTCTACGGCATAATACATCCGGAGGATTTGGCTGTGTTTCAGGCCTGCCATAAAGCATGTAAGGCATTAATAAGACACATACATTTTGAAAAAGGATAACTGCGCAAATGAATTTGACAGCTTTTTCAGATATAATTTCATTTTGCGTGGAGAACGTAATTCTTTCTCAAAAGGGTCATTGCAATTTTTTGACTTTAACAGTCCCTTACATCCCCTTGCTTGAGCGGGGGGCAAAGCCCATAAACCCATCCTCCTCGGATCCGCCACTGTTGAAACTATAATACAGATACGTCGATGCTATCTTCTATATTTTCTTTGATCGTGTACGTTCATTATCCAAACGTTTCTATGTGTTTTCTTGTCCCTGCTTGTCCGACCAGTGATTCACACAGAAGATATCCAGACTATGTACTTCAGAGTGCAACACAAGGACCAGAGCTGGATATGGATGCACACAAGGGGAAAGGTCGTGTTTAGGAACTCCAAGAAATACTCTATTGTCTTTACGCACTGTCCAGTGAGGTGGGTTTTCAATTGTTCTGTTAACTCCAATTGAGCCATAACTTTCTCGTTCACGTTGAAAATTACCAGCGACGACAAAATATGTTCTAAAACCAAACAAAATATTATGAAATTTCCTTAGGCACAATTGTACATATCAATGTTTGCAGTAGCTTTAATGAGGCCGCCTCCTGCTTTTCGTGTTGCAGTGAGGGCGACAGCACTTTTATCCAGCAGGAAGCCATCCTGCGTCAACGCTACGCCATCCAAGAGATCATGTACGGGCGGCCGGAAGACGGCATTGCGCAGCCGCCCCACCAGCTCCCCCGAGCGAATGATAGCGATACTACTTGCGGCGGCGGAGCTGGAGGTGGCGGTGGGAGCGATGGGGGAGGGGCGGGCGGTGGCAGCAATAAATACTGTGTATACGGGGGTCTGAAGGATGACGTGGCGACCTCCTCGCTTCACGACCCCCACGGTAACTGCCCCTCCAGCTGGCACACCTCCGCCGACCGCCACTCACCCGTCTTCCCGACCAGCCACCTGCCCCACCCACAGGGCCCCGCTACCCAGGACACGTTCCAGCACCAACAGCCCTTCCCCAGCCTCAAGGCGCCACAGACCGGGGAACTCTACCCCACTGGGGCGTACATTGCCGCGACCACATCCGGGTTCTATCAGGGTGACAACTCCGGCGGCGGCGGCGGCGGCGGCAACGGCGTCGGTGGTGGTGGGTGGGTGACCCCCTGGCACGGCGGGGATTACTGCAGCCAAGGGGGCAACCCGTGGGTTACCCCGTACGGGGGCGCGGAATACTGGCTGGGAGCCCCCACGGGAGGTGTCCCCCCCGGCGGGGGTGCCAAGGGGCATTATTACGGACTCACGCGGAAGGAGTACTACATGCGCTTCAACGGGGTGGGAGTCTCCCACGAACAGGCTCGCTACCACCCCTCGTCCACGCTCTTCATAGAGGGTCACGTCACTGCCATCGAGAACGACGGGGGGTGCCCCCCGCGCGGGGGTGCAGGGGAGGGGTGCTACCCCCACCCACAACGGGCCGCCCATGACGAGAATTGTATGCAACCGTCTTGCTTCAGGCAGCAGCCACAACAACAACAGCAACAGCATCACCCGCCGCAGGCAGCGCAGTCTACCAATGACTCCCAGGTTCCTTGCCATGGTACCCGACAGGACGAGGCTGCTTACGGGGGCAGCGGTAACAGTGTCTCGGGGTATCTCGCCCATCCCACCGGTGTTAATAAATGTGACGACTATACCGCCAGGACTGGGCACACGGTATCCCCTGGGTATTACTACTGCTCTGAGACTGGGAAATACGAAGTCTCGGGCTACTCCCGCCACTACGACAGTTATCCCAACGATGACACAGACGCTAGCTGCAAGGCTCAAGTCAGACCAGAAACGGATGTGACGTCACTGGATCACAAACATCATTATTCCTCGTACGAGGCACATTTACGCAGCGCGCATGCGCAGGACCAGACCACGTGGTACGCTGCGGGAGATTATGCCAGGCACATGGCGACCAGTACAGACTACACGCATCTCTAACCCGCCATTTACTCAATATTAAAAATATTATTGTGTGTAAAAAATTGCATATACACGGCTGGTAGTACAATACTCTAAATACTTCTAAATGCTCTCCACTGGCAAATTGCTTATTCATATATATTTAAATAAATAAATTAATGTACATATAACTTTCTTCCTCATGCAGGTAAAAGGCTCTGGAGAAAATAAAAACATGAGAGAACGTAATGTATTTATATGTATTTATATCGCAATGCTCGAAGTAAAAAAATTTGTCAAATTTAATTTTTGTGTGATTTTATTCTGACGCAAGCAAAGTGGGACATTTTATTTTTGAGGGGGCAAACTGCTAGTTTAGCTGCTAGGAAGTCTGTTCCATATTTTACCTAGTCTTGATTCATTAGCTCGGCTAAGCCCAATTTGTACAAAGTTGACAAAGACCCAATTTAATTTCGCCCATCTTGCCGTCAGTTTCCAGCACGTTAACTTTGAATGGTGCGTTTTCGTTGCATGGTACCATACGCATATGAAAAGAACTTTATTATTTCACATCAATGCCTCAGGCACATAGTAAACACAAAACGACAATAAACCGTTAAAAGAATTTAAACTGCAGTAATACTGTTATGATACCATTCATGAAGTTTGAAGGCATAGAAAAGAAATGCTGCTAATCTCTGTTGAAGATCGTTATGCTCAGTGCACATTAAGTTCTGAAAGCAAGGTCACCTCTAATTTACAACAATGTAAAAATCGTGATCTGATGTCGCAATAAGAAAAAAGTGCGATTCATCCTCGTCAATTTGTTTCGAGTCTGAGAGCCAATATTGACATAATCTATTTTCTCTAGTAACAATTCCGAGTATTTTTCCAACGGCCAAATATCGGGTGGAACATCGTATCTTAGTTAATGAAGTTCGGTATTCGCGACGAGTACAGACGATAAAAATAGTTCTGGTTACAGCAGAGTTACAATACGAAGATAACTTTGAGGCTCCCGTTAACATGGCGTTCCATTCTTGAACAGTAATGTCGGCCACCCTTTGCTTTAATTCGGAAACAAATAAGTCATTGTTTCCTACTCCTTGGCATACCCAAACATGTCCAACTCCGTATTTAAAGTTGCCTATCGAGCTCTCTCCCGCCAAAACTAAGCCCAGGCGACCTATATATCACAATATGTTGAAAACTCGATTGTTTCATTCTATAAATTCAGAAACCTAATAGACATCGCCGTTTTTGCTGTAATATGGCTAACGTGTCTATCCCGGGACACCGATCGCAGAACGCGGCATCGCTACTAATAACAAAGCGTCGCGAAGTACAAACAGTTATGACGTCACTAAGTTGAAGACCTGTAGTAAACTGATATCACGGGCAAGGCCGAGAGACTCCATTTGGCAATCTGGCATGCGTGGAATATAGACAAAAGAAATGTTGGATGATTCATGGACTGATTCTATTTCTATTTTGACCTTTTTAGTTTGGGCGGGAACGAGCTCGATATGCAACGTTAAATCACAGTTTCTTAATTGATCTGATGCGCCTACGTTTTTTCTTATTATCACAGAGCTCGAAAAGGCGGTCGTAGCAACTATGATTATATCGATATTCATCAGTCTCAACCAATCGAAGCCCAGACTTCATACATCTTGTCGTGTAGAAAAAACTTAATGGGATCTGCCCACATTCACTTAAAACCGCGCAATGCGGTGCGTTCTTTAGAGCATTGAACACAGTCATGCCAATAACTTTTGCTTGAAATTGTTCAATATTTCATTTCTATATATATATATCCCTAAAGTTCACATCCGTATAGCAGGATTGGTACCACTGACTTGTTACATATATTCAGGCATGTTTTTATTTGTATATAACCACATTTTGATCTGAGAGATTTAAGCATAATCATACCCTTAGGTGGTTGCTGGGCAAATGATTTGAAAAGGAGCGTCCATTCTAGTGCTGATGTCATCACTAATCCTATATATTTAAAATATCATACAGTTTCAAACTGTTGCCCATATATAAAGCATTTCTCATTTTTTCGTAGGTGATCACGTCTACGGAAAACAACTTTTGTTTTCGAGAGATTCATGTGTAGAGAGAAGTCTTCACAGAATTTTGCCAATTCATCAAGTTGTTTTTGTAATCTACCAACCGTATCGTTAAAGAGCGTAAGATCGTTTGCATACATTAATATGAATACTCCCGGGAATACCTTACCAACATAGATACCATTACAGGCTCCTTGTCTGAAACGACTAACTCGTGTATATATATAACAGAAAGAAAATGGGCTGAGCATACACCCTTGCTTTACCCCAATGGAGCAATGAAAATACTCGGAAAGACCTTTCGGAGTTTTCACACACGACTAAGTTTGAGTACATGGATTTAACAGCTGTTAGTATCTTGCCATGAACTCCTCCAGGAATACGTACAATAATGCAGGATCAAATATCTCTCGATCGTGTTATATTTCATGTAAACCGATTATCGGTGGTAGACCGCCCTTTTCTGTAAGCTCCTTAATCTTCATTGATTTTATGATTCATTTCAGCCAAACAGGTAAGCCGAGAGTTAAAAAAACCTGTGTAAAAAATTTCCTAGTACATTTAATAACGACATTCAGCGATAGTTTCGTACATTCGATTTGGAACCTTTCTTATGAATTGGGACTTATGATTGCTTCTGACCAATCGTCTGGGAACTTCGAAATATTTAGGATCACGTCAAAGAGACACGTGCTTGGTTCTTTGAAGATATGCAAACAACTTCTATATATCTCGTACGTTAGACCATCTGACCCTGGGCATTTACCATTGGGTAGATTTTCTATAACACATTCAACTTTATCAGTAGTTATTTCCCTATTTAATATGTCCGAGGCTGGTCATCGACACAATTCGGCTGCTTTTTGTACCATCGAAACACAACACAATCTAAATCCCCCCATCCATGGCAGGGAACTCCCCCTTTCCCACGACACTAAACTTTCCGGGTGGCCAGACTTCCACCCTCCCCCACCCCCCACCCCATCCCACGCACACACACTTGACCCCGCCACACGTGGAGACGTTATGATGCTCCGGTTTTAGGCCTTAAATGCGTTGATGCATGTCGCTAAGATGGAGACAGTCAAGGGTCGTTCTTCCATATTATCGCGAACAATTGTTTCCGCATAGCTCACGTGTTACTCACTGCTATCGTTTATTACTGAGGATCCATTTCGTGGGCTCCTACATGGAAAATGGACATTTATATTTTCATGATGCAGGGACGCTACTCCGTTGCAACACCGCGCACTAATCTGGCTAAAATGCCTATAAAACAAGGCAACCAAGTGATACAACCACAGCAATTACTCGTCGTCAAGATGCCAAAAGCAAAGCACAAGTACGATGCTCTACACATTTTATTAATTACCTGGTCTGGAAATGAGTCATTACGCGGAACACACGAGTGGCATTGAGAGAGAGACACGTGAACATTACTACAGCTCATGACTCAAATGTGAATAAATGGGCCTTACATAAAGGGCATTTGCTTTCATACTTCAGCAAGCTTACGAGGCAACTTCCATGAAAAAAATGGTCACACCGCGTCACTCGTGCTACGCGCATGCGCCCCAGGCATATCGCACACACGTCGTCACGGTTACGGAGACGCTGGGTGGACGCCGCTTGGAAGCGGCTGAGTTGTTTTTTGTGATCGGCCATTCGCGGCCAGCTGTGCCAGAGTACGTGAGGCAGAGTGAGACAAAGAGACCCAACCGTGGTGGTGCTCACATCCCGGAAAGACCAAGACGGACACCAGCAGCAGAAAACTAGGACAACAAACACCGATTCCCACAGATGCAGGGTACACTCCAACAAGTCTTCACCTTGACCTTCCAGGTTCTCCGACAGCCATGGTTGCAACGGTTGTCCCACGTTGTTCAGCAGCGCGACGAGCAGCGTTTTTCTTGCGAATAGACGATACGCGAATGTCAGAAGGAATAAATGCAAGTCACACTCTACGACTGAAAGCGCGGACCACGTGAGGATGAAGCACAGAAGAAGGCGTTGTAGTTTGTGCCCGAAGCTCAATGGCGTCCGACTTTCACTCGGGATGGCATCATTCGAATCCCCTGCAAGCCCGTGGTCTCCTTCGCCTGGACACCGAAGTGTCGTGTCCAGACCCCAGTGGGCGATATTAGACAAAAATAGACTGATGATCCATCGGCAGTGCAAAAATCCTTCCTGGTGGAGCGCTACCGCGAATAACACATCAAAGATTTGTCTCGAAATAACAACTCGCAATTTCCCCATGGATAAATCTTGCGTAAGATTCGTTAGTCTTTCCGTGGCATCCCGCCAAAAAAAGCGCCCCCTGTTATGAGCTTCCTCAACGCTATCGTCTGCGTACGCGTCGCCATGGTTACTATTTGACTGCGGCTCCGTTCCATCCATTGGCATTGTCATATGAGGGATGACCTCTTGTTTTACAAACATGGGCGAAAGCCGCGCCGGGTAGGCAATGCAGTGGAAGATGATCTCGTTGATTCTGAGACTTAACACGTTGTCGTACCGGGCGACGAGAAAGAGGAACAGCAGGATAAGGATGAGTGACGTCAGCAGGATGAGACTAGCGCCATATCCAGACAGGACCCGCACCAGGCTGCAGGCGCCAAGGCCACCTGGAAGACACCATACGATCGTCCGATAAATGCCACAGATACAATATGATCACACTACAGATGCCACAGATACAATATGATCACACTAAAGATGCCACAGATACAATATGATCATCCTACAGATGCCACAGATACAATATGATCATCCTACAGATGCCACAGATACAATATGATCACACTACAGATGCCACAGATACAATATGATCATCATACAGATCAAATAGATACATTATAAGTATATAGTATTATGGGAAATATACGTACATTACAATAGTATTACGGATAAAAAAAAACATTACAATAGTATTACGGATAAAATAGGTACGTTACAATAGTATTACGGATAAAATAGGTACGTTACAATAGTATTACGGATAAAATAGGTACGTTACAATAGTATTACGGATAAAATAGGTACGTTACAATAGTATTACGGATACAATAGGTTCATTGCAATAGTATTACGGATAAAATAGGTACGTTACAATAGTATTACGGATAAAATAGGTACGTTACAATCATCTTATGGGTGTAATATATACGTTGTTACCACTCTAGAGATGCAAAAGTTACATTATGGACATCTTGCGGATGCAAGAAATATTTGATGAATTAACATATGAAATAAGTGAGAATTAATTTATGATAATCTTATAGACAAAATAGATGCATTACGATCATCTTACAGATAAAATAGATACAATTATGATAATCTTACAGATAAAATATATGCATTGCATCTCTCAGAAATAAATACATGATCACCTGAAAGATGAAATTCATACATGGTAATCTTATAGTTAAAATATACAGTTACGATCATTGTAACGATATTCTCCAAAATTGCTTCATATAAGTTCAAATCAAAAAGAGAGAGAGAGCGTACGGATTAATAGCTTTAAAATGTGGCATCGCCTTACCTGCGAAGAAAACTATTTTGTCGTAATTCATTGTGGGTGAAACCCTATGTCAGTTTAGAGCTTAGTGTATTTATTCGCCTCCAGTCTATTGTAGCCGACACCCTTCACCACATGATGCTCACTGAAATCATATGTTCATCAACTTATAAACACTATGTCAACCAAAAGTAAACATTAAATGAACGTAGTCGCACAAGTTTGGCGGAAAATGTTTCGTGGGATCAAAATCAGGCTCATTAAAAAAACACCACTAGTTGCTTTGAAGCCCGGATAGTTCAGTCCGTAGTGCGGCAGACTTCCGAGCGTATGGTTATGCGTTCAATCCTCCACGCATAGATTTGAACATTCATGCAAAAGGGCACATCATGATGTTTTCCGTGTTTAAAATTAATTGTGACGAACGATTAGATATGTCTGACATTAGACGTTACTCTTTCAATTGAGGAGGAAGTGCTCTTTCAGCCCTCCGGCCTCACCCATCCAAAAACCTGCTGAGGGACATAGAAAAATGTCTCATTGCTTAGTTTGTCGATGTTTCAAATAGGCAGGTGTCGAGTGCCGCAATTTACCTTTATGGCCCTGTCGGCCTGCCATACTTTACCTGTTACAGACCACTCTCTGCCTTCGACTCACTCCGCTAGGGCTCCATATCTCTGTTGTCGCCTACGTTCTCAATGCATTTTCACACTCGTTCGCCAGGGCGGCGCTGCGCAAATCAATAGGAAAAATGCGTCGCGCATTTCTGCAAATTAGTGCTGGGACCCAGCCTAAGCCCAATAACGCATCAAATCAGGTGATGAAAAGAAAGAGTTCTGTCACAATTATAACTTTTTCGAAAGGGTACAAGATGTATTTTGCTGTAATAAATACACAAAGCTCGTTATTTTTATGTTTGATTGTTGAAAACTATAATGTTGCAGAAAATTACAGCTGATTTGACCTTTTTTCAAGAATCTTGAAATTTTCCCCCGGCCGACAGCAGCGGTAAAAGCGGAGCTTGTGTAGCGCCACCGTGCGGGGAGGTTACAGACCTCCACTCAATGGCCGGCTCAGTGCTCAGTGCTCAACTCTCATTACTGTATTAGCCTTGTACGTGTACACGTACGTACGTTCAATTTGCACATATTTAACATGCGTGCTTACCTGAAGTTGATCGCCACACCAATACGAGAGGGAACCAATCATTTTTCGTCAAATCTTCTCATGTTTTTTTCTCATGGAGTGGTACACTTCTCAAACTCCGTAACATTCTGGAAGGTTGAGGAAGTAAGGAACCCGGTTATTGTCATGGGTGGCTGCTCCGTTTGGGCAAGGACATACACGGCGTGTCAGGGTCACAGGCGCTGTGAATCAACTGACACTGGACGGGGAAGGGGTGCGATGGAGGCGGGTCTGTACAGCCTACATAGAACTGGGTGGTCGGGTTCAACGACCATAGGTGTTTAGGCGGCCAAGGCGTTGTAACCCATCACGCTCAGGTGAGGGTGAGGAAGTGGGGGCGAGGGCGGGTGGCGACGAAGGGTTGACCTGACATTACCGTGTAATGTTCAGGTTCCCAGGGGTGGGGAGGGGGAGGGTTGCAATCCTGGATCCGCCTCTGAGGTGGCACGGCCATGAATCTGCACCACCCATCCCACCTCTTGGTGCACCCCACAGCTGACCCCGGTTAACTTCTGGAGATCCACACACATAACTGTGACCGGGGATGCCCTGTTAAACGTCTCCCGTAAACCCACGACCCTCCGTCACCTCTGTCAACCAGCTTGTAAACTCTGTATGGTACGTCTGTAACTAACTGGACGCCATGCCATAATTATCCATTTCAATACATTCTTCATGTATATATAAATGTATATATATCCATGAAGAGACAGAGCAGCCACCAATGACAATAACCCAATAACCGGGTTCTTTACTTCCTAAAGTTTTCCGAGCGTTAAATATATGAAGAGCGTTATATATATATATATATAGCCTCTTCTTTCGCAACTATTGAGTAAACATGTATTCATAGTTGTTTGCCACGCTTGGATTCTGGTCCGTGCCCGACATATATGACCTCAATAGAGGTCAAACGTAAAGGTTGAACACAAACATGACAATCATGAGTATATTTAGTCCCATCTCAACACCATCACCTGACTTGGTGATGCTAGGGCGCATGAGTGATATTTGAATAAAATTTTAATAAAGGCTGAAATAAATAGGGCATTTAAGGCGGTATTTTTATTATGCGTTAATAATTACCTCATGAGGGGGAATTTGCGTTCCTCGGGATTGGCCATTTCACCGTGAACTGGGAATGAAGAAAATAATTCTTCGTAAACTGGGAATGGGGTATTAGCCAACCGTCGTGATCAAGGATTTTCATTAATCGTGAACTGGACATTTTAACATTAAGTAATCGTTAAGCGGGAAATCGTCAATTTAGTATCGTGCATCGGCCCTTCCATTGCATGCAGAAAGTTCTGTTTTTAATTCATCGTGACCTGGGAATAAAGAAATGTATTCTTTGTGGTCTGGGAACACGACCTCCGCCACTTAACTGCCCCCCCCACCACCCCATAGGATATCTTCATCGTATTACGCTACCTGGTGCATGCTACGCTATTTGCCCCCGGGAGGCTTAGAATATGACCAACCGTATAGGACAGAGGTGGATTTATATTCAAGGTCGTCACATCTTTGCATTTTTGGTTCAAAACTTCATTTTGGGTGTTGCCGAACCTTATGTGGTGTGGACGCCCAATCTCAATCATTCATAAGCAATGTTGTATTTGGTCACATGATATCATTATCGTTTTATGGTATAGATATGGTTATACGATGGATATGAAGTAACCATTGCCCATCGTGGTTCGTTATATGATGGATATAGAGTTACTAAGCTCCATTGTGATTAGTTATATTGTGGTTGATGGCGGCCATTGCCGCTCTTGGTTAGTTGGGTGACATGGTCGCTATTGGTTAGTTGGGGGACATGGTCGCTATTGGTTAGTTGGGGGACATGGTCGCTATTGGTTAGTTGGATGACATGGCCGCTCTTGGTTAGTTGGGTAACATGGTCGCTATTGGTTAATTGGGGGACATGGTCGCTATTGGTTAGTTGGGTGGCATGGTCGCTTTTGGTTAGTTGGGTGACATGATCGCTATTGGTTATTTCCGTGACATGGTTGATATTGGTTAGTTGGGTGACATGGTCGCTATTGGTTAGTTATAGTGGTTGTAAGGTGGCCATGGTCGCTATTTGTTAGTTAAGTGACATGGTCGCTTTTGGTTAGTTATATAGTGGTTGTAAGGTGGTCATTGAGGCTATTTGTTAGTTAGGTGACATGGTCGCTATTGGCTAGTTATAGTGGTTGTAAGGTGGCCATGGTCGCTATTTGTTAGTTAGGTGACACGGTCGCTTTTGGTTAGTTATATAGTGGTTGTAAGGTGGCCATGGTCGCTATTTGTTAGTTAGGTGACATGGTCACTATTGGTTAGTTATATAGTGGTTGTAAGGTGGCCATAGTCGCTATTGGTTAATTGGGTGACATGGTCGCTATTGGGTAGTTGGGGGACATGGTCTCTATTGGTTAGTTGGGGGACATGGTCGCTATTGGTTAGTTGGGGGACATGGTCGCTATTGGTTAGTTGGGGGACATGGTCGCTATTGGTTAGTTGGGGGACATGGTCGCTATTGGTTAGTTGGGGGACATGGTCGCTATTGGTTAGTTGGGGGACATGGTCGCTATTGGTTAGTTGGGGGACATGGTCGCTATTGGTTAGTTGGGGGACATGGTCGCTATTGGTTAGTTGGGGGACATGGTCGCTATTGGTTATTTGGGGGACATGGTCGTTATTGGTTAGTTGGGTGACATGGCCGCTCTTGGCTAGTTGGGGGACATGGTCGCTATTGGTTAGTTAGGTGACATGGTTGCTATTGGTTAGTTGGGTGACATGGTCGCTATTGGTTAGTTAGGTGACATGGTCGCTATTGGTTAGTTATAGTGGTGGTAAGGTGACATGGTCGCTATTGGTTAGTTAGGTGACATGGTCGCTATTGGTCAGTTATAGTGGTTGTAAGGAGGCCATGGTCGCTATTGGTTAGTTAGGTGACATGGTCGCTATTGGTCAGTTATAGTGGTTGTAAGGTGGCCATGGTCGCTATTGGTTAGTTAGGTGACATGGTCGCTATTGGTTAGTTATAGTGGTTGTAAGGTGACATGGTCGCTATTGGTTAGTCATACCATGTTCGCTATTCTTTAGTTATATGATGTGTGTAACGTGACCATGGTTGCTAGTTATATTGCATAAGGTAACCAAAGTAAGCAAAATATATATGGTGATATGATATAGATATATTTTTATATATGATATAGATATGGTTATATGGTATAGATATGGTTATATGGTATAGATATGGTTATATGGTGGATATAAGGTAACCATAGTCGCTATTAGTTATATGTTGCATAAGTTGATCATGTGGTAGTTACATGATAATTTTAATGATTTGTTGGTAACTGCCATTCGCAAAGATCTGTACTTTAGTAATATAAGCTGTACTAAGAAAATGGCATTCATGTATGTGTAAACGTGTCTGGTCTATACAACGGTAACGTTTTATCTCAGTCGATCATGTGTCTTATGTAGTCAAATACACAATCGTATATCAAGTTGCTTTATTTCCTTTGCATCTGTCACGAAAACATGCTGCAAACACGCGTATGCATCTAATACATGGAATTATTTTCGCTGTTGAAATTCTTAATATCAAATATGTTTTGAAACTTAAAACTGGCATCTTTTCAGGATCTTTTTAAGAGCCTTTTAGTTTTTTTTTTACTTATTTAAACATAATTTATTTATTTATTTTATTTTACATTTTAGCTTTTTCTCCTAACACGGGGACCAACATGCACCCACTGTGCATAGTATCGTGCATGGACTTTCTTATTTTCTTAAAAGTGAAATTGACCGACACATACAGGCTACTTTCCCGTTACCCTACAAAGCACTTTTATATCGTCATCTGTCTGAGATGTTATATAAACACTATTGCACATTCTACATATAAAACGTTTTAACTACTAATACCCATTATAGATATTGTGCACTCGGTTGTTAGCCTAAAGCAAAAAATACATTACTTTCCATATACAGCTTCTTAACTACAACCGGCCTTCTCATCGTTACGAGCATGGTGCGTCTAATCCGTTGTATTTTGTATGATAACACAAAATTAATTAATTTAATACATGACCATTTCCAGAGCTGCCTCGTGGTAGACAAACGGGCGCAATGATCACGTGTAAGCAAATTGTTGACCCCATAATAAGACAGACCTGTGAAAGAACACATTATAACCCAACTATGAATCGCTATTCGATCATATCTTTCAAGTTTAACAAAGCTCATTCAATGTATTCAAAACTAGATATACTACAATTGATCACAGCTTATTTACATTTGGAATCAACACATCTATGAGCTAGAAACTATAGACGGCCCCACAATTTTTAACCTCAAACATCCTTCAAATGTGGGTAACATCATGTTTGCTTCTGGATATAATAAATAAGACAGGCAGGGCGAGAGCATAGGAATTGTTGAGAAATTATATGGGTGTGTAGGACTACATATTGTTTCTTAAGTCTTCCAGAAACAGGCTTGATGCCTGGCAAAGTGAGTAATACTACGTATAGCTTATGAACATTATAATCTTCCTCAGGTCTTCGAAAAACACAATTGATGCCTAAGATTGGTATTATTTTCTAGATAGAATTAATGCACAATGCAGGCAGGACGACAACATATTCAATGTTAATACATAGATGTATACATATATATTGTTCCTCCATTTCTCACGGATACAGGATTGAGGTCTGGCAAGATTGGTAATATCATCTATAGCTTTTAGATTGAATACAAAGGACAAGCAGGCAGGCCGATAGCATATTCAATGTCCATAATAGGTCTCCCAGAGACAGAGAGTTGGAGGCCTTACATGCTGAATGCCCTTCTCCTGAACGTGTCAGCCGGCCGGACCTCTATCGGCATGTTGTCCTTGGGGTGAGGCACGGGGAAGTAGTTGAGCTCCACAGAACTCGAGGACAGCCTCCACGAGCTGTTTCTGACCACCTCGATGACGAACACTTTGAGCAGCAGCTTGGCAAACTCCTTCCCCGCGCACGAACGGGAGCCCTTCCCGAACGGGATGTATTCCAGTTTCCGGTTCAAATCTTCCTCGTCCAGTTCGAGCCAGCGGTCCGGGCTGAAGTGGTCCGCATCCGAGAAGGCTGTCGATCCTTGCTGTGTGTCCCGGATGGCGTACACTATGCTCCAGTCTTGCGGTATTTGGTATCCCTGTAAAACAATAGCAAATATACATAGATTATTGCCAAGTTAAAGGCAACAACGTGGATAATGTTCGGTCTTCAATCGATACAAAGTGACGTCGCGGATGTGATGTCTGTGTGTCAGGTTTGATCGACGTATTGCCAGATCTGTGGCGACAAGCCCATTTTGGTGCCTAGAGCAAAATGAACAGTTCCATTTCAGCCCGTCAACACCTCATATGTTCACCTCATATTGCATGCGTGTTTTCTGTAAGATAGATGCTTGTTTTAAATTTCTACTATTAACTGTCCAGGAATTAATTTTCTAAATTAACTTTTTTTCAGTTACATTACGACAGATCTGGTATTACGTGAAATCTGGAGCGCATACGAGACGTATACGGATGAAATTGTGTGATATATAAATTCTGCTTATCTATCAAATGCTATTTATCACGATTCATGAAAATCATGCAGAAGAATAAAATTGTGATACACAGCGCCGGAAAAAGGCAAATTTCTCCACTTCTATAGTCAATAGTGGTCCCAGTCTGGTCGATGTCTGTACCCCTTTCAGACTCAGTAACATTTGATATAATATAGGGACTTCAAGGCGAACTGATCCTTACATCAATCTCAAACGTCTGGAGTGCCCGTCTGAAGGCGCCCCCTACCGGCGGCATCAGACGCAACACCTCCTTCACGATGCCGTTGATGTATTGAAGCTTGTTGATGACCTCCAGGGAGAGGTCACCGGGTGCTCCCACTAGGGGGCTCTGCACGGGACTGACGTCGGCCAAACCGTGATCCGTTAGTTCCTGCAACGCCCGCTCGATGGTGCTGGGGTGTTGGGCGAGGTACATGAGGGCCGAACAGGCCGCTGAGGACACAGTGGCGTGGCTCGCAAACAGCATTTCAAGCGACGCCTCCTTCAGCTCCTCCTTGGTTAACTCGTCACTCGCTAGGTGGCGTAGCATTATGGATAGCCCGTCGCTGTAACTCAGATCCGGGTTCTGATCTCGGCGCGCGATGCACTTCTCGATCTCCGAAAGCAGTGCTTCCCGAGCGCGCAGTCCCTGGATGGGGGTAAGGAGAGGATTTTTCTCATCTGTTCATTTCGCATTTTTCCGTACTATATACCGAAATCCTCATTCTCCTTAATGTTAAATAACATGGCACTGAAATGTGGGGGATATATGGATGAAGAAGAATACAAGGCGGGGCGGTTAAAAGACTCTTTGCTTTCATTTATGTGATGTAATAATAATGCATAATTGTGTTTTACATAGATTTTCCATAAACGCAAACACATATAACAGGTCACCCCAGCACCAGTTACGAATACTGAATCATTCAACAGGAGCACACGTATCCAACAAAGATAACAGACAGGAATCAGTCCACGTATGAACAAAGATTGTGTTATTCTTTCTTTGTCGTAAAACATTTTTTTTAGCTCACCTTGTTTAGACCTGTTCCAGGAAGGTTGATAGGCAATGAGAAAAGATTGTCCGTCAGTTGATGGAAAGTGGTCAACAGCTTCGCCTTTTCCTGCTCACTCATGTCAAACCCTAGCAGCACGGTGCCGGATACGGAAAACATGAGCCTCTTGCATTCTGGGAAGGCCAGGATTTGTTTCCGCTCCGTCCAGTCGATCACGTGATCGCGGACTATTTCTTGCATCGGACGCACGTAGCCGACCAGCGCGTCGTGTGCAAAGGCTTTCAGGACTACTTTCTTCCGCAGCCGGTGGGCGTGGCCTGACAACATGGCCAGCGCCCCTTCCCCCAGGATCATCCGGGCACTTAGGGGCCATTGGGTGGTCACCAGCTTGTGTTCGTTTACCAGGATCTTGCGCACGTTTTCCGGGCCTATCACTCTGACAGTGGGTCTGCCCAGGAGGTGAGTCTTGTACACGTTGCCATAGCTCTCGCGTCGCTCACGCTGGAACTTGATACCCTGTGTCAGAAAATGGCAAACGTTATGATACACTCGCGGGTGAACAAAAAAAAGTAGAAGAAAAGACACAGGCGCAGAGCGCATCATATAGACCAGTGGGTAAGTAAGTCTCGGGTGGAAATGAAATGAAATGAAATGTTGGTGTTTTAGGCCGCTTGGTTTTGAACTTGGACCAAGAAACCTCACTAGACAATTAAATATGGTTGAATAAAACTTGCCCCAGACGCAGGTACCAGTGTTCGAACCCACGACCAGTTAACCTACAGCTCAGTCTGCCTACCAATCGAGGCTTCTTCAGTCTTGGAAGGGTGTTAATACTGAGACATTTATAGATTACACGGTGTATATTCGAGCGGACACAGTACTTATGTCAACTATAATCTGAACCTAGTTAACAAGTTAACAAGTTAACGTCATGACAACGTTTTTTGTGGTTTGATTTTGGTTGAGATGTCTGTACATAAAAATGTATGTTTTTTTTTTCAGTTGCCCGAACGTTTTCAGATAACGTTGTCCAAGATTCAGTCCAGTATTAACATTGTGCCTTCTGTGAGAAACAACTGTGTATATGATTAATTAATCATAAGCATGATTGCCAAATACAATCAATTACATATTGTTTTCACGATGTCTAATGTTTCAGCTAACGTTGTCATAACGTTGGGAAAACGTCCACACTCGACTTCTTACCATTTTGTATTTATAACAACTGCTACACACAGCCATGTTTTATTAGTCACTACACATAGCAAAGGTTTTATTTTTATGGGATAGAGGCTAGAAAATAGTACTTCAATGTTTGCGACGAACGTTGTAACAACGTTGTCCTGATGTTATCTTTGAGATGACGTGATTACAACCATTAAACTATAACACGACAGGTAAGCTTCACAATCACCATATATATACGATAGGTAATTAATTAGCTTACCATTAAGCGTGAATTTCCAAATGGAAATGGTGAACAGAACAGGCTTTTTTTTAGTATCAATCCTTACCTTCAAAATGAAGCTTAGCGTTTCGCCGACAAACGGCATTCCCATAGCCCCTGGCGGCAGAGGAAGAGAACACCGGTGGTCGCGTTGATTCTGCACGTAGATGTGCCACAGTTGCCATGACGACAGCAGCAACACGCAGGGGAGCCAGACTTGGCTCACCAACTCTCCGGCGTAAGCAGCCACGATGTGGACAATCGGACTCGTCAGGAAGACATCCATCGCGATTCTGAAAAATACGGGGGACGTTAAGATCTCAGACAGATCGCCCCCTCCCCTCGCTCCCCTCCCGCCCCCATCATCCCCCCCACTCCCCACTACAGATGAAAATACGAATGTAGTAATGAAGCTGAAACTTAAATACAATTTAAAATATTCCTTTAGCTACCGAATCAGAGCGTTTATTCGTTTACTTCACAGTTTTCAACGTTGAAGATTGTCTTCTTTGCCCAGTCCACTCACTGTCCCGCTTCACGGCCTGTAGTGATTGTGCAAACAAACTTATAAGGTCAACAGTAACAGCGGAAGGTTTCGACAGGCCTAATGCTACTAAGCGCTTAGCTTCTTTCCTACGCGCGAATTACACGCTCTCAGTGGGGTCATGTTCAGGGTGAACGTGTCAACAGTTGACATAGTTGACCCAGGACAAGGGGGGCGGGGAAGGCGGGGAGTGGGGAGGGGGGGGGCGTGCTTTAGTTGACTTGTAGGGTACAATAAAGTTAATCTGCAGCTTTAATAATTGTGAGCTTTAAGTCGTCGCCCACCACTGTTAGCGGAACCTTTGCAGGTAGTAAAGGTAGTAGCTGTGGTACGCGTAATTTCATGCGGGTGCGAGTAGGTTGGAGCCAGTTGGTCGCACCCAATCAGGTGGGTGGGTCGTTGAGGGTGTGTAAGAGGAGTGGTGGGGAGAGAGTTCGGCAGTCGTTTTTACCTTTGGCTTGGTAGCGGCAATCCACCGACGGCTATTGGTGTGTGCAGCGTAGGCGGGTGGTAAGAGGTGTGGAGGGGGGGGGGGGGGGTACGCGGTGGGGGGCTTGAGATTACAAAGTTAAAGTTACACCTACCTTTGGCCATGACGCAACGGATGTACTTAACACTAGGTTTGGCGGAGGTCACCGTGAGGTTAGCGGACGCCAGCTGTTCATTGTGAGGCTAATACAGTCACACACACACACACACACACACCCACAGCTCCCGCCTCCACCATCACCCACCCCTTCACCCTCTCAACCCATTCGTGGACGCTAGAGGGCAACCCCCACGACACCCCTATTGGTTGGTTGGATATTCAGGACGCTTAAACCACTTTTAATCATATCGCGTCAATGGGAGAAGGAAGGGGGAGTGGAGCCATGTCCCAGGTGCTAACCCCCTACTCTTTTTGAAGAAGGACATAGGATCTTTATCCTGCGACCACACAGACATAGCCACAAGGGGCTCGAACCACCGATCCAAGTGGTCGTAGGCGACCAGAACGCTCAATGCGGGGGCTCTAACCCACTGAACGGTCGTTGCGGCCCTAATCTCCAATTGGAGACACTAACCCTGGAGTCGCAGGACAATTCTGCGACATCTGATACACAACATACTGTAGCATGGAATTATTATTAATACTAATAATAATACTTCCTAATAAAACTTTCGTAATGTCATGAAAAAGTCTCTTCCGCCTATGGATCTTTCTATTTAAATTAGTTAACTCAGTTCCTATTTAGCTTAAAATTTTACAATATTAAATAGTCTCCACATAGCGCAAACATACGCTCGTAATAAGTAAATACCCAACACATTGCTGATCTAAAGAGTAGGGCGTTACCCCGGGACATGGCTCCGCTCTTCCCTTCCTTTCCCCATTGACGCGATATACCCAGACCTGGCTAATTTAAAAGCGTCCTGAATATACAACCAATCATTGCTGAGCTAACATCCCACACATTAGGGTGGCGGGGGGAGGGGCAAACTGAATAAAATAAGGACGCTTAGATCTTTGTGATAAGTTATCCTACAAATAACTATTTAAAAAGAAACAACCTTCTTGTTGCAGCCATGTGTTATAATTATAGTTATCTTGTTAGCTTGTTTGGATTATCCCATACTGAGGTAAGGTTAAAGGGCCCATCCCACAACACATAGGCCAAGGATTTAATATTGACTATCGCTACTCGATATTTACACCTATAACAGAAATCGACGGTTAATTAACCATCCTCTTTTTCCAAGACAAGTATTTGTAGTACTGCAGGACCAGTATCGATATTAAACATTTATTGATTATGTACATAAGAACTCAATTTCACAATGTGGTAACTAAACCATGCGCTCTAAATTGTGTCGCGGTAAACAAAAATAGACCTTTGTGTCATCAAGCTTGATATTATGGTAATGCTACTCAATAAAACGAAAGCATTTATTCGCTTCCTAACTCTTAGTTCACTAACCTGTATGATATACGGCGCGGTGGTGTCTGAACAGAAATGATCTCCGTGATGTTTCTATGGTTATCCTCTCCAACGACACGTTGTCGATTCCAGTCAGTTGGAATGTTTATTTGTCCAGCGCTTGTCTTGGATTATTTATAGAGAAAGCCACGCCAGCGGCGGGCAGTGTAGGGTGGGTGGGTGTTGGGGGTGCAGTGAAGCAGGGCGCGTCGGGTGGGTGTGAGGGGTATGGTTGGCTGCGTGGGTGGCGGTGGGTGGGGAGGGGGGCTTAGCGCTCTCAGCACAGTGCCAGTATAGCGACCCTCATCGTAAGGGGGCCAAACGGTTGCATCACATGAAGGATGATGATTTGTATCGCCGGCCATGATTGACCACCCCGTGTGGTCTTTACCCCCACCATGCACCTCCCCCTCTCCCCGCCCCGTCACCTCCTGCCGACTCGGACGCACTTGCGCGCCCCTCAGGAGGGACCTGGTCGGTAAGTTCACAACCGTCCCTTGGGTCTGTCGCTATCACCCAATCCCTGTTGTCAACTTCTATAGACGCCCCCACCCCTCCCCCCAACCACCCCCGCACCAGCCAACCCCCATCACCCACCTCCCAATTACAACATCGGCCAAGCCCAGGTATTCCAAAGAATTGCTCCCTGTCAGGGTCATGACCCCGACAATACCATATCCCTAAACTGCCTTCACGTAATTCTCTTGCCCCACGCTACTTACACCCCCTCCTAGCCCCACTCCCTCCCCTCTCCCATCTCTCTCACCTCTCCCATGCGTTCACGGCGGCTAATCAATGAACACACCTATATGGGGCGCCGTTCACGTATTTACATGCTTATATTTGACGAGATTAATTGCTCATGCAGCGGCGTGTCCATCATTTTGGCTCGGACGATCTATCTCCGCAGAAGTGTTGTATAAAATAAGTCGATAATATATGTGGATACATCTGTAAAACAAGTATATCCCAGACACTACCGTTGGTATACTTCATATCTCTGACAGATCCGCCATATATTGCGCTAAAGTATCTCTTATAGTCAAAGACTAAAGGAAAAATGATGAACAATAATTGGCTTATAAAATACTCTTAGGTAACGCATCCTCCCACCCCCAAGGCATGCAGATAAGCAATGTGAAGTGTTTGTTTCTGCCACCAAACACCACTTCATGCCTTCAGCAGTTAGACCAGGGAATCATTAAAGCGATTAATTCTTTGTACAAAGGCCACTAGTAACGTATTGGGGATATAGGTTGATATTATATAACCCGACCACCTCCTAAAGTCGATCGACTAGCAGGACTCCCGTCGTCGGTCGACTTAGTTAGAGAGGTTTTACGTACGATTCCTTTTTTTTCAAATTTCAGTTTCCGAAGGCTATGTTATGAGCCGAATAATATACGCGGTTGGCGCTCCATACGTGAATCGTTCCGTCGCGCCGCAGTCTCCGTCTCCGCCAGAGGGCGGGGTGGGAGTGGGTGATATCTTATTCACCGAATATGGCGGTGAGTCACCCAAGGGGGTAAAAGGTCGCGAGGGGTGACCGAGGGCCTGAGAGGTCACAGCGGAGATGTTACCCCGTAGCGGGGTCAGTAAACAGCCAAGACGGGGCCGGGGTGACTCGGGCCAAATCCGACTGTATGCGATGAGTGATCGAGTGGCAACAACACCAACAACATCAACATCCGGGTATGTACGACGTACGCTGCCAACGACAAACGCGTTATTCGCCGCACCGGGTCTGAGCTAGTAACATATTCCACCCCATCCCTAGGTCCCTAGGTCTATAGGTCCTCCCTAATTTGGCAACATTACAACAATACAATCATTTTTTGTATTTCAACGCCTGTTATTTTGTATTTCAACATATGTTTTTTTGTATTTCAACACCATTTTTTTGTATTTCAACACCTGTTTTTTGTATTTTAACACATGTTTTTTCTATTTCAACACCTGCGTTTTGTATATGAAAAAAATCGCTTTTGTATTACAATAAGTGCTTTTGTATGACAATAACTGCTTTTGTATTACAATAACTGCTTTTGTATTACAACTGTTTTTGTATTACAGCTGCTTTTGTATTGCAAGAACTGTTTTTGTATTGCAACAACTCCCTTTGTATTACAACTGCTTTTGCATTACAACAACTGCTTTTGCATTACAAAAACTACTTATGTATTACAACTAGTTTTACCTTACCACAACTGGTTTTTGCATTACAACAGCTTCTTTTTGTGTTACAACAACAGTTTTTACATTACAACAGCTGTTTTCGTAGTGCTCTAAGTTATTACAACATAGTGCGAACATGCGAACAGGTGGGGCCGCATAAACTATGATCTTTCAATTAGTTGTAAAATCACAGGTTATAAAATGCAGCACTAGATAAGTTCCAAAACTGATGACCCTGGGCGCCCGGGGGTGGGGGGCATTGTTAAGTAATATAAATCTTCTTTTTTGTTTGGGGGCGGGAGGGGGGGGGGTGTGACCATTGATGCCTGAGAGAGCGGACATTGATGATGAAAAAGATATCCCTATAGAGCGGGCATTAAAACATACCCATATAGAGCGGATATTGGGAGTGGTGGAGGGGGGGGGGGGGACTGACAGAGCTGGTTTGCCGTGAAAAAGAGGAAACCGAGCGGGTCTGCATGGAACTACGACATAGAGCGGGTCAACGGAAAATATACCCCTTTTGAGCAAATGTACGCCCCTTGCGAGCGAGTTTTGGAGGTGCAAACGAGGGGGGGGGGCGGCTTTACCGCAGAACCACTCCAAACCCGGCAATGTTTTAAGTACCCCCCCCCCCCCGCCGGCATGAAAGCACCATGTTTCAAGAAAACAGCAGTTGCCGTGAACCGAAACCAAAGTGATCGGGAATAGAATGCACAACTACATGTATACGATGGATAGTCTGGTGTTGTGTCAGCTGAGCAAAGCGGGCGTGGCGGTCACGTTCGATGGCGCCTCCCGCTGAACTCCTGAAGCCCTTGGCCGCAAAATGTGCTGTAATAATAAGTTACCACATTTAATTCGCCACGCGGAGCCCGCATGATTTCAGCTCCCGCCACCAGGGGTGATCATATTGTTAATGTAATCGATTACGATTACTTTGAATCGTGACGCTTAATTGGAGCAAAGAACTTACAGAACATACAAGTTCTTTGATTGGAGACTAAAACAGCCCGAGTGAACATGGCCAAGTAATCATCAGAAGTAATCATAATCACCCTTTCATGAGCAATGTAATCGATGACCATTACATTGCTTTTAAATCTACTGTAATATCTATTACGATTACGATTGATTGACACCAGCAATCGTTTATAATTGATGCTTGTTTTTACCCCATGTCTGCCCGCCACCCGCGTGTCCGCCCTTTCAACCCAATTAATTTTTTTATATATGGGTGTGTATTGGAGGTACTGCTGAAAGAAGCAATAGGGTTGGACAGTTCTCGCGGGATCTATTTCCCGTTTAGATTATAATTCCTGGTCTTGTTATAATTCTAGGTTTTACATTTTGTATGTCAGAATTATGCTCCAGAAGAACTGTTTACAAGTTAATTAAAAAATATCTAATATGCGATCTGATTGATGCCTTACTGCCAAATAAGGTACTTTAGTACTGTCTAATTACATTGCCGATGTTATATTGTATAAACTGTCTGTAACTTGTCCGCTTTCTTAAATAAAGCATTTTATTAAAAAAAAAAAAAAAAAAAAATCTAGGTTTGCATTTGCGATAGCTGTATCTGAAGCGAGTGGATGCTGAACAACTTAGATCCGACCTGCCTTGCTATAGTTGCGTGACGCACTCACTGTGGCAGAGATAACATATATATCTCTGATATATCTACCACACACACCCCGTAGAGGAATAATATACATAACATGCTATCACTGACAAGGGGGGTGGGGGCAAGGGGTATTTGTGTTCCCCGGGAATGGGCTTTTCATTTCACCGTGAACTGCTCTACGTCACAGTTCCCAGGGACGGATCTAGGAATTTGAAACGGGGTGTGGGGGGGGGGGGGGGTCACTGAAATGTGTCAGGAAGGGCTTTATGCTCTTTGAAATGTTGCGCCAGGGGCGGATCCACACCACAGAGGGCCCCCCGCACATTGGATCCATGCAGGCCGGCTTGCGTCTTGCACACCTGCTCTACCGACGTTTACTACTATCGTGTCCTGTGCAAGAGCCCGTGTTGTCTGCACCGAGGATGACAACAACACTTTTATCGTTATGAATTGCCTTCTGTAGGGGTCTTTTTTCATGAAAAATATCTAAATGGATATTTGTTCTATAACTAATATCAGCTCTCTCATGCATCACCGGGTCGGTGATTACGTCCGGTGATGACGCATGGTGATGACGCCATGTGATGACGCCGGGTGATGACGCCATGTGATGACGCCCGGTGATGACGCCCGATGATGACGCTCTGTGATGAGGCCGGGTGATGACGCTGGGTGATGACGTCCTGTGATGACGCCCGGTGATGACGCTGACATCAATTCATGTCAGGATATCTTGTAGAAACGACACATATGATAAGCCCAAAATCAATTTAATTGGAGAATTAACATTAACAAGTTTGCAAGTAAATCTGGTAAATTTCTAAACAAAAATCTGTACTTGTTTGCCATGTTCTCGTCGTGAGCAGCTATGAATTGCGTAAAATTCTTCGCCTTCATGGATGATCACTACCCTACCATACCCACAGGCGGTGTCAACAAAAACGCCTGAACACGTGGTATTGTCATGGCAATCTGAAGGTCAACCCACCGACTTAAGGTCACTCACAAGCCGGGGTCACATCCTCAGGACACAGGACTGCGGGACGACTCATAAACACGTTCCATACCGCAAACCCTAACAACAGCATTGAATTCTGCGTGGGTGTAGCTATACTGATCTCCAAACTGCTATAAACTGAATTAGCTTCGTTGTTATTTATAGGACATGCGATTCACGTTTGAGAAGCATAATATGACTCGTGGTCTATAGGACTTTGGCCTCCTCTCTAAGCCAAAATAACTTTTTTCTGGTTCTAGTCACGACGATAGACGAATTTGTACTTTTAACATTTTATTTATTACTTTAGAGATATTACGTTATCTTGTTTGTGCATCGCCTGCAAATGTGTTTTGAGCGAAAAGGAGACCATGGCATTAAGGTCTAAGATATCATGTAATTGAATTCGGTGAACGCGCCGCAATAATTTGCATGCATCTTTTATTGAAAAATAAATTGAGCGTTAATGTCCGTTACTGCGTTATGTGAAATGTCCGTTACTGCGGTATGTGAAATGTCCGTTACTGCGGTATGTGAAATGTCCGTTACTGCGGTATGTGAAATGTCCGTTACTGCGGTATGTGAAATGTCCGTTACTGCGGTATGTGAAATGTCCGTTACTGCGGTATGTGAAATGTCCGTTACTGCGTTATGTGAAATGTCCGTTATTGCGGTATGTAAAATGTCCGTTACTGCGGTATGTGAAATGTCCGTTACTGCGGTATGTGAAATGTCCGTTACTGCGGTATGTGAAATGTCCGTTACTGCGGTATGTGAAATGTCCGTTACTGCGGTATGTGAAATGTCCGTTACTGCGTTATGTGAAATGTCCGTTACTGCGTTATGTGAAATGTCCGTTACTGCGGTATGTGAAATGTCCGTAACTGCGGTATGTGAAATGTCCGTTACTGCGGTATGTGAAATGTCCGTTACTGCGTTATGTGAAATGTCCGTTACTGCGGTATGTGAAATGTCCGTTACTGCGGTATGTGAAATGTCCGTTACTGCGGTATGTGAAATGTCCGTTACTGCGGTATGTGAAATGTCCGTTACTGCGGTATGTGAAATGTCCGTTACTGCGTTATGTGAAATGTCCGTTACTGCGTTATGTGAAATGTCCGTTACTGCGGTATGTGAAATGTCCGTAACTGCGGTATGTGAAATGTCCGTTACTGCGGTATGTGAAATGTCCGTTACTGCGGTATGTGAAATGTCCGTTACTGCGGTATGTGAAATGTCCGTTACTGCGGTATGTGAAATGTCCGTTACTGCGGTATGTGAAATGTCCGTTACTGCGGTATGTGAAATGTCCGTTACTGCGTTATGTGAAATGTCCGTTACTGCGGTATGTGAAATGTCCGTTACTGCGTTATGTGAAATGTCCGTTACTGCGGTATGTGAAATGTCCGTTACTGCGTTATGTGAAATGTCCGTTACTGCGGTATGTGAAATGTCCGTTACTGCGTTATGTGAAATGTCCGTTACTGCGTTATGTGAAATGTCCGTTACTGCGTTATATAAAATGTCCGTTACTGCGTTATATAAAATGTCCGTTACTGCGTTATATAAAATGTCCGTTACTGCGTTATGTAAAATGTCCGTTACTGCGGTATGTGAAATGTCCGTTACTGCGTTATATAAAATGTCCGTTACTGCGTTATATAAAATGTCCGTTACTGCGTTATATAAAATGTCCGTTACTGCGTTATGTGAAATGTCCGTTACTGCGGTATGTGAAATGTCCGTTACTGCGGTATGTGAAATGTCCGTTACTGCGGTATGTGAAATGTCCGTTACTGCGTTATGTGAAATGTCCGTTACTGCGGTATGTGAAATGTCCGTTACTGCGGTATGTGAAATGTCCGTTACTGCGGTATGTGAAATGTCCGTTACTGCGGTATGTGAAATGTCCGTTACTGCGTTATGTGAAATGTCCGTTTAACCATTAGCCAACTTCGCTTTCACTGAACATCTGACTTCCACCAAAGATGTGTAATAATTAATTATACGCTATAGTTGCTTCCACTGCCCAACCGCGTTCTGTTTGGCGGAAAGTTCACTCTTCTCTTCTTTGTCAGTTAATTATACATATGTTTCAGGGGAAACTTGAATCATGTTAACATGGGTATTCATTCAATGAGCTCAGTGTAACCTGTCAGGACGATAAGGCCGGGGCTAAATCAATCTGAACCTTTCACATATACCAACTTTCTGCAGAAGTCGTCATATTCTACTGATTATAGTTCAGACGCTCTTCAAAACATGCGAAATGAACGTGACTATCATTCGAAGTGCACGTTACCAATAGTATCGTACATTTTGGTTCAAGCAACCTTGTCTATAATCCCGGGTGGGGGGGGGGGTGTATCTAATACATTGTAAAAACTGGGGGGGAATCTCTTTTCACCGCCAAAAGCCGCTCGGTCCGGGTGTTTTAGCGCCAAATTCCGCCAGGTCGGGGTATACCACCACAATTCGCTCGGTCGGGCGTTTTTACCGCCAAAATGTCACGGCAGCCCGCTCTGTGAACGCTCATTTTCAGAGCGCCACCACCCCCCCCCCTCCTCCCACACCCCCCTGCTCGCAAGTTTTCAAATGTGCGCTCATAATTTTTCATAATAAATGTTTGTTCTCTCATCCGCGGCACCTGATGCAATAATCAGTTCTTTGGTCAAGCGAATCGGTGATTATAGGAGAATTTACTCATATCGATAATTCTACCTAACAATCAAAATGGTTCAGTCGAGTTTGTTAACGTGTACGATCATATGGAAATGTTGTTATATTTTGATATTAAAGTACTGTTATGACGTCATCATATTGTCTAAGCTGTACATTATTTTTCAACAATGTACTGCTTTAGCGAGCCGATAAATTGATCTCAACGAGACCAAATTATATTCCAGTTGAACAATCTTCCTTTTAATGAAACAAGTCTCAACCACAACGGAACTGGAAGCTTGACGCCCGATGGAATACTTCAGTAGAACAAATATACATCGCTTTTTGAAACAAGCGTAGATCACGAAATCCAATTTTTGAAACTGAAGTTCAGATCATGTGTATTGCTCGTGCAAAATACATACCGATATTTACTTATATCCTTCAGTAAGCACACTAGAACTCATTTTTCTTCTCATGAATCCCACAAAACTCATTTTGCAAAGCGTATCCTATCTATCAGCCACGCACTTAACGAGGTGTTCCTTGGTTTAACCACCATAGCAACATCGCTGCACATCGTACCCTTTTATTATTGATTAATTTGCACGATTGCATCATATTCCACCTTCAAATGATAATTACCATCGGTATAATGACACATAATCCATCTAAAGTAGTCTACCCGCCTTGATTCGAAACACAACTTCATTCTTGCAATTTGTAGATGAACTAAACTGACTTGATGCTGCAGGGTTCGAACGTTCCTCCATGTTAGAGTGAACCATTGATTCAGCTTAGATCATGTATGACTCAAGCCTACCATTTGCTACAATAAGGCATTTCGTGAGTCCAGAGACGGAAGACGAACCTGCTTCAGTCAGCTATGTTATTGCTCTCAAAAGCGGGAGGAGCAATGTACATGTTAAAAGGACTCCTATGCATGCCACGGGGAACAATTGAGACTCACCGTACTTTAAGTCAGAGAATACCCGTGTAACATCTCACTCTTGAAAAGATATGTACTCGGCTTGCGCCTCGTACATTCTTCTCAAGAATGTACTGTTACATGGGCATTCTCCTTACCATAATATTTATTTTCCAAACGTTAAATGTATTTACGTTTGAGATGTACGTTAATTGACTTTTTTGTACATTGGTGTGAATTTTGTTTAATGTTTGTGATAAGACATTTTTAATGTTTGTGATAAGACATTTTTTACGTTTGTGTTCGAATCATTTTTACGTTTGGGATTTTTTGCACTTTTGTGACAGACGATTAATAGTGGAGGATACTCTGTAAATCTGTAAAATTGATGGATTTTGTGTGCTAGGCTTTATAATTTGCTGGTCATTTTCAAGACAGCTATTGTAAACTAATATTGTATTGCATTTTGCAACGTAAACATATATCTATTAGCGATACCTGGTAAGAGGATCAAAGTATAGATTAAACTGGTCTCCTTATCTGTGGTGCTTTGAAGAACGTATTAATTGAAAATAGATGAGCTTATACTAATCTGCGCTTTGCCCAATGCATCACATCTGAGCTTGACGTAATTTGCTTATACCCGGCATGACTGTGTATGCAGTCAAACTTTCAAACAAGCATTGAAAGGGATAAAATACGTTAAATATGTTGCATGTGTCTTACTTGTGCTTTCAAGATATGTATATGTACGCTAGATATGTAATAATACAGCAACATCTAAGTTAGCCTGCAGAAACAGTAACTCGAGCAACTCAGTTAGCTGCACCCCCCTCCCTACGCCCCTCCTAACTCCCTGCCACCCCCACACCCTTCTGCGCAGGGGGTAATTAAGGGATATGCCGACATATCCTGTTCGATGGAATAGAATATTTCAGGGTTAAGTTGTAACTGACAAGACATTAATCGTAAGACAATTGTTTTAAAACCATAAAAAAATATCCATCTCATACCCCACCCCCGGCCACGCCCCTACCCCCCCGCCCGGCTCCCACGCCCCTACCCCCCCGCCCGGCTCCCACGCCCCTCAGGGGGTGGGTAATATCAACGAAGCAAATCTGTAGACTAAAATAACCCACAAGCTAAAAAAATCGCTTTAACAAAATCCGTCAGCATCCCGTACTCACCCCCTCTACGCCCGCACCCCCATCTAGGCCCCTACCCCTCTACCCCCCGCGCTGTTAACCGCTCCCATGCCTCTTATGGGGTGGGTGGTGTCAATGAAGCAAACGTTTAGACTCAAAAAACAATATTAAGTGCAATTGAGACATCGTAAAGAAAATTGTTAAACGACAAAAAAACAGCCTCCTCTTCTAGGCCCATACCCCCCCCCCCCCCTCCCTCCCACACCCCTTATGGAATGGGTGGTGTCAAAGAAGCGAACCTTTAGACAACCCACAAGCAAAGAAAATCGTTAAGAAAATGTTTAAAAAAATCGATTTCTCATAGTTTCTCCTACCCCCCTCCCCACGATCCCCCCCCCCCCCCCCACACACACTCACGTAACTACAGCACACTCTGAGGGTGCAGGGTGTCAGCAATACTACGGTGACCTTCGGTGTCGGAATTTGAAGGTCAATGTCGATTTTTTAATTATGCCTGTGTCGCGTGTCGCCATTTAGCCCAGGCTGTTCTTTCTTTCTTTCATGTTGCTGGTACTTAACTTACAAAATGTAATCTTGTTAGACAACCCTTAATACATTGCTGTGGCCTTGGGGGGTTCCGCGGTAAAGCACCCCCCCCCCCCCCACCCTCCCTCTTTTCATCGCCAAAATCCGCTCGGTCGAGGTTTTGCCGCCCGGTGGGGGCCTAAGTCAACTCGGAGGGAGTATTTTTTCGCGGCAACCCGCTCTCTATGAACGCACATTTTCAGAGCCCCCAGAGAGGTGCAAAAAAAGTGCAAACATATTAGGTACATACCGGACATTACAATGCTGAGCACGGAATGCATTAGGCCAGAGAACAATAGCTAATTTGGATCGAGACCGTGTAACGTAGATTTCTAATAAAAATGACATCACATAATTATGATGCATGTCGTGACTTAAATATGGGAATTAACTTGAAACGGCATTGTCAATATTTGCCCAAGATCACATGCCAGCGAAAAAAAAACCCGAAACGGATTTTTAAGTAAATTAATTTTTCACAAAATTCTCACCGTCATTTGCACCGTGGTATTGAGAATTATAAGTGTTTAGTGATAACTGTGAGTGATAAGAACATATCATTATTGTTCTCATCAGGCCTTAAAATGTATCAATTTCAGATCCTGGTATGATTTTGGCGGAAAACAACGGTTCGAATAGTTTAATTAACTTGACCAACAAATATCCTCCACATTCCACCGCTTCGTGGCGCGGTCACTGCGCGGAGACGGAAATCCTGCCCGGTGATCAGCGCCGGTTGGTTAAAACCTAATAGTCCATATTGTAAATACAGAAGTAAGTTTCTGCTGATAAGTTTCGATTAACTTTCGATTAAGTTTATTGAACTTTCGATTAAAGTTGGCAGGTTGGTACCTAATCTCATGAGTGCTTCCTCTTATCTCTGTAAACATAACGTCAGCTGCTGTTTTGTGATTGTGGCATAGACTTCCAAATATTTAGTCTGTGCATACGAAGAGACTGCAGCCGTGCAGGGGGTGGGGCCCGGATATTTTGTATGATGTAATTACTGCGGCGCCGCAGTAATTTTTCCGCGCCGATGTAGTTGGCGGAGGCATGTAGGTGAAATCTGTCACGTTATTGTCAAAGACCTTACCTCATAGATTCAGAAAATGTTTAGTCCGATGATTTTGGTATCCAAATAAGTGTGTAATGTTGCATAAACCATTCCGGGCGGCAGCCTCAGCTCAAATGGCTGCTTTCTCGGCATGCCGTAATCTCGCCCCCCGCCAGCCGAGCGCGAAGTCTCGCAGTGGAGGGGGGGGGGGGGGTGGGGGTGCATTAGCATGCGGTGCCGAGTGCCGAGAAGCCGGCTTCGCTCTGGTTGGGGAGAGGGGTGGGGGTGTTACTGGACAGTGGACCGAGGAAGCTAGTAGGCGGGCCGAGAATAGGAGCGAGGAGCCGGAGGGGCGGGCTCGCAAACCGAAAGAGCCGGAATAATCCAGTCACTCAGGGTGGGACGTGCCGGTACACCAATGCACGGAATAGGCATGAAACTAGGGGCCGGAGTAGGCACCGAGCGAGGGGCCGGACGAGGGGCAGGAGTGGCCGGAGTAGGCATCGAACGAGGGGCCGGACGAGGGGCAGGAGTAGGCACCGAGCGAGGGGCCGGACGAGGGGCAGGAGTAGGCACCATTTTATACCAAAACGCAACCAAAACACTGGCTTGTGAAGGTTGGAAGCCAGGTCAACACCTCTAAACCTATAAACCACGTAAACCAGTCAGCCTTCGATGACTAATTGACTCAAACACCCGAGGTCAAAAATCGTAGAAGGCAGTGACAGTGAATCAAACAAATTCAATTCCACTTGTCCGAATCGACCTTTGATGACTAGATCTACGGCCGCCGCTGATTTTCAATTTTTTATTGATAATTGACTCCCCAAACGCGAAGCTGGAAAAAGGCTACTGTTAATGTGCCACACCACCCACCCCTCTCCCCAACCAGAGTGAAGCCAGCTCCTCGGCGCTTGGCACCGCACGCTAATGCACCCCCCACCCCTCCACCGCGAGACTTCACGCTCGGCTGGCGGGGGGCGAGATTACGGCATGCCGAGAAAGCAGCCATTTGAGCTGAGGCTGCCGCCCGGAATGGTTTATGCAACGTTACACACTTATTTGGATACCAAAATCATCGGACTAAACATTTTCTGAATCTATGAGGTAAGGTCTTTGACAATAACGTGACAGATTTCACCTACATGCCTCCGCCAACTACATCGGCGCGGAAAAATTACTGCGGCGCCGCAGTAAATTACATCCTACAAAATATCCTGGCCCCAGGGGGTGGATATAGGAATTTGCAAAGGGGGTGGGTTGCTGACGCATGACCCTCACGAGCTCAACCCTAACGGGGGTGTAAGGGCCATGCCATACACATGGTCAAATAAGTAGCATTGCATCACCCAGCTCGCTTCGATGAATCATTGTCGATTATGACGACGAACCTATCTCTCTAAATCACCTCGACCCTCTTCTTTAGACATTACTTGGACCATAAGATGCATTCATTTTAAAGTTTGCTATCTACTTCTTGGATATCAATGATATTTTCGTCGGTCATTAACGGTTTCCCTCTCTGCCGCTTCAAATTTTTCTAGGCAGTTGCCGAGGGTCGTTTGTTGACATCATGCAGGCAATATACCTGACAGCTCCGGCATGGCGGCGCCACTAATTCTCGTTGTATGTTTACAGTGAGCTTGGTTATGCATTACCACTTTTTTAACCATGTGTATTGCTTGACCCTTCTGCCTATCAGCTTGTTGTCAGAAGGGTCAAGTTCACTGGGCTAGATTGCTGGGTTGGGGTGGGGGAGGGGACTTCTCTGAAAACGTGCGCGACCGGAGGTTGGTATTTAGAGAACCCGAATTTTACAGTGCATGCTCAAGTTCCTAATCCCCCCTAGATCTACCCCTGGATGGCGATCTTCTAACTAGTCCCAAGCAAATTAAAGTATAACCTAATCAATCACTAATTCCATCATGGTTTTCACCCTCTTTGACCATACTGTTTTGACTGTACCATATGATGCATGGTATACCTATTCCTCTCCGATATAGGCTACAAGACATTACATTTTAGACAGCCCATCAGAATAAGCTGGTGTTAACATCTGAAAGTTCAGGTTAATCGATCACTGGCTGGCTGTTTTGGACATATGGACATTATACAATACTGTCTATTGACAGGGTACATTATTAAAGCAACAAGGGTAAGGGGGGGGGGGGGTGCAGAAGGGGTTTAATTGCCCATTTCTAAAATTTTGGCATTTGAATAATTAGATAATTTGTACCCTTTAGTTATTTATAATTAGCATGATTAATAATTATACCGACATAATTATCTGTACCCCTTGTCAAAATAATTACTGCTTTAACGATTTATTTCTGGTTTAAATTGTTGGAAACCACGAAAGCTGGTCCCTCTGTCATAACAGGACTAGTGGCAGGATATCTCAGAAATAGCATTACAAGTTTGGGAATAGACTATGGGTAATATTAGCTTCAAAACAAGATGTTACTGTGGTAATTAGACAGTTAGGGAAAGTGCTAATATGGTAATGACTTAACATTTTGTTTCAAGCTAAGGCAATATATATATATATGTAATATATATAATCACTGTATAAATAATGAATTGAGATACTGTTTCACATGTAGGACACCTTGCAATGATTGAAATTGAGGTATATCATGTATAACTCATTTTTAAGCCAATTTAGGGATGCTGGTTGTATGGGTAAACCACGAAACAGACGCCGTTTCACGAAACGGAGCAAGAACAGGTGAAACAGAGTGGTTGGTGGCCGTATTGGCGGTATTGGTCGTGCGATGTTGTAAACTATGTAGTATTACACAAGTAATAGTAAACAAGATGGCGGATAGGTTTGGTGGGTGAAAGACATTACGGCTACGAAATGTTTGGGTTTCCTCCTCCCCCAATGAATATATATGTTATACAATTGGATAACATGTAATACTTCATAGTTTACAACGTCGCACTACCAATACTGCCCAAACGGCCACCAACCACTCCGTTTCGCCTATTCTTGCTCTGTTTCGGGAAATGGAAGTCTGTTTCGTGGTTACCCATACTGCTGGTATGGCAAATTTTTTTTAACGTTTTTAAGGTTAATCTACCTTTAATTAAATTTGGATATTAGTAAAAACAGACATTTGTCTTAAATGTTAGTGTGATGATGGCTAAGAGAACATTTCATATTTGTTTGGTAGGCAAGAGGGGTGGGGTATAAACAGCCTCAAAACTTGTTTGTGTTTTGTTCTGATTACCTTCACAGAGACTTGCTATCATCTGAACAACCTCGACTAGTTGTAGAGAAGAAAACTTATACTATTGTGCAGACCATGGCTACAGTTGTTATAAGGTGATATTTGACATGCTCCAGAGTAGCCGATGGCTGATCCGACGGAGCCACTCCCCCATGGTCTGGACCACGAGGGTGATGCCGAGGAGGAAGCGGCGGCATGCGTCAGCATGGTGGAGGCCATCTCCGCGGGGGACACGGCGGGGGTGGAAGCCCTGGTCCGGCGCCACGAGGGGATCCTCCACGGCCCCCTGACGGCCGCTGGGGTGGACGCCAGCCCGCTGCTCCTGGCGGTCACCCTGGACCGCGAGGCCGTGGTGCGCCGCATGCTGGATCTGGGGGCGGACGTGAGGAGTCGCCAGAACTGGGAGTGTCTCCACTGCGCCCTGGGCCACGATAACATGGGGATCGTCCGGAGCCTGTTGGCCGCCGGGGTGGCTGTCGACTCCTACGACGCGGAGTCTACCCACACCCCGCTGACCCGCGCCGTGGTGGCTCGCCGCGCCGACCTCCTCCGCCTCCTCCTCTACGTCCACGCCGACTCCAACCTGGAGGGGTACGCTGGGAAGACCCCGCTCTTCCTCAGCCACCAGCGCGGGTGGCTGGAGGGGTTCGACCTCCTCTTGGCGGCCGGAGCCTCGCCCTATCTACCCTCTAAAGGGGTCATCCCGTCCCTGAGGGAAGCCATCCTGGAGGCGGATTCCGCCTGGCTCCAGAAAGTCCTTGATTCCATTCCGGATGACCCAACGTCCAGACCGCCCCGGACTCGGATAAGCCTTGTGAATCACGCTCTGGTGCTGGGCGTCCAGCATAAGTGTCCGGATAAGGTGTCGTATTTGATCCGGAAGGGTGCGGACGTCAACACGGAGGTCCGTCCGGCCGGGTGGACGCCGGCGTCCGGTGGCGCTGGGGCTGCGGTGATCCCGGGTGCTGGGGGGGATCCGGACGCCCCGAGGTCTCTCCTTCACGTCGTCATGGATTGCTTCAAGTGTCGGGTGAACCAGACGATGTCCCGGGATATCCGGGTCCTGGTGGCCGTCCGCCTGGCGGAGGAGCACCCGGTCTCCGTGGTGAACCGCTTGGTGGCGGACTGCCCCTGCCTGACCATCCTCTACCAGCTGCTGTGGGCGGGCACTGACCTGTACGGCGTCCCCCCCGGGGAGACCCGCGCTCCCCTCGCCGTGGCCCTCCGCAAGAGCAACTACCACGCCGCCCTCGTGTGGCTACAATTCAACGGGGACCCTACACGGGGGCTTTATGACAGCGCCGACGCCGCGGGGTCCTTCAGCGCCCTGGCGCACTGTGTCAATAAGACGGGAGTCGGACTGTTCCCGGTCTTAAGAATATGCGGCTTGGAGGCAAACGCCATGATGGAGGTCGTGAGCAACCACCAAGCGGGTCCTCACGCGTCACGGGCGCGCGACCTCCTCGCTGACCCCATGACCTTGTCTGACCTCGCCGTTAAGGTTATTCGGACGCACATGCGAGCGAGCGGCGCGCGCTTCTGTGACGTCATGCATGTTCGGTATTATCGCCGCGCGTTGGACATCTCGTCGTTTGCACGGGACCTCATCCTGCTGAAAAATTACGAGCATCTAGTGCCAGGAATTGTAAAGAAATTCGATGAGACGAGCGACATTCTGTGATCGGAACTATTCTACATGAACAAAGACTTCGCATATATAATCCACAGTTGTATAAATGTACATATTGTGAATCCACCCGTGTGTATTCTTGTTACCATGATGTGCCCGTGCAAAGTTAAATGTGCCCCTACAGCGATTTTCCACAGGCATTATGATATTCAAAATGTTCTGGCAAAACGTCCTCGTCGCATTGTTTGACTGTGTGAATGTTACTAGTTAGGTAGGCAAATCACAGAGGGCAAAACTCGGCAGAGATGTCCGAATTTGGATGACGTAGTACACAAGAAAGCCACTCTCTGCCACAAAAGTTACAACCACTTGGCAACAAAGTGACTTAGCAACATGCCCTATGATTCATTGTTTAAAATGATTTGTGTTCGTATACACCAAGAAACAAAATACGCCATTTTTTAATCCAAAATATTGCTGTATGAGTAACTTTAATTACAATTGCGTTGAAGAATTTCACAAGGTGATCGCAATCAAACCACCCGCATAATGTTATGAGCCCGGTAAAATCTCAGCAAGCTCGCATTTAATACTCGCTTTACGCCATATGAAAGTTTTCGTTGTATAATATGATGTGCTTCTCTTTGGGCATTTTCTTTAATATCACACCACAAATTTGGTTTATCCCTTGTATGCACAAAGGTGGCGTGAACCGCCAATCCATCCACGGCCTGGCGTAACCAATGTGTCCACAAAGATGGCCTAAAATCACAAACCGTGCGAGGAGAAACAGTGATAGTTTGTGCCAGTTTATAAAGGGGATTGGCTCGTATTTGGAGTGGTTTGGGATCTCCCTAGCTCAGAACAACAGGTCAGGGTTTGGAGCCATGCCACCTGCATCTGAGGCCAAATCCATATCCAACCCTATTTCAAAAGGTTTCTTGACCCAACTTAGCTTGTATATGTGCACAAAAGCGGCCTACATTCAATTAATAAAAGTCATTTTAAACTTTGTCCAAGTCCCGCAGACTTTTATCACCGTGATACCATGCTTGTTAATATATACATGTGTTTGCAGGCTTATGAAAGACGGATGGGTCAGTTGTTAACCGCTGTTAGAGCTTAGTGGTGTAACGTTAATCCCCATTACAAAAAGCGTGATGAAAATAGTTGCCAAAAAGTTTGTTTTTTTACACCGTTTGTAATGCTTTCGGACATATAAAATGGGTTTGGGACTTGCAAACTAATTCCACCTGCCTCCGTCAATATTTTCTAAAACTGCCTCTAAGTACCCAAAACGAATCTTTCTCAGACACCGCTATTAGTCCTTACCGCAAACACCCCCAACCCCTCAGCCCTGACCGATAAATGTACATACCTGTAATAGAAACCTGCATCAGTAATATGTACACGCGCGTTGGCGTTAATATAAGTGACTTCCGGGATAGGCTATACTCATTGATTTTTTTTAAAAATTCTATTTAAATGTTCTTTCTTTTCGGAGGTTCCCCAGAAAGGGGTGCCATCGAGCAGTCCCCTCTAACAAGAACAAAGTAAGATAAGTGATACTAAAGCAACAGGGGCTAGGGATATATTATGATGAGAGGAACTGTGTGATAAAAGGTATAAAAGCTGACAACTACGCCCCATAATAGTTCTCACCTCCATTACAAATATACAGACTGCTTTGGAGTTCAATCTCAACATGTTGAACGTTTACGATTACTTTTGTTAATAATTTTAAAGCAAACTTGAAAAAAAACATGCTTATTCAGGGTTTTGTTGAAACATCGGTGCATGTGTGTACAAAGTCGCATGTGGGCTTACTTTGTACACACAGGGTTAAAGTATCTTCCTCAAATCAAACAGCCCGGATGTCAACACTTTATACCTGGGTGGCTCAATTAAAGAGTTCGCGTTAATTGTAGCCATAAAAATGTCGCCACCATGCAGGAATGGAGCTGTCGATAGATATAAATGGAAGGCGACAAGCCACTGTGCATGCATTACTCTTGCATGGCATGTTGGTGGCCTGTGTGAGCTTGACTTTGAAAATGTCCCACAAAAATGTTTGCTTCGTAAGTAACGATAGTTCGCACGAATAAAGCCACATTTCTCCCGTTAGTTTGCTTCAAGTGAAATTTCAGTTCCGTTGGGTATCTTTATGATTTTTCTAGTTATTTAGGTGGATGTGTTTCATGCACCATATCCGCCCTATACTATAGGCGGGGGTGTCTTTTTCATATGAAATATCTCACTCACTCTCACTCTCACGCTCACTCAGGGATCAATGCGCGTCCTGCGCGTCTCCCCTCCCCCGGCGCCAGGTTTGTGTAATAGTGCCCCCCATGTTGTAAATAAAAGCTAAATGGGTGACCATGCATATTTGTCAGTTGTATTTGGTGCTTAGTCCTAGAGGGGTGTAGGTCTCATAAAATGAAAACCATTAAGTGCGCGGAAGGCGGGGACAACTACGGTTTATTCTTTAAAGCACGAGGCACGTTTGGGGATAAGTTTAGTTTAAATTCTCCAAATCGTGGTTGTGAATGAGGTGCGTCCCCCCACCCCTATTCCCGGGTTGCTACGCCGCATCCTGCAGCTCAAATCCTGGATCCGGCGAATATGACGATCGGCCACCGAGAGCATGAAGAGATGAAGGAAAGAATTGTTCATGATCTCACCTTGACCGTCTGAATTTGCATCTCATGATCAGCGCTCCATTTAGTGCTAGGATGCCTAGATCTTCCCTAATTCAAAGCATATTCTGAAAAGATAAGCCTGTGAATCTAACCTTTAATCTCACATGTGAACCTTTTGTGATGACAATGGGACATGCCAACTGACTGATGCCGAGACGAGAGGTGGATCAGTAACATACCTGATTGTGATGTGTGGCATCACACATGGCCGAAGCTTCTTTTAAGTCGTGCCTCGGTCAAATATGGTGGCTTATTAATTGAAGAAAATATTAGCTAAACTTCGTTTTTATGACCCATAACTGAGCGCGACTTTGGTCCATGCAAGCCACACGACAGAACTGTTTGTTTAAAAAAGGTAAACTTGTTAATTGAGAGAACAGGTCATTTTGGTAGTTATTAATTAGATATTTGGTACATAGTTTGTAATGCGTCCCAATATAAACAAAATACAGAATTAATAGGTGCAGAAGGGTAAGGTATAACCCAATATGCTATGCTGTATCCCCGGTACCAAAGCGCACGAGGATGAAATACCATCCCACCGCAGTGGGATCAATTGCACAGCGATTTCCACAATGAGTGAAGGAATAATTTGGCGCCGTAACATTGAAGGCAAAATTACTGATGTCTGGGCATTTGACGTCCAAAAATAGGGAAAGGGTGAAGGGGGATGGTGGGGAGGGGCGGGGGGGGGGGGAAGGAGGGTGGAGGCGGTTCCTCTGCTGGGTCGGAGCGGCAGGAAATGAGACTTGGGCGATGCACAAAGCGATTCCTGAAGCAATCGATGACGTCTGTCGCAGCTGAATGGGTATACGACAGCTGATTGGGAGTTTTGATCCATGGGCCCGACTCACGGGATAACCACCGTCCTCTCCGTCAGAGGACAGCCATCGTCCTCTCCATCAGACTGACTCACCGGACAGCCACCGTCCTCTCCATGAGACCGACTCACCGGACAGCCACCGTCCTCTCCATCAGACCGACTCACCGGACAGCCACCGTCCTCTCCATCAGACCGACTCACCGGACAGCCACTGTCTTCTCCATCAGACCGACTCACCGGACAACCATCGTCCTCTCCATCAGACCGACTCACCGGACAGCCACTGTCCTCTCCATCAGACCGACTCACCGGACAGCCATCGTCCTCTCCATCAGACGGACTCACCGGACAGCCATCGTCCTCTCCATCAGACCGACTCACCGGACAGCCACTGTCCTCTCCATCAGACCGACTCACCGGACAGCCATCGTCCTCTCCATCAGACCGACTCACCGGACAGCCATCGTTCTCTCCATCAGACCGACTCACCGGACAGCCATCGTCCACTCCATCAGACCGACTCACCGGACAGCCACTGTCTTCTCCATCAGACCGATTCACCGGACAGCCACCGTCCTCTCCATCAAGCCGACGCACCGGACAGCCACCGTCCTCTCTATCAGACCGACTCACCGGATAGCCACCGTCCTCTCCATCAGACCGACTCACCGGACAGCCATCGTTCTCTCCATCAGACCGACTCACCGGACAGCCACCGTCCTCTCCATCAGACCGACTCACCAGACAGCCATCGGCCTCTCCATCAGACCGACTCACCGGACAGCCACCGTCCCCTCCATCAGACCGACTCACCGGACAACCATCGTCCTCTCCATCAGACGGACTCACCGGACAGCCATCGTCCTCTCCATCAGACCGACTCACCGGACAGCTATCGTCCACTCCATCAGACCGACTCACCGGACAGCCACTGTCTTCTCCATCAGACCGACTCACCGGACAGCCACCGTCCTCTCCATCAGGCCGACGCACCGGACAGCCACCGTCCTCTCTATCAGACCGACTCACCGGACAACCATCGTCCTCTCCATCAGACCGACTAATCGGACAGCCACCGTCCTCTCCATCAGACCGACTCACCGGACAGCCACCGTCCTCTCCATCAGACCGACTCACCGGACAGCCACCGTCCTCTCCATCAGACCGACTCATCGGACAGCCATCGATCTCTCCATCAGACCGACTCATCGGACAGCCACCGTCCTCTCCATTAGACCGACTCACCGGACAGCCACCGACCTCTCCATCAGACCGACTCACCGGACAGCCACCGTCCTCTCCATCAGACCGACTCACCGGACAGCCATCGTCCTCTCTATCAGACCGACTCACCGGACAGCCACCGTCCTCTCCATCAGACCGACTCACCGGACAGCCACCGTCCTCTCCATCAGACCGACTCACCGGACAGCCATCGTTCTCTCCATCAGACCGACTCACCGGACAGCCACCGGCCTCTCCATCAGACCGACTAATCGGACAGCCACCGTCCTCTCCATCAGACCGACTCACCGGACAGCCACCGGCCTCTCCATCAGACCGACTAATCGGACAGCCACCGTCCTCTCCATCAGACCGACTCACCGGACAGCCACCGGCCTCTCCATCAGACCGACTCAACGGACAGCCACCGTCCTCTCCATCAGACCGACTCACCGGACAGCCACCGGCCTCTCCATCAGACCGACTCACCGGACAGCCACCGTCCTCTCCATCAGACCGACTAATCGGACAGCCACCGTCCTCTCCATCAGACCGACTCACCGGACAGCCACCGTCCTCTCCATCAGACCGACTCACCGGACAGCCATCGTTCTCTCCATCAGACCGACTCATCGGACAGCCATCGTTCTCTCCATCAGACCGACTCATCGGACAGCCACCGTCCTCTCCATCAGACCGACTCACCGGACAGCCACCGGCCTCTCAATCAGACCGACTCACCGGACAGCCACCGTGCTCTCCATCAGACCGACTCACCGGACAGCCATCGTCCTCTCTATCAGACCGACTCACCGGACAGCCACCGTCCTCTCCATCAGACCGACTCACCGGACAGCCACCGTCCTCTCCATCAGACCGACTCACCGGACAGCCATCGTTCTCTCCATCAGACCGACTCACCGGACAGCCACCGGCCTGTCCATCAGACCGACTAATCGGACAGCCACCGTCCTCTCCATCAGACCGACTCACCGGACAGCCACCGGCCTCTCCATCAGACCGACTCACCGGACAGCCACCGTCCTCTCCATCAGACCGACTCACCGGACAGCCACCGTCCTCTCCATCAGACCGACTCACCGGACAGCCACCGTCCTCTCCATCAGACCGACTAATCGGACAGCCACCGTCCTCTCCATCAGACCGACTCACCGGACAGCCATCGTCCTCTCCATCAGACCGACTCACCGGACAGCCACCGTCCTCTCCATCAGACCGACTCACCGGACAGCCACCGGCCTCTCCATCAGACCGAATCACCGGACAGCCACCGTCCTCTCCATCAGACCGACTAATCGGACAGCCACCGTCCTCTCCATCAGACCGACTCACCGGACAGCCACCGGCCTCTCCATCAGACCGACTCACCGGACAGCCACCGTCCTCTCCATCAGACCGACTAATCGGACAGCCACTGTCCTCTCTATCAGACCGACTCACCGGACAGCCACCGTCCTCTCCATCAGACCGACCCACCGGACAGCCATCGTTCTCTCCATCAGACCGACTCATCGGACAGCCAACGTCCTCTCCATCAGACCGACTCACTGGACAGCCACCGGCCTCTCCATCAGACCGACTGACCGGACAGCCACCGCCCTCTCCATCAGACCGACTAATCGGACAGCCACCGTCCTCTCCATCAGACCGACTCACCGGACAGCCACCGTCCATCAGACCGACTCACCGGACAGCCATCGTCCTCTCCATCAGACAGACTCACCGAATAGCCATCGTCCTCTCCATCAGACCGACTCACCGAATACCCATCGTCCTCTCCATCAGACCGACTCATCAGACATCCATTGTCCTCTCCATCAGACTGACTCGTCGGACAGCCATCGTCCTCTCCATCAGACCGACTCACCGGACAGCCATCGTCCTCTCCATCAGACCGACTCACCGGACAACCATCGTCCTCTCCATCAGACCGTCTCACCGGACAGCCATCGTCCTCTCCATCAGACCGACTCACCAGACAGCCACCGTCCATCAGACCGACTCACCGGACAGCCATCGTCCTCTCCATCAGACCGACTCACCGGACAGCCACCGTTCTCTCCATCAGACCGACTCACCGGACAGCCACCGTCCATCAGACCGACTCACCGGACAGCCACCGTCCTCTCCATCAGACTGACTCACCGGACAGCCATCGTCCTCTCCGTCAGACCGACTCACCGGACAGCCACCGTCCTCTCCATCAGACCGACTCACCGGACAGCCACTGTCCTCTCCATCAGACGGACTCACCGGACAGCCATCGTCCTCTCCATCAGACCGACTCACCGGACAGCCATCGTCCTCTCCATCAGACCGACTCACCGGACAGCCATCGTCCTCTCCATCAGACCGACTCACCGGACAGCCACTGTCCTCTCCATCAGACTGACTCACCGGACAGCCATCGTCCTCTCCATCAGACCGACTCACCGGACAACCATCGTCCTCTCCATCAGACCGACTCACCGAGCACCCATCGTCCTCTCCATCAGACTGACTCACCGGACAACCACCGTCCTCTCCATCAGACCGACTCACCGGACAGCCACCGTCCTCTCCATCAGACCGACTCACCGGACAGCCACCGTCCTCTCCATCAGACCGACTCACCGGACAGCCATCGTCATCTCCATCAGACCGACTCACCGGACAGCCATCGTCCTCTCCATCAGACCGACTCACCGAACAGCCATCGTCCTCTCCATCAGACCGACTCACCAGACAACCATTGTCCTCTCCATCAGACTGACTCGTCGGACAGCCATCGTCCTCTCCATCAGACCGACTCACCGGACAGCCATCGTCCTCTCCATCAGACCGACTCACCGGACAACCATCGTCCTCTCCATCAGACCGTCTCACCGGACAGCCATCGTCCTCTCCATCAGACCGACTCACCGGACAGCCATCGTCCTCTCCATCAGACCGACTCACCGGACAGCCACCGTCCATCAGACCGACTCACCGGACAGCCATCGTCCTCTCCATCAGACCGACTCACCGGACAGCCATCGTCCTCTCCATCAGACCGACTCACCGGACAGCCATCGTTCTCTCCATCAGACCGACTCACCGGGCAGCCACCGTCCATCAGACCGACTCACCGGACAGCCATCGTTCTCTCCATCAGACCGACTCACCGGACAGCCATCGTCCTCTCCATCAGACTGACCCACCGGACAGCCATCGTTCTCTCCATCAGACCGACTCACCGGACAGCCATCGTTCTCTCCATCAGACCGACTCACCGGGCAGCCACCGTCCATCAGACCGACTCACCGGACAGCCATCGTTCTCTCCATCAGACCGACTCACCGGACAGCCATCGTCCTCTCCATCAGACTGACCCACCGGACAGCCATCGTTCTCTCCATCAGACCGACTCACCGGACAGCCACCGTCCTCTCCATCAGACCGACTCACCGGACAGCCACTGTCCTCTCCATCAGACTGACTCACCGGACAGCCACCGTCCTCTCCATCAGACTGATTCACCGGACAGCCATCGTCCTCTCCATCAGACCGACTCACCAGACAGCCACCGTCCTCTCCATCAGACTGACTCACCGGACAGCCACCGTCCTCTCCATCAGACCGACTCACAGGACAGCCACTGTCCTCTCCATTAGACTGACTCACCGGACAGCCACTGTCCTCTCCATCAGACTAACTCACCGGACAACCACCGTCCTCTCCATCAGACCGACTCACCGGACAGCCATCGGCCTCTCCATCAGACCGACTCACCGGACAGCCACTGTCCTCTCCATTAGACTGACTCACCGGACAGCCACCGGCCTCTCCATCAGACCGACTCACCGGACAGCCACCGTCCTCTCCATCAGACCGACTCACCGGACAACCACCGTCCTCTCCATCAGACCGACTCACCGGACAGCCACCGTCCATCAGACCGACTCACCGGACAGCCACCGTCCTCTCCATCAGACCGACTCACCGGACAGCCATCGTCCTCTCCATCAGACCGACTCACCGGACAACCACCGGCCTCTCCATCAGACCGACTCACCGGACAACCACCGTCCTCTCCATCAGACCGACTCACCGGACAGCCACCGTCCTCTCCATCAGACCGACTCACCGGACAGCCACCGGCCTCTCCATCAGACCGAATCACCGGACAGCCACCGTCCTCTCCATCAGACCGACTAATCGGACAGCCACCGTCCTCTCCATCAGACCGACTCACCGGACAGCCACCGGCCTCTCCATCAGACCGACTCACCGGACAGCCACCGTCCTCTCCATCAGACCGACTAATCGGACAGCCACTGTCCTCTCTATCAGACCGACTCACCGGACAGCCACCGTCCTCTCCATCAGACCGACCCACCGGACAGCCATCGTTCTCTCCATCAGACCGACTCATCGGACAGCCAACGTCCTCTCCATCAGACCGACTCACTGGACAGCCACCGGCCTCTCCATCAGACCGACTCACCGGACAGCCACCGTCCTCTCCATCAGACCGACTAATCGGACAGCCACCGTCCTCTCCATCAGACCGACTCACCGGACAGCCACCGTCCATCAGACCGACTCACCGGACAGCCATCGTCCTCTCCATCAGACAGACTCACCGAATAGCCATCGTCCTCTCCATCAGACCGACTCACCGAATACCCATCGTCCTCTCCATCAGACCGACTCATCAGACATCCATTGTCCTCTCCATCAGACTGACTCGTCGGACAGCCATCGTCCTCTCCATCAGACCGACTCACCGGACAGCCATCGTCCTCTCCATCAGACCGACTCACCGGACAACCATCGTCCTCTCCATCAGACCGTCTCACCGGACAGCCATCGTCCTCTCCATCAGACCGACTCACCGGACAGCCACCGTCCATCAGACCGACTCACCGGACAGCCATCGTCCTCTCCATCAGACCGACTCACCGGACAGCCACCGTTCTCTCCATCAGACCGACTCACCGGACAGCCACCGTCCATCAGACCGACTCACCGGACAGCCACCGTCCTCTCCATCAGACCGACTCACCGGACAGCCATCGTCCTCTCCATCAGACCGACTCACCGGACAGCCACCGTCCATCAGACCGACTCACCGGACAGCCACCGTTCTCTCCATCAGACCGACTCACCGGACAGCCACCGTCCTCTCCATCAGACCGACTCACCGGACAGCCACTGTCCTCTCCATCAGACTGACTCACCGGACAGCCATCGTCCTCTCCATCAGACCGACTCACCGGACAGCCATCGTCCTCTCCATCAGACCGACTCACCGGACAGCCACCGTCCTCTCCATCAGACTGACTCACCGGACAGCCATCGTCCTCTCAATCAGACCGACTCACCGGACAGCCACCGTCCTCTCCATCAGACCGACTCACCGGACAGCCACTGTCCTCTCCATCAGACGGACTCACCGGACAGCCATCGTCCTCTCCATCAGACCGACTCACCGGACAGCCATCGTCCTCTCCATCAGACCGACTCACCGGACAGCCATCGTCCTCTCCATCAGACCGACTCACCGGACAGCCACTGTCCTCTCCATCAGACCGACTCACCGGACAGCCATCGTCCTCTCCATCAGACCGACTCACCGGACAACCATCGTCCTCTCCATCAGACCGACTCACCGGGCACCCATCGTCCTCTCCATCAGACTGACTCACCGGACAACCACCGTCCTCTCCATCAGACCGACTCACCGGACAGCCACCGTCCTCTCCATCAGACCGACTCACCGGACAGCCACCGTCCTCTCCATCAGACCGACTCACCGGACAGCCATCGTCATCTCCATCAGACCGACTCACCGGACAGCCATCGTCCTCTCCATCAGACCGACTCACCGAACAGCCATCGTCCTCTCCATCAGACCGACTCACCAGACAACCATTGTCCTCTCCATCAGACTGACTCGTCGGACAGCCATCGTCCTCTCCATCAGACCGACTCACCGGACAGCCATCGTCCTCTCCATCAGACCGACTCACCGGACAACCATCGTCCTCTCCATCAGACCGTCTCACCGGACAGCCATCGTCCTCTCCATCAGACCGACTCACCGGACAGCCATCGTCCTCTCCATCAGACCGACTCACCGGACAGCCACCGTCCATCAGACCGACTCACCGGACAGCCATCGTCCTCTCCATCAGACCGACTCACCGGACAGCCATCGTCCTCTCCATCAGACCGACTCACCGGACAGCCACCGTCCATCAGACCGACTCACCGGACAGCCATCGTCCTCTCCATCAGAGCGACTCACCGGACAGCCATCGTCCTCTCCATCAGACCGACTCACCGGACAGCCATCGTCCTCTCCATCAGACCGACTCACAGGACAGCCACCGTCCATCAGACCGACTCACCGGACAGCCATCGTTCTCTCCATCAGACCGACTCACTGGACAGCCATCGTCCTCTCCATCAGACCGACTCACCGGACAGCCATCGTTCTCTCCATCAGACCGACTCACCGGACAGCCACTGTCCTCTCCATCAGACCGACTCACCGGACAGCCATCGTCCTCTCCATCAGACCGACTCACCGGACAGCCACTGTCTTCTCCATCAGACCGACTCACCGGACAGCCATCGTTCTCTCCATCAGACCGACTCACCGGACAGCCACCGTCCTCTCCATCAGACCGACTCACCGGACAGCCACCGGCCTCTCCATCAGACTGACTCACCGGACAGCCACCGGCCTCTCCATCAGACCGACTCACCGGACAGCCATCGTTCTCTCCATCAGACCGACTCACCGGACAGCCATCGTTCTCTCCATCAGACCGACTCATCGGACAGCCATCGTCCTCTCCATCAGACCGACTCACCGGACAGCCACTGTCCTCTCCATCAGACCGACTCACCGGACAGCCATCGTTCTCTCCATCAGACCGACTCACCGGACAGCCACCGTCCATCAGACCGACTCACCGGACAGCCATCGTTCTCTCCATCAGACCGACTCACCGGACAGCCACCGTCCTCTCCATCAGACCGACTCACCGGACAGCCACTGTCCTCTCCATCAGACTGACTCACCGGACAGCCACCGTCCTCTCCATCAGACTGATTCACCGGACAGCCATCGTCCTCTCCATCAGACCGACTCACCAGACAGCCACCGTCCTCTCCATCAGACTGACTCACCGGACAGCCACCGTCCTCTCCATCAGACCGACTCACAGGACAGCCACTGTCCTCTCCATTAGACTGACTCACCGGACAGCCACTGTCCTCTCCATCAGACTAACTCACCGGACAACCACCGTCCTCTCCATCAGACCGACTCACCGGACAGCCATCGGCCTCTCCATCAGACCGACTCACCGGACAGCCACTGTCCTCTCCATTAGACTGACTCACCGGACAGCCACCGGCCTCTCCATCAGACCGACTCACCGGACAGCCACCGTCCTCTCCATCAGACCGACTCACCGGACAACCACCGTCCTCTCCATCAGACCGACTCACCGGACAGCCACCGTCCATCAGACCGACTCACCGGACAGCCACCGTCCTCTCCATCAGACCGACTCACCGGACAGCCATCGTCCTCTCCATCAGACCGACTCACCGGACAACCATCGTCCTCTCCATCAGACCGACTCACCGGGCACCCATCGTCCTCTCCATCAGACCGACTCACCGGACAGCCATCGTCCTCTCCATCAGACCGACTCACCGGACAACCATCGTCCTCTCCATCAGACCGACTCACCGGACAGCCACTGTCCTCTCCATCAGACTGACTCACCGGACAGCCATCGTCCTCTCCATCAGACCGACTCACCGGACAACCATCGTCCTCTCCATCAGACCGACTCACCGGGCACCCATCGTCCTCTCCATCAGACCGACTCACCGGACAGCCATCGTCCTCTCCATCAGACCGACTCACCGGACAGCCACTGTCCTCTCCATCAGACCGACTCACCGGACAGCCACTGTCCTCTCCATCAGACTGACTCACCGGACAGCCATCGTCCTCTCCATCAGACCGACTCACCGGACAGCCATCGTCCTCTCCATCAGACCGACTCACCGGACAGCCACTGTCCTCTCCATCAGACTGACTCACCGGACAGCCATCGTCCTCTCCATCAGACCGACTCACCGGACAACCATCGTCCTCTCCATCAGACCGACTCACCGGGCACCCAACGTCCTCTCCATCAGACCGACTCACCGGACAGCCACTGTCCTCTCCATCAGACCGACTCACCGGACAGCCATCGTCATCTCCATCAGACCGACTCACCGGACAACCACCGTCCTCTCCATCAGACTGACTCACCGGACAACCATCGTCCTCTCCATCAGACCGACTCACCGGACAGCCACTGTCCTCTCCATCAGACCGACTCACCGGACAGCCATCGTCCTCTCCATCAGACTGACTCACCGGACAACCACCGTCCATCAGGCTGACTCACCGGACAGCCACTGTCCTCTCCATCAGACTGACTCACCGGACAGCCATCGTCCTCTCCATCAGACCGACTCACCGGACAACCACCGTCCTCTCCATCAGACCGACTCACCGGACAGCCACCGTCCTCTCCATCAGACCGACTCACCGGACAGCCATCGTCATCTCCATCAGACCGACTCACCGGACAGCCATCGTCCTCTCCATCAGACCGACTCACCGAACAGCCATCGTCCTCTCCATCAGACCGAGTCACCAGACAACCATTGTCCTCTCCATCAGACTGACTCGTCGGACAGCCATCGTCCTCTCCATCAGACCGACTCACCGGACAGCCATCGTCCTCTCCATCAGACCGACTCACCGGACAACCATCGTCCTCTCCATCAGACCGTCTCACCGGACAGCCATCGTCCTCTCCATCAGACCGACTCACCGGACAGCCATCGTCCTCTCCATCAGACCGACTCACCGGACAGCCACCGTCCATCAGACCGACTCACGGGACAGCCATCGTCCTCTCCATCAGACCGACTCACCGGACAGCCATCGTCCTCTCCATCAGACCGACTCACCTTACAGCCATCGTTCTCTCCATCAGAATGGCTCATCGGACAGCCATCGTTCTCTCCATCAGACCGACTCACCGGACAGCCACCGTCCTCTCCATCAGACCGACTCACCGGACAGCCACCGGCCTCTCCATCAGACCGACGCACCGGACAGCCACCGTCCTCTCCATCAGACCGACTCACCGGACAGCCATCCTCCCCTCCATCAGACTGACTCACCGGACAGCCACCGTCCCCTCCATCAGACCGACTCACCGGACAGCCACCGGCCTCTCCATCAGACCGACTCACCGGACAGCCACCGTCCTCTCCATCAGACCGACTCACCGGACAGCCATCGTCCCCTCCATCAGAGTGACTCACCGGACAGCCACCGTCCCCTCCATCAGACCGACTCACCGGACAGCCATCGTTCTCTCCATCAGACCGACTCATCGGAGAGCCACCGTCCTCTCCATCAGACCGACTCACCGGACAGCCACCGGCCTCTCCATCAGACCGACTTACCGGACAGCCACCGTCCTCTCCATCAGACCGACTAATCGGACAGCCACCGTCCTCCCCATCAGACCGACTCACCGGACAGCCACCGTCCTCTCCATCAGACCGACTAATCGGACAGCCACCGGCCTCTCCATCAGACCGACTCACCGGACAGCCACCGTCCTCTCCATCAGACCGACTCACCGGGCAGCCATCGTTCTCTCCATCAGACCGACTCATCGGACAGCCACCGTCCTCTCCATCAGACCGACTCACCGGACAGCCACCGGCCTCTCCATCAGACCGACTCACCGGACAGGCACCGTCCTCTCCATCAGACCGACTAATCGGACAGCCACCGTCCTCTTCATCAGACCGACTCACCGGACAGCCATCGTCCTCTCCATCAGACCGACTCACCGGACAGCCATCGTCCTCTCCATCAGACCGACTCACCGGACAGCCATCGTCCTCTCCATCAGACCGACTCACCGGACAGCCACTGTCCTCTCCATCAGACCGACTCACCGGACAGCCACTGTCTTCTCCATCAGACCGACTCACCGGACAGCCACCGTCCTCTCCATCAGACCGACTCATCGGACAGCCACCGGCCTCTCCATCCATCAGACCGACTCACCGGACAGCCATCGTCCTCTCCATCAGACTGACTCACCGGACAGCCATGTCCTCTCCATCAGACCGACTCACCGGACAGCCACCGTCCTCTCCATCAGACCGACTCACCGGACAGCCACTGTCCTCTCCATCAGACTGACTCACCGGACAGCCATCGTCCTCTCCATCAGACCGACTCACCGGACAGCCACCGTCCTCTCCATCAGACCGACTCACCGGACATCCACCGTCCTCTCGATCAGACCGTCTCATCGAACAGCCATCGTCCTCTCCATCAGACTGACTCACCGGACAGCCATCGTCCTCTTCATCAGACCGACTCACCGGACAGCCACCGTCCTCTCCATCAGACCGACTCACCGGACAGCCGTCGTCCTCTCCATCAGACCGACTCACCGGACAGCCACTGTCCTCTCCATCAGACCGACTCACCGGACAGCCACCGTCCTCTCCATCAGACCGACTCACCGGACAGCCACCGTCCTCTCCATCAGACCGACTCACCGGACAGCCACCGTCCTCTCGATCAGACCGACTCATCGAACCGCCATCGTCCTCTCCATCAGACTGACTCACCGGACAGGCATCGTCCTCTTCATCAGACCGACTCACCGGACAGCCATCGTCCTCTCCATCAGACCGACTCACCGGACAGCCATCGTCCCCTCCATCAGACCGACTCACCGGACAGCCACTGTCCTCTCCATCAGACCGACTCACCGGACAGCCACCGTCCTCTCCATCAGGCCGACTCACCGGACAGCCATCGTCATCTCCATCAGACCGACTCACCGGACAGCCATCGTCCTCTCCATCAGACCGACTCACCAAATAGCCATCGTCCTCTCCATCAGACCGACTCACCAGACATCCATTGTCCTCTCCATCAGACTGACTCGTCGGACAGCCATCGTCCTCTCCATCAGACCGACTCACCGGACAGCCATCGTCCTCTCCATCAGACCGACTCACCGGACAACCATCGTTCTTTCCATCAGACCGTCTCACCGGACAGCCATCGTCCTCTCCATCAGACCGACTCACCGGACAGCCACCGTCCATCAGACCGACTCACCGGACAGCCATCGTCCCCTCCATCAGACCGACTCACCGGACAGCCACCGTCCTCTCCATCAGACCGACTCACCGGACAGCCACTGTCCTCTCCATCAGACTGACTCACCGGACAGCCATCGTCCTCTCCATCAGACCGACTCACCGGAAAACCATCGTCCTCTCCATCAGACCGACTCACCGGGCAGCCACCGTCCATCAGACCGACTCACCGGACAGCCATCGTCCTCTCCATCAGACCGACTCACCGGACAGCCACCGTCCTCTCCATCAGACCGACTCACCGGACAGCCATCGTCCTCTCCATCAGACCGACTCACCGGACAGCCACCGTCCTCTCCATCAGACTGACTCACCGGACAGCCACCGTCCTCTCCATCAGACTGACTAACCGGACAGCCACTGTCCTCTCCATTAGACTGACTCACCGGACAGCCACTGTCCTCTCCATCAGACTAACTCACCGGACAACCACCGTCCTCTCCATCAGACCGACTCACCGGACAGCCACTGTCCTCTCCATCAGACCGACTCACCGGACAGCCATCGTCCTCTCCATCAGACCGACTCACCGGACAGCCACTGTCCTCTCGATTAGACTGACTCACCGGACAGCCACCGGCCTCTCCATCAGACCGACTCACCGGACAGCCACCGTCCTCTCCATCAGACCGACTCACCGGACAGCCACCGTCCTCTCCATCAGACCGACTCACCGGACAGCCACCGTCCATCAGACCGACTCACCGGACAGCCACCGTCCTCTCCATCAGACCGACTCACCGGACAGCCACCGTCCTCTCCATCAGACCGACTCACCGGACAACCATCGTCCTCTCCATCAGACCGACTCACCGGACAGCCACCCTCCTATCCATCAGACCGACTCACCAGACAGCCATCGTCCTCTCCATCAGACCGACTCACCGGACAGCCACTGTCCTATCCATCAGACCGACTCACCGGACAGCCACCGTCCTCTCCATCAGACCGACTCACCGGACAGCCATCGTCCTCTCCATTAGACTGACTCACCGGACAGCCACCGTCCTCTCCATCAGACCGACTCACCGGACAGCCATCGTCCTCTCCATCAGACCGACTCACCGGACAGCCACCGTCCTCTCCATCAGACCGACTCACCGGACAGCCACCGTCCTCTCCATCAGACCGACTCACCGGACAGCCACCGTCCTCTCCATCAGACCGACTCACCGGACAACCATCGTCCTTTCCAGCAGACCGACTCACCGGACAGCCACCGTCCATCAGACCGACTCACCGGACAGCCACCGTCCTCTCCATCAGACCGACTCACCGGACAGCCACTGTCCTCTCCATCAGACCGACTCACCGGATAGCCACCGTCCTCTCCATCAGACCGACTCACCGGACAGCCACCGTCCATCAGACCGACTCACCGGACAGCCACCGTCCTCTCCATCAGACCGACTCACCGGACAGCCACCGTCCTCTCCATCAGACCGACTCACCGGACAGCCATCGTCCTCTCCATCAGACCGACTCACCGGACAGCCATCGTTCTCTCCATCAGACCGACTCACCGGACAGCCATCGTCCTCTCCATCAGACCGACGCACCGGACAGCCACCGTCCTCTCCATCAGACCGACTCACCGGACAGCCATCGTCCTCTCCATTAGACTGACTCACCGGACAGCCACCGTCCTCTCCATCAGACCGACTCACCGGACAGCCACCGTCCTCTCCATCAGACCGACTCACCGGACAGCCACCGTCCTCTCCATCAGACCGACTCACCGGACAGCCACCGTCCTCTCCATCAGACCGACTCACCGGACAACCATCGTCCTTTCCAGCAGACCGACTCACCGGACAGCCACCGTCCATCAGACCGACTCACCGGACAGCCACCGTCCTCTCCATCAGACCGACTCACCGGACAGCCACTGTCCTCTCCATCAGACCGACTCACCGGATAGCCACCGTCCTCTCCATCAGACCGACTCACCGGACAGCCACCGTCCATCAGACCGACTCACCGGACAGCCACCGTCCTCTCCATCAGACCGACTCACCGGACAGCCACCGTCCTCTCCATCAGACCGACTCACCGGACAACCATCGTCCTCTCCATCAGACCGACTCACCGGACAGCCACCGTCCTCTCCATCAGACCGACTCACCGGACAGCCATCGTCCTCTCCATCAGACCGACTCACCGGACAGCCACTGTCCTCTCCATTAGACTGACTCACCGGACAGCCACCGTCCTCTCCATCAGACCGACTCACCGGACAGCCACTGTCCTCTCCATTAGACTGACTCACCGGACAGCCACCGTCCTCTCGATCAGACCGACTCACCGGACAGCAATCGTCCTCTCCATCAGACCGACTCACCGGACAGCCATCGTTCTCTCCATCAGACCGACTCACCGGACAGCCATCGTCCTCTCCATCAGACCGATTCACCGGACAGCCACCGTCCTCTCCATCAGACCGACTCACCGGACAGCCACCGTCCTCTCCATTAGACTGACTCACCGGACAGCCACCGTCCTCTCCATCAGACCGACTCACCGGACAGCCATCGTCCTCTCCATCAGACCGACTCACCGGACAGCCACCGTCCTCTCCATCAGACCGACTCACCGGACAGCCACCGTCCTCTCCATCAGACCGACTCACCGGACAACCATCGTCCTTTCCAGCAGACCGACTCACCGGACAGCCATCGTCCTCTCCATCAAACCGACTCACCGGACAGCCATCGTCCTCTCCATCAGACCGACTCACCGGACAGCCACTGTCCTCTCCATCAGACCGACTCACCGGACAGTCACCGTCCTCTCCATCAGGCCGACTCACCGGACAGCCATCGTCATCTCCATCAGACCGACTCACCGGACAGCCATCGTCCTCTCCATCAGACCGACTCACCAAATAGCCATCGTCCTCTCCATCAGACCGACTCACCAGACATCCATTGTCCTCTCCATCAGACTGACTCGTCGGACAGCCATCGTCCTCTCCATCAGACCGACTCACCGGACAGCCATCGTCCTCTCCATCAGACCGACTCACCGGACAACCATCGTCCTCTCCATCAGACCGTCTCACCGGACAGCCATCGTCCTCTCCATCAGACCGACTCACCGGACAGCCACCGTCCATCAGACCGACTCACCGGACAGCCATCGTCCCCTCCATCAGACCGACTCACCGGACAGCCACCGTCCTCTCAATCAGACCGACTCACCGGACAGCCACTGTCCTCTCCATCAGACTGACTCACCGGACAGCCATCGTCCTCTCCATCAGACCGACTCACCGGAAAACCATCGTCCTCTCCATCAGACCGACTCACCGGGCAGCCACCGTCCATCAGACCGACTCACCGGACAGCCATCGTCCTCTCCATCAGACCGACTCACCGGACAGCCACCGTCCTCTCCATCAGACCGACTCACCGGACAGCCACTGTCCTCTCCATGAGACTGACTCACCGGACAGCCACCGTCCTCTCCATCAGACCGATTCACCGGACAGCCATCGTCCTCTCCATCAGACCGACTCACCGGACAGCCACCGTCCTCTCCATCAGACTGACTCACCGGACAGCCACCGTCCTCTCCATCAGACCGACTCACCGGACAGCCACTGTCCTCTCCATTAGACTGACTCACCGGACAGCCACTGTCCTCTCCATCAGACTAACTCACCGGACAACCACCGTCCTCTCCATCAGACCGACTCACCGGACAGCCACTGTCCTCTCCATCAGACCGACTCACCGGACAGCCATCGTCCTCTCCATCAGACCGACTCACCGGACAGCCACTGTCCTCTCGATTAGACTGACTCACCGGACAGCCACCGGCCTCTCCATCAGACCGACTCACCGGACAGCCACCGTCCTCTCCATCAGACCGACTCACCGGACAGCCACCGTCCTCTCCATCAGACCGACTCACCGGACAGCCACCGTCCATCAGACCGACTCACCGGACAGCCACCGTCCTCTCCATCAGACCGACTCCCCGGACAACCATCGTCCTCTCCATCAGACCGACTCACCGGACAGCCACCATCCTCTCCATCAGACCGACTCACCGGACAGCCACCCTCCTCTCCATCAGACCGACTCACCGGACAGCCATCGTCCTCTCCATCAGGCCGACTCACCGGACAGCCACTGTCCTCTCCATCAGACCGACTCACCGGACAGCCACTGTCCTCTCCATTAGACTGACTCACCGGACAGCCACCGTCCTCTCCATCAGACCGACTCACCGGACAGCCATCGTCCTCTCCATCAGACCGACTCACCGGACAGCCATCGTTCTCTCCATCAGACCGACTCACCGGACAGCCACCGTCCTCTCCATCAGACCGACGCACCGGACAGCCACCGTCCTTTCCATCAGACCGACTCACCGGACAGCCATCGTCCTCTCCATCAGACCGACTCACCGGACAGCCACCGTCCTCTCCATCAGACCGACTCACCGGACAGCCACCGTCCTCTCCATCAGACCGACTCACCGGACAACCATCGTCCTTTCCATCAGACCGACTCACCGGACAGCCACCGTCCATCAGACCGACTCACCGGACAGCCACCGTCCTCTCCATCAGACCGACTCACCGGACAGCCACTGTCCTCTCCATCAGACCGACTCACCGGACAGCCACCGTCCTCTCCATCAGACCGACTCACCGGACAGCCACTGTCCTCACCATCAGAACGACTCACCGGACAGCCATCGTCCTCTCCATCAGACCGACTCACCGAACAGCCATCGTCCTCTCCATCAGACCGACTCACCAGACAACCATTGTCCTCTCCATCAGACTGACTCGTCGGACAGCCATCGTCCTCTCCATCAGACCGACTCACCGGACAGCCATCGTCCTCTCCATCAGACCGACACACCGGACAACCATCGTCCTCTCCATCAGACCGACTCACCGGACAGCCACCCTCCTCTCCATCAGACCGACTCACCGGACAGCCATCGTCCTCTCCATCAGGCCGACTCACCGGACAGCCACTGTCCTCTCCATCAGACCGACTCACCGGACAGCCACTGTCCTCTCCATTAGACTGACTCACCGGACAGCCACCGTCCTCTCCATCAGACCGACTCACCGGACAGCCATCGTCCTCTCCATCAGACCGACTCACCGGACAGCCATCGTTCTCTCCATCAGACCGACTCACCGGACAGCCATCGTCCTCTCCATCAGACCGACGCACCGGACAGCCACCGTCCTCTCCATCAGACCGACTCACCGGACAGCCATCGTCCTCTCCATCAGACCGACTCACCGGACAGCCACCGTCCTCTCCATCAGACCGACTCACCGGACAGCCACCGTCCTCTCCATCAGACCGACTCACCGGACAACCATCGTCCTTTCCAGCAGACCGACTCACCGGACAGCCACCGTCCATCAGACCGACTCACCGGACAGCCACCGTCCTCTCCATCAGACCGACTCACCGGACAGCCACTGTCCTCTCCATCAGACCGACTCACCGGACAGCCATCGTCCTCTCCATCAGACCGACTCACCGGACAGCCATCGTCCTCTCCATCAGGCCGACTCACCGGACAGCCACTGTCCTCTCCATCAGACCGACTCACCGGACAGCCACTGTCCTCTCCATTAGACTGACTCACCGGACAGCCACCGTCCTCTCCATCAGACCGACTCACCGGACAGCCATCGTCCTCTCCATCAGACCGACTCACCGGACAGCCATCGTTCTCTCCATCAGACCGACTCACCGGACAGCCACCGTCCTCTCCATCAGACCGACGCACCGGACAGCCACCGTCCTCTCCATCAGACCGACTCTCCGGACAGCCATCGTCCTCTCCATCAGACCGACTCACCGGACAGCCACCGTCCTCTCCATCAGACCGACTCACCGGACAGCCACCGTCCTCTCCATCAGACCGACTCACCGGACAACCATCGTCCTTTCCATCAGACCGACTCACCGGACAGCCACCGTCCATCAGACCGACTCACCGGACAGCCACCGTCCTCTCCATCAGACCGACTCACCGGACAGCCACTGTCCTCTCCATCAGACCGACTCACCGGACAGCCACCGTCCTCTCCATCAGACCGACTCACCGGACAGCCACTGTCCTCACCATCAGAACGACTCACCGGACAGCCATCGTCCTCTCCATCAGACCGACTCACCGAACAGCCATCGTCCTCTCCATCAGACCGACTCACCAGACAACCATTGTCCTCTCCATCAGACTGACTCGTCGGACAGCCATCGTCCTCTCCATCAGACCGACTCACCGGACAGCCATCGTCCTCTCCATCAGACCGACTCACCGGACAACCATCGTCCTCTCCATCAGACCGACTCACCGGACAGCCACCCTCCTCTCCATCAGACCGACTCACCGGACAGCCATCGTCCTCTCCATCAGGCCGACTCACCGGACAGCCACTGTCCTCTCCATCAGACCGAATCACCGGACAGCCACTGTCCTCTCCATTAGACTGACTCACCGGACAGCCACCGTCCTCTCCATCAGACCGACTGACCGGACAGCCATCGTCCTCTCCATCAGACCGACTCACCGGACAGCCATCGTTCTCTCCATCAGACCGACTCACCGGACAGCCATCGTCCTCTCCATCAGACCGACGCACCGGACAGCCACCGTCCTCTCCATCAGACCGACTCACCGGACAGCCATCGTCCTCTCCATCAGACCGACTCACCGGACAGCCACCGTCCTCTCCATCAGACCGACTCACCGGACAGCCACCGTCCTCTCCATCAGACCGACTCACCGGACAACCATCGTCCTTTCCAGCAGACCGACTCACCGGACAGCCACCGTCCATCAGACCGACTCACCGGACAGCCACCGTCCTCTCCATCAGACCGACTCACCGGACAGCCACTGTCCTCTCGATTAGACTGACTCACCGGACAGCCACCGGCCTCTCCATCAGACCGACTCACCGGACAGCCACCGTCCTCTCCATCAGACCGACTCACCGGACAGCCACCGTCCTCTCCATCAGACCGACTCACCGGACAGCCACCGTCCATCAGACCGACTCACCGGACAGCCACCGTCCTCTCCATCAGACCGACTCCCCGGACAACCATCGTCCTCTCCATCAGACCGACTCACCGGACAGCCACCATCCTCTCCATCAGACCGACTCACCGGACAGCCACCCTCCTCTCCATCAGACCGACTCACCGGACAGCCATCGTCCTCTCCATCAGGCCGACTCACCGGACAGCCACTGTCCTCTCCATCAGACCGACTCACCGGACAGCCACTGTCCTCTCCATTAGACTGACTCACCGGACAGCCACCGTCCTCTCCATCAGACCGACTCACCGGACAGCCATCGTCCTCTCCATCAGACCGACTCACCGGACAGCCATCGTTCTCTCCATCAGACCGACTCACCGGACAGCCACCGTCCTCTCCATCAGACCGACGCACCGGACAGCCACCGTCCTTTCCATCAGACCGACTCACCGGACAGCCATCGTCCTCTCCATCAGACCGACTCACCGGACAGCCACCGTCCTCTCCATCAGACCGACTCACCGGACAGCCACCGTCCTCTCCATCAGACCGACTCACCGGACAACCATCGTCCTTTCCATCAGACCGACTCACCGGACAGCCACCGTCCATCAGACCGACTCACCGGACAGCCACCGTCCTCTCCATCAGACCGACTCACCGGACAGCCACTGTCCTCTCCATCAGACCGACTCACCGGACAGCCACCGTCCTCTCCATCAGACCGACTCACCGGACAGCCACTGTCCTCACCATCAGAACGACTCACCGGACAGCCATCGTCCTCTCCATCAGACCGACTCACCGAACAGCCATCGTCCTCTCCATCAGACCGACTCACCAGACAACCATTGTCCTCTCCATCAGACTGACTCGTCGGACAGCCATCGTCCTCTCCATCAGACCGACTCACCGGACAGCCATCGTCCTCTCCATCAGACCGACACACCGGACAACCATCGTCCTCTCCATCAGACCGACTCACCGGACAGCCACCCTCCTCTCCATCAGACCGACTCACCGGACAGCCATCGTCCTCTCCATCAGGCCGACTCACCGGACAGCCACTGTCCTCTCCATCAGACCGACTCACCGGACAGCCACTGTCCTCTCCATTAGACTGACTCACCGGACAGCCACCGTCCTCTCCATCAGACCGACTCACCGGACAGCCATCGTCCTCTCCATCAGACCGACTCACCGGACAGCCATCGTTCTCTCCATCAGACCGACTCACCGGACAGCCATCGTCCTCTCCATCAGACCGACGCACCGGACAGCCACCGTCCTCTCCATCAGACCGACTCACCGGACAGCCATCGTCCTCTCCATCAGACCGACTCACCGGACAGCCACCGTCCTCTCCATCAGACCGACTCACCGGACAGCCACCGTCCTCTCCATCAGACCGACTCACCGGACAACCATCGTCCTTTCCAGCAGACCGACTCACCGGACAGCCACCGTCCATCAGACCGACTCACCGGACAGCCACCGTCCTCTCCATCAGACCGACTCACCGGACAGCCACTGTCCTCTCCATCAGACCGACTCACCGGACAGCCATCGTCCTCTCCATCAGACCGACTCACCGGACAGCCATCGTCCTCTCCATCAGGCCGACTCACCGGACAGCCACTGTCCTCTCCATCAGACCGACTCACCGGACAGCCACTGTCCTCTCCATTAGACTGACTCACCGGACAGCCACCGTCCTCTCCATCAGACCGACTCACCGGACAGCCATCGTCCTCTCCATCAGACCGACTCACCGGACAGCCATCGTTCTCTCCATCAGACCGACTCACCGGACAGCCACCGTCCTCTCCATCAGACCGACGCACCGGACAGCCACCGTCCTCTCCATCAGACCGACTCTCCGGACAGCCATCGTCCTCTCCATCAGACCGACTCACCGGACAGCCACCGTCCTCTCCATCAGACCGACTCACCGGACAGCCACCGTCCTCTCCATCAGACCGACTCACCGGACAACCATCGTCCTTTCCATCAGACCGACTCACCGGACAGCCACCGTCCATCAGACCGACTCACCGGACAGCCACCGTCCTCTCCATCAGACCGACTCACCGGACAGCCACTGTCCTCTCCATCAGACCGACTCACCGGACAGCCACCGTCCTCTCCATCAGACCGACTCACCGGACAGCCACTGTCCTCACCATCAGAACGACTCACCGGACAGCCATCGTCCTCTCCATCAGACCGACTCACCGAACAGCCATCGTCCTCTCCATCAGACCGACTCACCAGACAACCATTGTCCTCTCCATCAGACTGACTCGTCGGACAGCCATCGTCCTCTCCATCAGACCGACTCACCGGACAGCCATCGTCCTCTCCATCAGACCGACTCACCGGACAACCATCGTCCTCTCCATCAGACCGACTCACCGGACAGCCACCCTCCTCTCCATCAGACCGACTCACCGGACAGCCATCGTCCTCTCCATCAGGCCGACTCACCGGACAGCCACTGTCCTCTCCATCAGACCGAATCACCGGACAGCCACTGTCCTCTCCATTAGACTGACTCACCGGACAGCCACCGTCCTCTCCATCAGACCGACTGACCGGACAGCCATCGTCCTCTCCATCAGACCGACTCACCGGACAGCCATCGTTCTCTCCATCAGACCGACTCACCGGACAGCCATCGTCCTCTCCATCAGACCGACGCACCGGACAGCCACCGTCCTCTCCATCAGACCGACTCACCGGACAGCCATCGTCCTCTCCATCAGACCGACTCACCGGACAGCCACCGTCCTCTCCATCAGACCGACTCACCGGACAACCATCGTCCTTTCCAGCAGACCGACTCACCGGACAGCCACCGTCCATCAGACCGACTCACCGGACAGCCACCGTCCTCTCCATCAGACCGACTCACCGGACAGCCACTGTCCTCTCGATTAGACTGACTCACCGGACAGCCACCGGCCTCTCCATCAGACCGACTCACCGGACAGCCACCGTCCTCTCCATCAGACCGACTCACCGGACAGCCACCGTCCTCTCCATCAGACCGACTCACCGGACAGCCACCGTCCATCAGACCGACTCACCGGACAGCCACCGTCCTCTCCATCAGACCGACTCCCCGGACAACCATCGTCCTCTCCATCAGACCGACTCACCGGACAGCCACCATCCTCTCCATCAGACCGACTCACCGGACAGCCACCCTCCTCTCCATCAGACCGACTCACCGGACAGCCATCGTCCTCTCCATCAGGCCGACTCACCGGACAGCCACTGTCCTCTCCATCAGACCGACTCACCGGACAGCCACTGTCCTCTCCATTAGACTGACTCACCGGACAGCCACCGTCCTCTCCATCAGACCGACTCACCGGACAGCCATCGTCCTCTCCATCAGACCGACTCACCGGACAGCCATCGTTCTCTCCATCAGACCGACTCACCGGACAGCCACCGTCCTCTCCATCAGACCGACGCACCGGACAGCCACCGTCCTTTCCATCAGACCGACTCACCGGACAGCCATCGTCCTCTCCATCAGACCGACTCACCGGACAGCCACCGTCCTCTCCATCAGACCGACTCACCGGACAGCCACCGTCCTCTCCATCAGACCGACTCACCGGACAACCATCGTCCTTTCCATCAGACCGACTCACCGGACAGCCACCGTCCATCAGACCGACTCACCGGACAGCCACCGTCCTCTCCATCAGACCGACTCACCGGACAGCCACTGTCCTCTCCATCAGACCGACTCACCGGACAGCCACCGTCCTCTCCATCAGACCGACTCACCGGACAGCCACTGTCCTCACCATCAGAACGACTCACCGGACAGCCATCGTCCTCTCCATCAGACCGACTCACCGAACAGCCATCGTCCTCTCCATCAGACCGACTCACCAGACAACCATTGTCCTCTCCATCAGACTGACTCGTCGGACAGCCATCGTCCTCTCCATCAGACCGACTCACCGGACAGCCATCGTCCTCTCCATCAGACCGACACACCGGACAACCATCGTCCTCTCCATCAGACCGACTCACCGGACAGCCACCCTCCTCTCCATCAGACCGACTCACCGGACAGCCATCGTCCTCTCCATCAGGCCGACTCACCGGACAGCCACTGTCCTCTCCATCAGACCGACTCACCGGACAGCCACTGTCCTCTCCATTAGACTGACTCACCGGACAGCCACCGTCCTCTCCATCAGACCGACTCACCGGACAGCCATCGTCCTCTCCATCAGACCGACTCACCGGACAGCCATCGTTCTCTCCATCAGACCGACTCACCGGACAGCCATCGTCCTCTCCATCAGACCGACGCACCGGACAGCCACCGTCCTCTCCATCAGACCGACTCACCGGACAGCCATCGTCCTCTCCATCAGACCGACTCACCGGACAGCCACCGTCCTCTCCATCAGACCGACTCACCGGACAGCCACCGTCCTCTCCATCAGACCGACTCACCGGACAACCATCGTCCTTTCCAGCAGACCGACTCACCGGACAGCCACCGTCCATCAGACCGACTCACCGGACAGCCACCGTCCTCTCCATCAGACCGACTCACCGGACAGCCACTGTCCTCTCCATCAGACCGACTCACCGGACAGCCATCGTCCTCTCCATCAGACCGACTCACCGGACAGCCATCGTCCTCTCCATCAGGCCGACTCACCGGACAGCCACTGTCCTCTCCATCAGACCGACTCACCGGACAGCCACTGTCCTCTCCATTAGACTGACTCACCGGACAGCCACCGTCCTCTCCATCAGACCGACTCACCGGACAGCCATCGTCCTCTCCATCAGACCGACTCACCGGACAGCCATCGTTCTCTCCATCAGACCGACTCACCGGACAGCCACCGTCCTCTCCATCAGACCGACGCACCGGACAGCCACCGTCCTCTCCATCAGACCGACTCTCCGGACAGCCATCGTCCTCTCCATCAGACCGACTCACCGGACAGCCACCGTCCTCTCCATCAGACCGACTCACCGGACAGCCACCGTCCTCTCCATCAGACCGACTCACCGGACAACCATCGTCCTTTCCATCAGACCGACTCACCGGACAGCCACCGTCCATCAGACCGACTCACCGGACAGCCACCGTCCTCTCCATCAGACCGACTCACCGGACAGCCACTGTCCTCTCCATCAGACCGACTCACCGGACAGCCACCGTCCTCTCCATCAGACCGACTCACCGGACAGCCACTGTCCTCACCATCAGAACGACTCACCGGACAGCCATCGTCCTCTCCATCAGACCGACTCACCGAACAGCCATCGTCCTCTCCATCAGACCGACTCACCAGACAACCATTGTCCTCTCCATCAGACTGACTCGTCGGACAGCCATCGTCCTCTCCATCAGACCGACTCACCGGACAGCCATCGTCCTCTCCATCAGACCGACTCACCGGACAACCATCGTCCTCTCCATCAGACCGACTCACCGGACAGCCACCCTCCTCTCCATCAGACCGACTCACCGGACAGCCATCGTCCTCTCCATCAGGCCGACTCACCGGACAGCCACTGTCCTCTCCATCAGACCGAATCACCGGACAGCCACTGTCCTCTCCATTAGACTGACTCACCGGACAGCCACCGTCCTCTCCATCAGACCGACTGACCGGACAGCCATCGTCCTCTCCATCAGACCGACTCACCGGACAGCCATCGTTCTCTCCATCAGACCGACTCACCGGACAGCCATCGTCCTCTCCATCAGACCGACGCACCGGACAGCCACCGTCCTCTCCATCAGACCGACTCACCGGACAGCCATCGTCCTCTCCATCAGACCGACTCACCGGACAGCCACCGTCCTCTCCATCAGACCGACTCACCGGACAGCCACCGTCCTCTCCATCAGACCGACTCACCGGACAACCATCGTCCTTTCCAGCAGACCGACTCACCGGACAGCCACCGTCCATCAGACCGACTCACCGGACAGCCACCGTCCTCTCCATCAGACCGACTCACCGGACAGCCACTGTCCTCTCCATCAGACCGACTCACCGGACAGCCATCGTCCTCTCCATCAGACCGACTCACCGGACAGCCACTGTCCTCACCATCAGACCGACTCACCGGACAGCCACCGTCCATCAGACCGACTCACCGGACAGCCACCGTCCTCTCCATCAGACCGACTCACCGGACAGCCACCGTCCTCTCCATCAGACCGACTCACCGGACAACCATCGTCCTCTCCATCAGACCGACTCACCGGACAGCCACCGTCCTCTCCATCAGACCGACTCACCGGACAGCCATCGTCCTCTCCATCAGACCGACTCACCGGACAGCCACTGTCCTCTCCATCAGACCGACTCACCGGACAGCCACTGTCCTCTCCATTAGACTGACTCACCGGACAGCCACCGTCCTCTCCATCAGACCGACTCACCGGACAGCAATCGTCCTCTCCATCAGACCGACTCACCGGACAGCCATCGTTCTCTCCATCAGACCGACTCACCGGACAGCCATCGTCCTCTCCATCAGACCGATTCACCGGACAGCCACCGTCCTCTCCATCAGACCGACTCACCGGACAGCCACCGTCCTCTCCATTAGACTGACTCACCGGACAGCCACCGTCCTCTCCATCAGACCGACTCACCGGACAGCCATCGTCCTCTCCATCAGACCGACTCACCGGACAGCCACCGTCCTCTCCATCAGACCGACTCACCGGACAGCCACCGTCCTCTCCATCAGACCGACTCACCGGACAACCATCGTCCTTTCCAGCAGACCGACTCACCGGACAGCCATCGTCCTCTCCATCAGACCGACTCACCGGACAGCCATCGTCCTCTCCATCAGACCGACTCACCGGACAGCCACTGTCCTCTCCATCAGACCGACTCACCGGACAGTCACCGTCCTCTCCATCAGGCCGACTCACCGGACAGCCATCGTCATCTCCATCAGACCGACTCACCGGACAGCCATCGTCCTCTCCATCAGACCGACTCACCAAATAGCCATCGTCCTCTCCATCAGACCGACTCACCAGACATCCATTGTCCTCTCCATCAGACTGACTCGTCGGACAGCCATCGTCCTCTCCATCAGACCGACTCACCGGACAGCCATCGTCCTCTCCATCAGACCGACTCACCGGACAACCATCGTCCTCTCCATCAGACCGTCTCACCGGACAGCCATCGTCCTCTCCATCAGACCGACTCACCGGACAGCCACCGTCCATCAGACCGACTCACCGGACAGCCATCGTCCCCTCCATCAGACCGACTCACCGGACAGCCACCGTCCTCTCCATCAGACCGACTCACCGGACAGCCACTGTCCTCTCCATCAGACTGACTCACCGGACAGCCATCGTCCTCTCCATCAGACCGACTCACCGGAAAACCATCGTCCTCTCCATCAGACCGACTCACCGGGCAGCCACCGTCCATCAGACCGACTCACCGGACAGCCATCGTCCTCTCCATCAGACCGACTCACCGGACAGCCACCGTCCTCTCCATCAGACCGACTCACCGGACAGCCACTGTCCTCTCCATCAGACTGACTCACCGGACAGCCACCGTCCTCTCCATCAGACCGATTCACCGGACAGCCATCGTCTCTCCATCAGACCGACTCACCGGACAGCCACCCTCCTCTCCATCAGACTGACTCACCGGACAGCCACCGTCCTCTCCATCAGACCGACTCACCGGACAGCCACTGTCCTCTCCATTAGACTGACTCACCGGACAGCCACTGTCCTCTCCATCAGACTAACTCACCGGACAACCACCGTCCTCTCCATCAGACCGACTCACCGGACAGCCATCGTCCTCTCCATCAGACCGACTCACCGGACAGCCATCGTCCTCTCCATCAGACCGACTCACCGGACAGCCACTGTCCTCTCGATTAGACTGACTCACCGGACAGCCACCGGCCTCTCCATCAGACCGAATCACCGGACAGCCACCGTCCTCTCCATCAGACCGACTCACCGGACAGCCACCGTCCTCTCCATCAGACCGACTCACCGGACAGCCACCGTCCATCAGACCGACTCACCGGACAGCCACCGTCCTCTCCATCAGACCGACTCACCGGACAGCCACCGTCCTCTCCATCAGACCGACTCACCGGACAACCATCGTCCTCTCCATCAGACCGACTCACCGGACAGCCACCCTCCTCTCCATCAGACCGACTCACCGGACAGCCATCGTCCTCTCCATCAGGCCGACTCACCGGACAGCCACTGTCCTCTCCATCAGACCGACTCACCGGACAGCCACTGTCCTCTCCATTAGACTGACTCACCGGACAGCCACCGTCCTCTCCATCAGACCGACTCACCGGACAGCCATCGTCCTCTCCATCAGACCGACTCACCGGACAGCCATCGTTCTCTCCATCAGACCGACTCACCGGACAGCCATCGTCCTCTCCATCAGACCGACGCACCGGACAGCCACCGTCCTCTCCATCAGACCGACTCACCGGACAGCCATCGTCCTCTCCATTAGACTGACTCACCGGACAGCCACCGTCCTCTCCATCAGACCGACTCACCGGACAGCCATCGTCCTCTCCATCAGACCGACTCACCGGACAGCCACCGTCCTCTCCATCAGACCGACTCACCGGACAGCCACCGTCCTCTCCATCAGACCGACTCACCGGACAACCATCGTCCTTTCCAGCAGACCGACTCACCGGACAGCCACCGTCCATCAGACCGACTCACCGGACAGCCACCGTCCTCTCCATCAGACCGACTCACCGGACAGCCACTGTCCTCTCCATCAGACCGACTCACCGGACAGCCACCGTCACCTCCATCAGACCGACTCACCGGGCAGCCACTGTCCTCACCATCAGACCGACTCACCGGACAGCCACCGTCCATCAGACCGACTCACCGGACAGCCACCGTCCTCTCCATCAGACCGACTCACCGGACAGCCACCGTCCTCTCCATCAGACCGACTCACCGGACAACTATCGTCCTCTCCATCAGACCGACTCACCGGACAGCCACCGTCCTCTCCATCAGACCGACTCACCGGACAGCCATCGTCCTCTCCATCAGACCGACTCACCGGACAGCCACTGTCCTCTCCATCAGACCGACTCACCGGACAGCCACTGTCCTCTCCATTAGACTGACTCACCGGACAGCCACCGTCCTCTCCATCAGACCGACTCACCGGACAGCAATCGTCCTCTCCATCAGACCGACTCACCGGACAGCCATCGTTCTCTCCATCAGACCGACTCACCGGACAGCCATCGTCCTCTCCATCAGACCGATTCACCGGACAACCACCGTCCTCTCCATCAGACCGACTCACCGGACAGCCACCGTCCTCTCCATTAGACTGACTCACCGGACAGCCACCGTCCTCTCCATCAGACCGACTCACCGGACAGCCATCGTCCTCTCCATCAGACCGACTCACCGGACAGCCACCGTCCTCTCCATCAGACCGACTCACCGGACAGCCACCGTCCTCTCCATCAGACCGACTCGCCGGACAACCATCGTCCTTTCCAGCAGACCGACTCACCGGACAGCCACCGTCCATCAGACCGACTCACCGGACAGCCACCGTCCTCTCCATCAGACCGACTCACCGGACAACCACCGTCCTCTCCATCAGACCGACTCACCGGACAGCCACTGTCCTCTCCATCAGACCGACTCACCGGACAGCCACTGTCCTCTCCATCAGACTGACTCACCGGACAGCCACCGGCCTCTCCATCAGACCGACTCACCGGACAGCCACCGTCCTCTCCATCAGACCGACTAATCGGACAGCCACCGTCCTCTCCATCAGACCGACTCACCGGACAGCCACTGTCCTCTCCATCAGACCGACTAATCGGACAGCCACCGTCCTCTCCATCAGACCGACTCACCGGACAGCCACCGTCCTCTCCATCAGACTAACTCACCGGACAACCACCGTCCTCTCCATCAGACCGACTCACCGGACAGCCACTGTCCTCTCCATCAGACCGACTAATCGGACAGCCACCGTCCTCTCCATCAGACCGACTCACCGGACAACCATCGTCCTCTCCATCAGACCGACTCACCGGACAGCCACCCTCCTCTCCATCAGACCGACTCACCGGACAGCCACCGTCCTCTCCATCAGACTAACTCACCGGACAACCACCGTCCTCTCCATCAGACCGACTCACCGGACAGCCACTGTCCTCTCCATCAGACCGACTCACCGGACAGCCATCGTCCTTTCCATCAGACCGACTCACCGGACAGCCATTGTCCTCTCCATCAGACCGACTCACCGGACAGCCACCGTCCTCTCCATCAGACCGACTCACCGGACAGCCACCGTCCTCTCCATCAGACCGACTCGCCGGACAACCATCGTCCTTTCCAGCAGACCGACTCACCGGACAGCCACCGTCCATCAGACCGACTCACCGGACAGCCACCGTCCTCTCCATCAGACCGACTCACCGGACAACCACCGTCCTCTCCATCAGACCGACTCACCGGACAGCCACTGTCCTCTCCATCAGACCGACTCACCGGACAGCCACTGTCCTCTCCATCAGACTGACTCACCGGACAGCCACCGGCCTCTCCATCAGACCGACTCACCGGACAGCCACCGTCCTCTCCATCAGACCGACTAATCGGACAGCCACCGTCCTCTCCATCAGACCGACTCACCGGACAGCCACTGTCCTCTCCATCAGACCGACTAATCGGACAGCCACCGTCCTCTCCATCAGACCGACTCATCGGACAGCCACCGTCCTCTCCATCAGACTAACTCACCGGACAACCACCGTCCTCTCCATCAGACCGACTCACCGGACAGCCACTGTCCTCTCCATCAGACCGACTAATCGGACAGCCACCGTCCTCTCCATCAGACCGACTCACCGGACAGCCACCGTCCTCTCCATCAGACTAACTCACCGGACAACCACCGTCCTCTCCATCAGACCGACTCACCGGACAGCCACTGTCCTCTCCATCAGACCGACTCACCGGACAGCCATCGTCCTTTCCATCAGACCGACTCACCGGACAGCCATTGTCCTCTCCATCAGACCGACTCACCGGACAGCCATCGTCCTCTCCATCAGACCGACTCACCGGACAGCCACCGTCCTCTCCATCAGACCGACTCACCGGACAGCCACTGTCCTCTCCATCAGACCGACTCAGCGGACAGCCACTGTCCTCTCCATTAGGCTGACTCACCGGACAGCCATCGTCCTCTCCATCAGACCGACTCACCGGACAGCCATCGTCCTCTCCATCAGACCGACTCACCGGACAGCCATCGTCCTCTCCATCAGACCGACTCATCGGACAGCCATCGTCCTCTCCATCAGACCGACTCACCGGACAACCATCGTCCTCTCCATCAGACCGACTCACCGGACAGCCATCGTCCTTTCCAGCAGACCGACTCACCGGACAGCCATCGTCCTCTCCATCAGACCGACTCACCGGACAACCATCGTCCTCTCCATCAGACCGACTCACCAGTGCCAGTTTTCCTTCTCCGGTTGAACAACAATATTTCAATATGCTTTTCTGTTTTTACGTATTCTCATATTATATGCTGCCTTCACAATATCATTGGCCAAGCACTGCAGTTCCCAAACATTGTTAATTAACGTATGGTCCTTCGCAGCCACCTCCCTTGCCTGCACGAACAAGTTCATTGAGGTTCATTTTATATATTTAAAATAAACTTAAAATACACGGGGGCTTCTCGCAATGGTGTCCCCCACAGTTTACCGCTACGTGGCGCGCTCAGTCTTTCGCGAGAGCGCTCGAAGCGGGCTGTGTACCATAACGAACACAGGTGCCGGTGCCGGTGCCGGAAATAGAGTTTGCTAACCATCAGAAGCACTCGTGTGTTTCCTCTTTTGCAAAGAACAACCTAGAAGTCTCTTCTGCACGTTCTCATGCTGGTCCTGCAGAGCTAACATTTGAAATTAATGGCTACTCTGTGAAAGGGAGTGTCTAGAGCCATGCGACTTAATAGTAAATAGGTCCACATGCCTGAGTGGATGGAGTCTGGGGCCGCAGTCCCGAAACACACGGTTTACGGCAATCTACTTGATGTTAAGTGGAACGTTTGTCGAGCGTTTATCTGGTTCATCTCAATAGAAAGGTATTCACTCAGGAGGTGGATTTTCTGAATTAAAAATAAATGCTAAAGTAATTTTGCATGTGATTTCTTGATCATGAGCACCATCACAAAGAGCTGGTTATATGAGCACTTTTATAAAAGCGTCCCCTCTGTTGAACCGTTTGGCTTTTCATAATGAAAATACTCAAGAACCAGGCCTTGATCTCGGCAGTTTTACCGTGTATACTCAGAGTGCGTTCAATTTTCTCTCCGCTTTTTTGTCCAATGCTGATTATAAAAGTTTGGCGTTTGCCTTTGCAACTCGAATACGGAAGATTCAATATGGCACTTGTACGCAACCAGACCGGCTGTGTAACGCAACGTTTGATGGATGTAAATAAATATTAGAATGGTGAAAAACGTCTGCCGACCATGTAGAAAAAAAAGACTGTTAATGCTATATATGGTTTCCTTGGATTTCGGAAAAAAACGTCCTCTCTCCATCTGCAAATTTATGTTACAATTAATGAAACAATTTGGTTAAACCTTTGTCAAGGCTGTTATTTACTATAAGTGAAAAACCTCTTACGCAAACAAAGAATAACTGGTATTCATCATAAAATGTTCATAGCTCAGGGTGAACGCTAATCCCATTGTCGATTGTTAATATGTTTAGTACTTGAAATGCTGTCTTTTCACGTAAAACAAGGTTGGCATGGCACAACAAGTATATAGACGAGAGCCTGACAAATGCTGATGTGTTGGGCCACTTTTGTGCAGATAAAGGCTAAATTGAGCGAAGAAGCCTTCCGGGAAAATGAAATGGGCTTTGATAAAACGGGTTCGTACCCTGTGAACCTGCAGCTCCGCCTGCTTACCAACTGAGCTAGGGAGGCTCTCCAGATGAGGGGATGTTCGCATGGCTGGTATGATATCGCCCAATTCCAGAAGATCGTGGCTTTTTGAAGGATTCCAAAGTGACGACTTCCAATATAGATATTTTACAAATTTACACGGCATATTGGGTCTTCCCCTGAACACATGTATGCATTATGTTGTCTCTCTTCAGATACTGAAAGGGTAAGATGACCTTTAGATGACGCACTAGGCAAGAAACCACCTTTTCTCACAGCTACACTTTAATATAATATATTTGCGGGTATTGCACACTACATATTTACCTTCATGCATTAAGGACCAAAAATAGTATTTCTCTATACAATAATTTGTAAGTTTCTAGGGGCGACATTACTGTATGAATAACGTATGAATGTGAGTATGGATTCGTCTATTAGTCTATTCCTTAGAAGGCAGTAGGGGTTGAAAGTATAAGTCACGCAAATGAGTATTATTCATACGGCACTCGAGTAAAGGCAGACAGCACAATAATGAACTAAAGCTCATTTTTGAGACGTTCACTTTATGACCCACGCCACTCCATGGCCCATGCCACTGCATGTCCCATCCCGCCCCATGACCCTGCCACTCCATGACTCATGCCACTCTATGACCCACACCGCTCCATGTCCCACACCACTCCAGAGGACCCACACCTCTACATGACCCAGGCCACTTCATGACTCACGCCACTCCATGACATATGCCCCTTCACGACCCTCGCCACTTTATGGCCCACGCAACTCCATGACCAACGCCACTCCATGACACACGCCGCTCCATGACCCATGCCCCTTCACCACCCTCGCCACTTTATGACCCACGCAACTCCATGATCCACGCCATTCCATTACCTACATGACTCCATGACTCAGGTCACTCCATGACCCACGTCACTCCATGACCCACGTCACTCCATGACCCACGTCACTCCATGACCCACGTCACTCCATGACCCAAGCCACTTCATGACCAAAGCCGCTCCACGACCCATGCCGCTCCATGACCCATACCACTCCATGACCCAAGCCACCCCATGACCCAAGCCACTCCATGACCCAAGTCATTTCATGATCAAAGCCACTTTATGATCAAAGCCACTCCATGATCAAAGCCACTTCATGACACATGCCACTACCTGACTCACGCCACTCCATGATCAAAGCCACTCCATGTCTCACACCACTCCATGACCCATGCCACTGCATGACCCATGCTACTACATGACAGAAGCCACTCCATGATCCAAGCCACTTCATGACCTATGGCACTTCATGACCTATGCCACTTCATGACCTATGCCACTTCATGACCTATGCCACTCCATGGCCCACGCCACTCAATGACCCACGTCACTCCATGACCCACGTCACTCCATGACCCACCAACGCCGCTCTAACACTCAAACCACGTCATGACCCATGCCACTACATGACTCACGCCACTCCATGGCCACGCCCTCATGACCCATGCCACTACATGACTAACGCCCTTCCATGATCAAAGCCACTCCATTTCCCACACCACTCCATGACCCATGTCACTACATAAGCCACACTATACCATAACCCATGCCACGCCATGACACATGCCACTGTATGACCCATGCTACTCCATGACCCAAGCCACTCCATGATCCAAGCCACTTCATGACCTATGCCACTTCATGACCTATGCCACTTCATGACCTACGCCATTCCATGACCCACGTCACTCCATGACCCACGCCACTTTATGACCCAAGTCACTCCATGACCCAAGCCTCTCCATGATCAAGGCCACTCCATGACCATGGCACTCCATGACCCATGCCGCTACATGAGTCACGCCAATCCATAACCCACGCCACGTTATGACCAACGCCGTTCTATCACCCAAACCACGTCATGACCCATGCCACTACATGACCCACGCCACTCCATGGCCACGCCATGACCCACGCCTTCCATGACCCACGCCACGCCATGACCCACGCCAATTCATGACCCACGCCACGGCATGACCCACGCCAATCCGTTAAAAAGTGAACATGATGAGCAAGTATCTTTTTTAAGGAGTTTATAATAGCAACACTTCTTTGCTTTCTTTAAGCACTGCTCAGCATCATATACGGGCATTTCATTTTCTTTATGAATAAATCAAATTCCCTACAATTACGTATGTCCCTATAAATTATACATTTAAGGCCTACATGCCCCCCCCCCCTTGCCTGGAACTTCTTTCCTTGTCCCACACATAAAGGAAACACACCAGACCTAAAGGTCAATTAGGCAGCCATCCAATTTGTTCAACAAATTCATGTAATGGCGAATCCACCCTCATGGGAGAGAGAGGGGGGAGGGGGAGGGGTAGACATAGGGTGGGGGCTTGGGGAGGTCGTTTTTATTTCGCCCCTCCCGAGGGGTGAAGACCTGACGGTGAATCTAGGCTTTCTAGGCGTATTTATGGAACAGTTGAAGATAGTGGGGGGCGGGGGGCGGGGGGCGGGGGCGGGGGCGGGGGGCTAGGGTAGTTGGGTGTGTGGTTGGAGGAGGCGTAGGGGAGGTGGGTATGGGGAGGGGGAAGGGTAAGCAGAATGTGCCGGTGTGGTGCGAGCCAATGAGACAACAGCATTGAGTGGGGCTCAAAGTGGGATGGTAGGGGTGGAGGGGGAAAGGTGGGGTGGGGAGTCTGGGGGTGGGGATGGGGATGCGGGTGGGGTGGGATCAATCTCTATCCATCGCGCCCACTAGAGGGCGCTAGCCCAAAAGCGGGTGACGACAGCGGGATTAAGTGGGTGGACATGGGGGAACTATTAGGGCTATTAGGATTAATAGGAACAGAGGTCAGGGTGGGAGGGCCTGCCTCGGGCAGTCACGGTTTCGGGGTGGGTCGCGGCAGGCGGTTGACGGTCAGCCGCCCTCTGTCGATCGGTGGGGGGCTGGCGGAAGGTGGTGGGAGGCGATAGCGGGGGTGGCGTGGGGAGGAGGCAGTCAAGACGCTGTCAAATACAATGGTTCTCTATCGGAGGCTTGACGAGTAGATTGGATCGGGGCGAGAGGCCTGAGATGAGGTCCTGACATGTATGATCATCGAGTGGCATGGGTCATGGAATGGCGTGGGTCATGGAGTGGCGTGGGTCATGGAGTGACGTAGGCCATGGAGTGACGTGGGGCATGGAGTGACGTGGGTCATGGAGTGGCGTGGGTCATGGAGTGGCGTGGGTCATGGAGTGGCGTGGGTCATGGAGTGGCGTGGTTCATGGAGTGGCGTGGGTCATGGAGTGGCGCGGGGCAAAGAGTGACGTGGGGCATGGTGTGGCATTTGTCATGGAGTGGCGTGGGTCATGGAGTAGTGTGGGTCGTGGAGTTGCGTGGGTCATGGAGTGACGTGGGTCATGGAGTGACGTGGGTCATGGAATGGCGTGGGCCATGGAGTGGCGTGGGGGTCATGGAGTGCGTTAGTCATGGATTGGTGTGGGTCATGGAGTGACGTGGGCCATGGAGTGACGTGGGTCATAGAGTGACGTGGGCCATGGAGTGGCGTGGGTCATGGAGTGGCGTGGGTCATGGAGTGGCGTGGGTCATGGAGTGGCGTGGGTCATGGAGTGACGTGGGTCATGGAGTGACGTGGGTCATGGAGTGGCGTGGGTCATGGAGTGGCGTGGGTCATGGAGTGGCGTGGGTCATGGAGTGGCGTGGGTCATGGAGTAACGTGGGTCATGGAGTGGCGTGGATCATGGAGTGACGTGGGTCATGGAGTGGCGTGGGTCATGGAGTGGCGTGGGTCATGGAGTGACGTGGGTCATGGAGTGGCGTGGGTCATGGAGTGGCGTGGGTCATGAAGTGGCGTGGGTCATGGAGTGGCGTGGTTCATGGAGTGGCGTGGGTCATGGAGTGGCGTGGGGCATAGAGTGGCGTGGGGCATGGTGTGGCATTTGTCATGGAGTGGCGTGGGTCATGGAGTGGTGTGGGTCGTGGAGTGGCGTGGGCCATGGAGTGACGTGGGTCATGGAGTGACGAGGGTCATGGAATGGCGTGGGCTATGGAGTGGCGTGGGACATGGAGTGGCGTTAGTCATGGATTGGTGTGGGTCATGGAGTGACGTGGGTCATAGAGTGACGTGGGCCATGGAGTGATATAAACTACGAACATAGACATAGGGGTTAAAGATGCTCATACGACCATAATGATTGTTGAAATGTCTTGGACCCATGTGACTATTAAAGGTACGAAATAGATGTGTTATTACATGGGGACAAAACGCCCCACTTCGCCACGCGAGATGCACAAGATTGCCTGACATGCTACAACATGACCTGCCATTTATTGCGTACAATACGTCTTTGGATTTTGTTGGATTTAATGTATTCATATTTCTTCATGCCCATAATAAGCATGTAGTTGCACACTAAGAACCGAAATTCCCAACTGCCATTGAAAACCTTCAAAAATATTTAGGGAGCATATATTGCTGGATGAGTAACTTTAAAGCTCACCTCCCCCGAACGGGGGAGGGGGAGGGGGCGTGTTGTCACGGAGGAGAATGGCAGGGTGGGGGTGGCGGTGTGTGTGTGTGTGTGTGTGAGGGGTGTGCGGGTCATGCATGATTCCCAGGGCTGATGCCATCCCCGAGATTACATGTCAGGATTTCTTAGTCACAATATATTCATGTGACTAAGTGAACAAGCCCTGCTGCAGCCGCGGGCGCGATACCTCCAATCCTTTCTCACTCAAGCGCACACGCACAATAAAGCTTTTGTCGCATAAAAATCGAAATTGGTCAGATCATAACTTTGATTGGCAGGACGATGTGATAACAATAAGCAGTCGAATAGGAAAAGACATTTCGCCAAAAGGGCACAATCGTCTTTTTTCCCCATTCAGGGGAGCCGTATTAGATAGATCCCGTGGGTAGAAGCCTAACCAAGGCGAGAGGGGTGCTCCGCCAGTGACACACGCACCGACCCTTACCCCGAACCCGGTCAGCCCTCGGCATCCAGCCACGCCATCCTTCTGGCCTATACGTCCTGCTAAGCCGTACCGTCTCGGCCCGCGTCACCACACCCTCTCCCACACCCTCTCCCACACCCACACCCACACCCTATCCCACACCCTTTCCCACTAACTCTCCCCGACACCCTCCCACCTACTCTCCATGACACCCTCCCACACCCTCCCCCCCACTCCCTCTCCCGCGCCCTCTCCCACATCCTCCCCCCCACTCCCTCTCCCACACCCACTCCAATCCCTTCTCCACTCCCTCTCCCACACTCTCACCCCCACTCTCCCGTTGCTCCCGAAATATCTGTTCAAGGGGGTGGTGACAAAGATCAAATTAATCCACAATTTGCTGCACCGGGTTCGATGTGCGAGGCTGGATCACCGCTCCCGCTTCCACCGCCCCCCCCCCCCCCCCCCCGCTGTTTGGAGTGGACAAGGAGACGAGAGGGTAGTGGGTAGTGGGACGGGTGCGGTTTGGCGGACGACCACAGCGCTGCATCCAATCAGCGGTTAGATATCCCCGTCGTCCCATTCAGATCTCCGAACATATGTCGCTGTCGTCTCCCCTCCAATCTCACGACAGATGTCGCTGTGGTCCCCCTCCAATCTCACGATACGTGGCGCTGTCGTCTTCTTCCAGTCTTACGACAGATGTCGCGCTCTTCCCATTTAGATCTCCGAACAGATTGCGCTCTCGTCCCTTCTGCTCTCAAGACGAATTTCGCTGTCTTCTCCTTTCGATCTGAGGACGGATTATCGCTGTAATGCCATATATACGAATCTCACGATAGATGACGCTGCCCTCCTCTTCCAATCTGAGGACAGATGGCGCTGTCGTCCTCAGCCTACCAATCTTAAGATAGATGTCGCTGTCATCGCCTGGTGACGCGTCAAGAGGGAGACTCGGGCTTGACGGGCACTCACCCTACCCCCTACCCCCTACCTGCCCCCCCCCCTCCGCTCCTCCCTTCCCCTCCTAGCTGCAGGAAGCGGCTGGCGAGGGTAGCTGGAGGCGTGACATAGGCCATCAAGGCGCCAGCAGATATTAGCACCCTGGCGCTTTCGAGACCCGCGGCTTCAGCACCTTTTGAGAGGCAAGCGGCCCCGGTGGCCGAAGTGGGGGCTATTAAAGGGGGGTAGGGTCGCCATATGCTACAGGCGGGAGTCAATGGGGGGGGGGGCAGGATGGCGGGGGTGGTGGCTTCGGGGGTCACCAAAGGGTGCATGATAGAAGGACGGGATAAGAGGTTGGAGGGTGGTGCGGTGGTGTGTGTGGGCGGGAGGGTGGGGGGGGGGGCTACCATATAAAACCAAGATGAGGGCACCCCCTCCCCGCCAGCGACTGAGGCGCGACAGCTTCACGCCTCCTTCCATACATTCTTGGGAGGATCACCCTCCTACTTAACCGGATCAAATGAGGAAATATTTTGCTCGATAAATCGCTGGATAAGAGAACAAGATGTGTGAATGGATGTGAGCGGGGTAGGGGGTAATAGGGAAAGGGAACCGGCGTGGGGGGGGGGGGGGGGGAGGGGAGGGGGTCTAGGGTGATGTCGCCGTGGATTATTATTGGATCGTCGGGCCTTTGATTAAGATTGAACTGGTCTCTAAGGCGTCGCTGGCGTTATATGTGAGGCAATATTCCCAACGCAAAGACGGCTGAAACATACAAAGTTGTCTTTGATATCTTCTTTGATGACTTGTAACGTAGGTTACAACAGCTTCTCCCTCAGAACATCGTCCCCAAACTCGCCATGTGTGACAAGTGTAAATAAGATATATATAGATATAAATACAGTACATTGCGTGGGTAATACACTTATAGCTGTTACATATATGTACATATACGGGCCTGTAATAAAACACATGTAATGGGGAATACAGGTGAACATTTTTATTATTATATCAGGAGACTAGTCGGGCAGGACTGGAGGAGAGGAGATTAATTGAGTTTGGAGGTTATGGAGGAAGAAGGGTAGTGGGGGTGGGGGGGTAGCATGTTGGCTTCATGGGGGTCGTGCGGTGTCACTACAGTAAGTTTGATTATGTGAAATTATTGTCTAATTCACATAACAATTTCCTTCCCCCTCCCACCATTTACTTCTGAAAACTGCTTGTGCCGAAGCGGTCTCAAGCGCAAACAAATGTTCTTCCTTAATTTTCTTACATACATTATAGCTAAAAATACACAAGGTTGATGATTCCCAGCCCTGAACTTTCCGGGGAGAATCTCTCCGTGGGTTTATAATTAGGCCTTATAACATTTTTGGGGGTTATCGAATGATCTGTGTCAGAGAAACCGAGACATAGCGAAACAGAGTTTAGGGCATTACTGGTCCGGAGTAATGTAATAATTTTTTTTTCAAAAAACACTTTCGCCTGAGTAAAATAGTGGCAGTTGGGGAAACAATGATATATTGTCTCGACCGATACGTCGCAAGAATTCACGTACATTTTGTACTTACCTAACCCATATTGCTAAGAGTTCATTAAATCTGAAGGCGGCTAAAATCGTGCAATCTGACATAAACCGCCCTGCTGCCCCTTCAATAGACAATCGTTGCTGTAGTTACATTGCGCGGGAAAATGAAACATGACGTCACGCACAACAGATTTAAACGTTCCGCCTAGCTGCACTTGTCACGTTTCTTGGCCGCCTGATATGACAATATGATGTAAAAAAAGCGACTGGCTCACAAGATGTTAGAATGCTTCTAAACGCTGAACATTTTACTTGCCACGAATCGTTGAATGTGATAGTTAAACCAACAAAGCAAGGAGACATCTTAACGACCAGCACATATGTGAGGTAAGCTTGAATTTAACTTCAACCTGTAACGATAAAAATAGCGCGAGTTTTGCATGGCGTTAGGCATTTTATTGGCCCTTCATCAACCTGTAGCATTCCTTTTTCATAATGACAATTGGCGGGCTGCTACAGCTTGATGTCGGGCCAATCAAATTACTTAATGCCCCGCTAACTCGAGGTATTGTTGTATTATTACGAGTTGATGGCCGCGTTAACTGTGCCTATTAGCGTTCCATCTGAAAGAGACTAAAATTGGGTATCAAACATGCTAAAATCGTGTAACAAAACTCGAACATAGCGCTAACAGACCATAGCTGCCCCGTGTCCCCCTTAATAAACAATCGTTGTCTTAGCGACATTGCGTAGAAGAATGAAGCATGGCGTCACCCAAACCGCAAGAGGCTCAGTGCAAAGAAGATGAAGGCTAGACACCAATGGGTCGCATCCTCCTAAGGCATATTATGGCCATAGGAAATTATAGAGCAAGTAGGCTATCCAACTTTATGCTAAATCAAGCAAAACATAGACTGCGGCACTACTTTTTAAACTAAAGACTTAGGCCTATTGAGGTAGACCGAATCACGCATACAGCATTAAATACGCCATACATTAGGTGATAGAACAGGACATAATATATACAACGAAACAAATAACTAGTAAGCATTAAACCCTGATATACCACCATATTTTATATCAAAAGATACCCCTTCCGAACGGATTTTGGAGGTGAGGGGGGGCTTTTCGCGGAACCCTCCCAAGACCCAAATCAATATTTTATTAATAATCCCCTAATACTGCCTTATAAAACGTATGTTTTATGTATTGTGAAAAATATATATTCCTGAATTACATTTTTAATATCTCCAGACAAAATAAATTCCAGACAATAAGTTACACCAACATGCAAACCGGGCGCCATACTTCTTTTGTTTTCTGGCCCGTGCTTGAAAAAACAGATATAAGTATGAACTGTCTTGCATTTCTTGGATAAATATTATAGCTAAAGGATTAATCTATGCGAAAATATATTTAGCGGAATCCCCAAATGCGCCTATATTCCTAAGGTAAAGTAACCTATTCCTTTTTCTCTTTTATTTGTTCTATCATCTGTTGAAATGATAAATAATTCATAGAGCAGATGCGATGATTGTGCGATGATTGTGCGATGATTGTCTCTAAAATAAATCGGATTGGCAAACATTATTATTATTATTTTGTTTGGTCCACATCATGGGTTAAAACAACGGTAGGATATTTTCACATGTACATATTTTTTAACGAGATATATGTGATTACTGCTGTTTGGGACTATGTAAACTAACGTCATCGGTACCGTGTGCACCATACAAGAAAAGAAGGCTCACGTTGAGTACTGTTAAAGAAGGTAAGTATGGAGTGGAGAGAGATAGCCAGCGGAATTCGGGATTCCAATCCGTTACTAATGCGACCGGCGCGTCGGCTACTTGAGTCCCCCCCCCCCCCCAGCCATTAAACTGGTGACCTATGGCTCTAACACGAGCGCTGGACCTGCCCCCGAGAGCTGGTCTCGAGTTTGCCCCTGGACCACGACAACTTGGAGACATGACCACGTTCCCATGGCCTCTGCCCTCTCTCTTCGCTCGATGGTGACTCACCTACTGCAGATCATGAGCCAGGGCGCGGATTAACGCCCGTCTCTAATCCGTAACACCCCCCACCCCGGTCGCCCTCCGCCATCCACCTCACCCGCCGCCCCCCCCCCCTCACCCCACCGCCCTGCCGCCTTCGCCCCGCCGACCTCCCTCTCGCCCCCCCCCTATCAACCACCACCCCACCCCTCGCGGAGATCTGGGATAACCATGCCCCGTCTGTCGCCATGCAGTATTGGGGACCAGCATAAGAGACCCTCCCCCCACCCTACATCCCTCATCCCTTGCCCCCATCTGCCTGTATGCACGAATATGCTAGAGGAGGTGGATAGTTATGGGGGGGGATTCATTCATTCGGGGGCAGGGGGGGTGGGAGGGCGGGAGGGGTAGCCTGAGAAGCTGGTGAGGGTAGCTACGGAGGAAGAGCGTGGGAAGTGATGCTCGGTTGTAGGGGTGGGGGTGGGGGTGAGGGAGGGCAGGCAGGCAGGCGAGAGAAGGGGACGATAGAGCGAGGTGGGCGTTGGGGGGGGGGGGGGGGGTCCCGACCCTCTCCAATTTCGTCCGCGTCGGGACGTATTACCATGCGGGGCGGGGTGGCCCTCGTGGCCGGGGAGCCGAGGCCGGCGGTCGGTGATTGATCAGACTTTCCCGATGCTCTCCCGCCGCAATTACATTCCCACTCCTAGGTAGGCCCAATAAATGGCTAGCAAAGCTTGCTTTAGTGGGAGATTGGGCCTCATGGGTAAAGTGGGACCTCCCGGGGGACGGAGGGGGGGGGGGCGGGGGGGTTGCAGAGGAGGGTGGACAGAAATGGTAGGGACCGGGGCAATGGGAAACGAGGAGCGGGGAGGTGGGCTGAGGTTGGAGCGGGGAGGTGGGCTGAGGTGGGGGCGGCGGGGGGGGGGTGGAGGGGCAGTAGTGGCGCGCACTGGAATGGCTGGGGTGGCAAACGCTTCAGGGGTGGGCGGCTAGGGGGGGGGGTATTGAAGAACGGATAGCGTTCTGGGACAGGGTCGAAGTTTGGAATGAATACCGGAGGAGTGGTGGTGGTGTGGGGAGGTGGGCGTGGGGGCCAAGAGGGGGGAGGTGCTGGGAGGGAAGGGAGTTGAAGGTACCAGCGACGGACCGGGGTGGGGCTTAGTGAGGGATATGTTGATCTGGGTGAGGTAAAATCGGCGGACAAGGGAGAGGTGCTGACGGAGAACGGAAAAATAGTTCGGGGGTGGGGAGGAGGTAGGAGGGGTTGATGGTAGTGATTCCTGACATATTGCTCAGCCGTCAAAGCTTGTGTTCGATGGTCAGTAGCGGTGAAAGGAGACATGCCAATAGATCCCTTAGGTGGTGTGTGGAGGAGGGGTGGGGGTGGGAGGTGGCAGCTGGAGGGGGGCGGAGTAGGTGGGGTGGAGGCGAGGGGGGGGGGGCGGTGATCTGGCGGCGAGCTGTCGTGTGACGGTGGCCAAGCGGCGTCACGGAGACAACGATAACGGCATGACTGCAGCATGGACAAAATTGTGCCCCCCCCCCCCACTCCCCCAGCCTCGGTGCCGCTTGTATTGGCACACTGGCTGTGACGATAACTATAACGGCTTTAACTGGCGTACACAGGTCGAGTGTTGGAAGAAGACCATTATCGCCTGGCCAAAACGTCATAGACAATGTTAGCGCGACAACTGCAAGGGGTCATCAATGGTAAAGTTGAGGTGACCATGTTGTTTGAGTCCTAGAAACTTTCGTGATGAAAACTATGACGTCATAGGAGCATTGTAGGGACAGGTATGATGCTGTAAACGGTTTGAGAGCGTCAACTATGACGTCATGAACAACCTGGGCCCAACAACTATGATGTCATAGATAACCTGGGGGCGACAACTATAACGTCATAGACAATGCGACACCTATAACGTCATAGCAATTTAAATATGGAATCATTGACAACGTTTTAATGGAAAGAACTGATATCTATATTCCGTACAAACCTGTGACTAAGAGTTTATAGTGTTAAAATCCCCCTCCGAGCTCAAAAGAGACTTTCTAGATATTAGTCCCAATATATTACGCCATCAAGATATAATAGATCATTCGACGTTTCGTGATGTAAATATATGTAAAGATATGTTCGCCTTTGAAGAGCTGTGCGTTGTAGGCATAACACGAGCAATCATACTGTTTCCTTTGGTGTGCAACTCCGTTGCAAAGCATCCCCGCTGAAAACGTGATTCCAGATATTATGAATTCAACATCTGGAACGCGTACTGGTTACCTCCTTTCTCAAAAACACAATTCATCTGAATATTTGCAAACTTAGGCGCTTATCGTTGATGCCCCGCTTTGTAAGGTTTTGTGACTAAAACGTTCCACACTTACCACAAGTGTGCAAGTTAACTTGCACAACCAGCCATATTGCTCCAATGGTTATTCTCCTGTTGGTATATTGTCTTAATTTTGCGAATTAATTTACCTAGAACCTGACCTTTAAGCTGATGTCTTGCGGCTTTCAACGTGGACGATACGCGCTCAACATCCACGTCACATACAATATACGAGCGTGTTCAGCGAGCCTTGAGAGCCAAAATTCCAAATTAAAGAGCATACAAAGAACAAATTTGAAATTAGATGTTATATATTTATACATTATCGCTAATTAAGGCGGCATATGCCATGACCAATTTAGACATGTTTCCCGAGGAAACGAACCGAGCCAACCTTTATGATTAATAGACCTTGCTTTTCACATCGTTCATAGCGCAGGGCCGGTGTATAAATATACCATGCGTCTGTTTGATCCGCACAATCGCCAGCCGTTGAAACGCATTCTCGTCATGACTCGCTATGCCCCGCCCTGTTGACCCCTTTCCTGTGCTTCCGGTCCGCCATGTCGGTTTTTGTCAATAAAGTCTCCACGCCTGACTGGCCAGCGAGGATGAATGAAAGATAGCAATGACTGACTGACTGGTGCCGGGCGGGCGGCTTCGCCATGGGCACGTACCAGTCATGAAATGCCCGAGTGCGGAAAAATCTGGCAGCGATTGTCTCAAGGGAGCAGAGGTTATGTATCTACTGTAGATTAAAGGTCATGGGCCCACGATGAACAGGTAGGTTACGTAAACAGACATGTGGTTGTGGTTACCAAACGGGTCTCTCTCTCACATTCATTCTATAGTCGTCACAGTGGATGCGCACACTTGGAGCCCTGTGGAGGTGGCATTTTATTGCAGCTAAAAAGACCGCTGTACACATATGTACACGGGCGAAAAAAGGCCATAGTCAGTTATTATTATTATTATTATTATTATTATCATTATTATACGGTTTATCTTCAGAGAACCAAAAAAATGAAATGTTATAACAGGGAAATACAATTTGAGAAGTTTCATTTCAGTAAACAAGCAAACACAGATGAAGCCTGCCAACAAGAAATTGTAATCACCTTTGTTGCTCATTACACAATGATTGAGTCACTAAGTTTGAAACATTTATTTCTTCAGCATAATTTTACTCATTTCTAACATTTTCCCAGTTCTAACATCATTGCATTTGGTGGCGCAATAATTAAGTTCAGTTCCTTTCGTGGTACTGACCAAGATGGCCTCGAAATTATGTGTGCAGTGGTGACCGTGACATGATTGAGGCCTACGTGAGCTATTCAATGCCACGCGGCCGAGGATTGTGCTGCTTATTCAAATGTTTCCCATTACCATTTCACACTAACACACTCGTACTCACCAAGTAATTACTCGTGATCTTCCCCTGCCCTCACCCTCACCCACTCACCTTCTTGCGTGGTCATCACCCCACCCCACTCCACCCCACCCCACTCCCACACCGACACCTAAACCCACTCCAATTCATCTTTTTACGCATTCACCATGCCTCCTCCTCCGGCCGTCATCTACCTTTACCCCTTACCGCCCTCCACCCTCCTCCAATGTTGTGTCACATCGGATCACGTCGTGGCATGGGTTCGGCTGCACCAAGAAGCAATATTGCCTCCCGCCTACTTATAATTCATGGGGTTTCCGCCTGTCTTCTAATTCCTCGTTCTGACTAAATCCCTGTGATCAGGACGCCGGGCAAGCAATCCCATCCCGGATGGTCCTCGGCCGCCGGGCTCCGGTGTTATCTGCCGGGGCATCCAACTGGCTGGCGAGGCCCCTGTTAGCAGCATGTGTTGTGCCGGCGGCGGATGCGGCGGCGGCGGCTGCGGCTGCGGCTGCGGCTGCGGCTGCGGCTGCGACGGCTGCGACGGCGGCGATAGTTCCATTGCCGACACGATGTTTTTCGTTGGCGGCTGTTCCATTGCAACACCATGTTTTTGCGTTGGCGGCAGTTCCATTGCTGACACTATGTTTTTCGTTGGCGGTAGTTCAATTGCTGACACTATGTTTTGCGTTGGCGGCAGTTTCATTGCCGACACGATGTTTTTCGTTGGCGGCTGTTCCATTGCAACACCATGTTTTTGCGTTGGCGGCAGTTCAATTGCTGGCACTATGTTTTGCGTTGGCGGCAGTTCCATTGCTGACACCATGTTTTGTGTTGGCGGTAGTTCTATTGCTGACACCATGTTTTGCGTTGGCGGCAGTTCCATTGCTGACACTGTGTTTTGCGTTGGCGGCATCTGACATCATGCATTGCGTTAGCATGAATTGCGTAGGCGGCAGTCTCTTTTTTTTGTACCATGTTTTGCGAAGGCGGCAGTTGCCATTTCTGAGACCATGTTTTCGGCGGGAGGGACGGACAGCAACAGCTCTCGTTATATGGCGTGGGCTAGGAAGAGTCGTTATATATAAGGCAACGGGAGAGGGTCGTTCACTGATCCGACGGGGATGAATATCATTGGGCGACTTATCTGTGGGATCGGCCCGTCCTCTGCAGTTCAGTGTCAAAGGTCAAAGGTCGAATTGGCGACACGAGTGCCCCAACAAAATAGATGTGAGGCGCACCCTGCGTAATACATGTATAGCTTACGGTTAATTCATGATAATTGTTCCTAGCAATTGCCATGTTATGTTTTCTATCAAGCGACTGCAGTGATTGCAGGAAAAACATCGCGCAAATGCCTGGTTTAATGCTTTATTCTTTACTATCCATTACTAACAGCAAAGCTTCTTTTGCGTTTCAAAAAAAATCATTAAATAATTAATACATCCACATTTTTATCGAAAGAGCCATGTCCTCGGGGTAACCCCCTACTCTTTGCGAAGAAGGGCTTCTGATCCTTATCTTGCCAAAATGGACTGCATGTGCGTACTTCAGTCTTTGACACAAATGATAATTCGTCCGACGCGTAACAGCGGATACATTTGATGTAATAATCGGTTCATGCAGTAAGGTCAAACATATGACTCACGTGTTCTATGTAACGATTGGCCGGTCCTCTAAAGCGATACATGATGTCAGAAGGTTCTTGGTTACTGAGATGAAATTTAGAGTCCTTGTACACCACCAGTTGAAGAGGTATCACATAGAGAAAGTTGTATTGCGAATGATTGCGAGTGTTTTGCAACTGTATATTCCATTAAATGCATAGAGGGATGACATCACTCCTGACTGTTTTATAATCTATTCGCAATGCCGCAATGTCATCTTCATCAATGTATTTGTAACTCGCATCTACGATAATACAGGAACTTAAACAAAAATTAAATAACATTAAACAAATATTTTTACAAAAGTATCCCCAACTACATGTTTTTGTTGTATACACCTAGTCCATAAAGAACTAGTCCGATTTTCTATGCCAGCGGAAACACATGGATATTTCTGTCTCACTATGAACTAGTCAACTAACGACCTTATGGCTGGTAGACATGTCTAATGTGTACACTGCATTGTAGACTAATGGAGTTTAATATATTGTGGGGTTATCATGGTCTGGTTGTCCATGTGACTAGTGACCAGCTATTTCCATTCAGTTCTTCAATCGGACTATTTCACTGTGCGGGATATTTGCTTCTGCCTATGGCAAATCGGCGACAGTGGCAATATGCACTCTCCACAACAGAATGTGAGTGACGTCACCTGCCAATGACTTTATAATGTTCCTCTCATGCCACAGTAGATTATCAACAATGTCTTCTCGACAGCCAGAGGTGGACGAGGTCATTGGTCATGACCTTGTCGTCAGAGACGCCCATGCCAGTCACGATCACAATTCGATCTCCTCTCAGGTTGCGTGACCAGGAAAAAGGCTCTTCAATCTTGTTACAGGCGCCTTACATCCTGGGGAGACCTGCTGGTCGTCAATGGATACGAGACGTTTGAGACACGACCAATCAAGTATCTTTTAATCCCATGACGCTGGCATATCAGAACACTTGCACCAATCAGAACAGACGCACGGCATGTTATAAAAATAGGGTCATCCGCCGAATCCATATTTCGGTGGTGAACCATTGCTCACCTATGACTCACGGCTAGCGTTTACTTCAATAATCAATTTCGTGGAAGATGAACCGGAAACCTGAAAGCTGACAATGTCGACCGATTTGGAAATTTCAGCTTCAGCTCATCTTTTATACTAGCCTCGACAACGTCGATTGATGTAGTTGACGCGAGTGATACGTGATCTATGCTTAAACATTGGTTTCGATCAGTCTGGTTGTTCGGTTTGCGAAGGCCATTTCAAGATATCGAGCCCATATCAAGATTTCGATGATCAAATTTGGTTTTTTCCTGTACGAACACATGTCTACATGCGTGGGGCGCGAACCCACAACCTACTGAAGAATTGGCTGGCCTGGCGGAGCTCACTTGAGGGCATGCGCACTAACCACTAGACCATTCGGGAAGAGCGTGCATAGGTAGACTTCAGAATTTCTCAAGTACAACATCATTGTAATTACTCATAGACATACACTGGACTGTACATTTCTAGTCAAAATATATAAATATTTCAGTTTTAAAATGAAATGGTCAATACCCGACCTTACGAATCACAGACTGGTGGCCTCTTTCCAAGGGACCAACAGATTGAAGTAGAATATAGGAGTTGAATATATTGTGGGGTAACCTTGAAATTATTTTAATCAGAGATTATTCTATTTTTCTGACCGGTTATATCCATTCAAACACAGCGTTGTTTCGAGATAATTCGACTTCGAAGGTATCACACAGACTTGACAAATAAACCACTGGTTTCACAGATCACATAAAGCGCTATTTATATATGCAATATATTCAGGTCCCAAATTACAAACGACGACGTCATAACTGGGTGACTCGATGGCCTTGCGTACTTCCGCCTAACTGAAACAAATTGGATGCGGCGGATTACGTTACATGGGTATTACACCACGCACAGAATAAATATAGTGAGTATCCCTTCAGCGGTCTGATATTGATACGTATCTTGTGTCCTGCGACGATACTTCACATCGCAGTAGTTACGTGAACGCTGGGCTCAAAGCTAGAGCCAACTGCAATCTATTCATTGTAAACATCCACCCTCTTCCTCAGCCTGCCCCCATTCGACCACACCCTCTTATCGAACATCCACATCGGAAGCACCTAGCCCCCCCCCCCCCACTCATCCTACTCCATCTGGAGGGACATTCATACAACACCCCCTTCCCCTGTTCCCTCTCGCACTGACCCTCCACCCCCCCCCCCCCCCATGCGCTCCATCCATCCACCCCAGCCGACAGAGAGCAGGAGTCCTCGACCCCCTCAATTAATATTTATGAACGATTTGGAGGCAGATCAGCGATGTTCGATCTTCCGCCGGGTCTTGTTTGCCCCACTTTATCTCCCCCTCACTTGCTTCACTGTCTCCAACCCTCTTCTGTTCCACTTTCTCCAACCCTCTTCTGTTCCACTTTATCCAACTCTTCTTTTCACAATTGCACATTTTCTCTTATCCTTATTTGCTCGAAATTCGAAACCCCTATTTTGCTCGACTTTCTCCAACCCTTATTTTCTTGACTTTATCCAAAACTCATTTGCTGGATAATCGCCGATCCTAGTTTGGTCTACTTTAGCCAGCTTTTTGTTCGACTTACGACTGGACTAAGCATCCTTATACTCTGATCTTACCATTTCTTCTCGTTTATCGCCGTCCTAAGCATATCGACTTTCATCGCCCTTTTGACCTTTGACCTTTTGCCTTTAGCCACCCACTTGGCTTTAGTCATTAATCGACTCAGTCCGACCTTCTCTCACCTCCAACATAAAGACGAACCAGGAATATTTTGACCATCCACGGTCTCTTAGACTCTAACGTACACCTGATTGCTAATTGTTTGACCTTCATATATTTGACCTTGACACGTACACACGTACACATCGGGCCCTTAATATTATTATTCGACCGTACGCCGACTCTTTCTTTTTCGTCTTCCAACCGACCTTTCATGCTCTTAATGCGTTCTTGCAAATAAATACCTCACTATAGCGAACTTAAGCGAACCCCCAATTAATGCATTTTGACACTAAAACCTCCTCTTCGCAGAAGACACATAGCGATTATTTAAAAACGTCCTCAACACACTTTGTTGCGCCGAAAATGTAACGAGGATTCCGCCAAAGCCTTTTAACCGGACTACCCCTGGCACGGTCCTACTACCCTGCTACCATTGTCAGCCACGCATGCTCCCTACTTAGTTCCAATGACATCCCATTTAGATTTTGGGGCCGTGCACAATTAGAATTTTGCGTGTGTGACTGGATTGTGCCAGCTCTTGAATGAAGGTGGCGCCGTACATGCCAACGGCGGGTTGGCTTGTACCATAGCCTATTGCGACTCGTGCGACTGCTGCTGCTGGTGCAGGGAACCGGCCTGCAGAGATTGCAGGGCCGCCAGGTGAGCATTAGTCGGTCCCGGTCCCGTAAGCTACAGAAGGCGTGTCTGTCTGTCACACTACTTCGGACTGCAACTGTCGCACCCAACACCCCTCTGGAATGCCTTTCACCCTAGCCATACATGCCCCGCTTGTCACGGAACCGGTACTAGAGACTGTGTCTTCAGCCCCCGCCCCCACCCCGACCCTCACCCCCACCCCCAGCCTCACCCCCACCCCGACCCCTACCCCCTAGTGTCAAATACACCCCGGTCCTTCCGTCTCCCCTCAGCAACTTGGTTCCCCAGTCCCCGTCGTACCCCCCCCCCACCCCTCACCCCTGCCCCGCCAACCCCCCAATCAAGCCCCCATTAAGCCGAAGCCGCCACTTCGGTCGAAAGTCAATAAGATTTAAGTCGTCGCCATCACACCCCTGTAATCCCGCCTACCGACCGGCCCGCCAGTTAACGGGGAGCGCCGCCTGCCGACGCCGGTCGATGCCAAAGTTAGAGAGTGAGTGAGTGAGAGTGTGTGAGAGAGTAAGCACAGCGACCGCTGGGTGGCAGCACCCGTAGCACCAGACTCTTCCGCTCAAATCATCACTCCCCCTACCTCACCCCCCCCCCTCCCCGTGTGTTCTCCAATCACGGCACTCGTGCATATATATTTATATTTATATTTCATGCGTGCCGCGACAGGGTGGATGAATCAACCAATCAGAAGACGTCATATCTGGGGGGCGACTCACGTGACGTCATCTCCGCGAGATTATACCTCCATCCGATCTCACTGACTCACTGGCTGGTTCCCGGTCCGGTCTGCCGAAAACGCACGCAGCGTAAGGACAGTTGAGTGGTAGTAGCTGAGAAAAAGCTGGTTCCCTGTAAACTCCCCTCGCGGCCACTAGAGGGCGCCGACCGGCGGGCCATGCACGCGCGCCATCAAGCGGGTAGGCGGTGTGTGACTGTAATGATAATGTGAGGGAGGAGAGGTGCCGCGGCGGCTGCTGGTGACCAACTTTACCCGCTGGGATCGTTGGCGGCGCGTTGCCTCAGAGACACAGTCCACCTCGAGGTCCACACTCCAATGACGCATCCCCCTGAGACTTGCTACAACACCCAGGTCATAAACAGAACGCCTACTTAACCTTACTTACACTGCCACTTTGAAAGCCACATATGTATGCGTATCGAAACTCAACGAGGAGGAGGATTTTTTTCATCAGGAATAAGAGGAAAAAGTCACCACGAGGAAACTCTTTAGAGCGGCATGATTCCGAGATGGTGATTCCTGGTTGTGGAAGCTCATTCTAGTGTCTGACCTTGTCCGCCGACTGAGGTGAGTTTGTGTTACTTCTTAACCGTTCAATGTCTTAGCATGATTCTGTCCTTGAAGACTAAAACTTACCCATTAATTATACAGTAATTGTCATTTTTTGTTTCGAAAGTATGGAATATGTCTTCCGTCCCAACTTGGCGATGAGACTTACTTCGAAGTTAATTTGTTATCAGTCTTAAAGTAATCATATAGGCATATTTGTCCATTGAGGTCCATAGGTTGGCAGGGTTGAAAGAGTATTCATGGGTGAAGGCTGTAATGGGCATATGATTGAAGACAAAATCGAGAATCGAGAAATCGAGAAATTATATTAATGGTTAATGGTTCCAACCCTACTGTGCCAATAACTATGAAAATGATTTGGTCTAAGCCTCCTATGTTTAATGACGTTTGGCCTTAAATTGATGATTCCATGCGTGGTTAAGTGACCCGAAATCCTAGACAATATAATTTTAAATTACAATTTTTGCCGGACGAAACACGTAAATGGTGGTTCTTGTCCGTTGTGCCGGCGCCTTGCTTCGGGCCCCACATAGGCAAATATCTATCTTCTTGTGCCGGGTAAAGATAGCCCTTTATTTCCGCGAAAAGATCAGGGATACCTAATTTTCTCAAATTTAACCATGACCGCTTTTCCTACCATCTGTTTCTTTTTGAAATAAGCTCAGAGAAAACCAGAAGAAACCTTGGTAGCAATATTACAATGTAAGCGCCCTACGGCTGATATATATATATAAGATTGATATCTGTTGGGCGTTAATATGCTTATTAGAGGCTCTTATACCCCGATATTTGGAGAAAAAAAGGGAGGGGATCCACTTTGGATAGGTACCTGAAATATAGGGGAGAGAGGGTCGTCCACACCTAAGATGGCGTACACGATAACATTGAAAAAAGGCATAATAGCCCCTCCTGATCCCCCCCCCCTCCCCGCCGCTCCTGGATCCGCCACTCAGTCACGTGACACAAATCCATGAACAGTACGGCGACAAAATTGGGCGATAAAAAATGGAGAATCAGATTCTTGAATTGTGACTCTTTGTTGATACACAAAGTAGGCCTACTTTATATATCTATATCCAAGAACACTTGTCCATGATCACTTCAAGTTATAGGTCATTCAGAGTGGCAATCATGTTTTATTATCAATAATAAAGTCAACTGGGAATAAATGTGTAAACCGGAAGTGGTATATTTGACCACTGTCAAAGCCATAGTTCTAGTTTAAAAACCGGAATTAATGTCTCTTATGCCAGTAATTGACTTTGATTCACAGTTCGTAGCGTTTGGATATCAACCCGGGAGATAAACAGATTATCACTGTATGATGCAGATCACCTACGTAATACACTTAATATATTCGTCGTATTTAATAAAAAGAATACATATTGCATATAATATTCCAAGATCGAGAAAATGACTTGCGCTTAGGAAAACGAAAGGGGAAATGTCCGTACCTATAAATCTATATGGGCGATACAAAGGGGGGAGAGGGGCCTACTGTTTTTGTTGTTGCATTGTGCAAGTATTGAAGACCATATTTTCTGAGCGACGGGGATGGAACTTGTAAAACGTCCTGGGCCACTGTTTGTGTGTGTAGTGCAGGTGTATGTCTGCGTGAAATATCGGGGCCGATAACTGGGACCGAGCGCCCCACAGGAGACGTGACGTCACATCCCGGTTCCAGGGTATTTCCGGCTCAAGCCAGAGTACACAGAAGTCGCCTTGTAAGGGTGGCGGGGGGCGGGGGGAGGTGGGAGTGGAGTTGAAGTGGGCGAAATTGGGCTTACAGAGGCTCTTATCCCCCTCCCTCTACAGACTACCCTATGGCAGGACCACCTGCCCTCTCACCCCATTACCGTAGCGCCCATTCTTCCACTCCACCAAGCCCCCCACCCCCCACCCCCCTCCTCCTCACACACTCCCACCCGTCCGGCCGGGTGTCACTTTGACGGTGTTTCTACTCCCCAAGATGCAACCTCCCCCCATCCCCCCACCCCCACCCACCCCCCGAAAAAAAAAAAAAAACCAATAGACCGATCCCCAGCCACCTCCGAGACCACACTCACCCACGGAGCCCTCTTGAAGATCGTTTGCCCAGTTCCAGGCCCAATATCGCCCACTTCATGCTCGTCTATAGCAACGCCAGCGCGGCTCATGCGGCAAGCGTGAGGCGGAATGCGACCTATTGTGTATCGTTGTATTGTGAGCAGGTTGACAACGAGAGCAAGAGGCGAGAAAGACGGGTGTGGGTGTGGAGAGGGAGAGGGAGGAGGGCGAGCAGGGGTTAGGGGAGGGGGAGAGGGAGGGGTATCATGGGAAAAGGAGGGGATTGATAAAGATATTTTGACGCCACCCCCTCCTCCCTTCACCCCTCCCTCACACTCGACCCGGACCTTTAATATGACTGTACGGGCCAAAGGTTTCTTAAAATTATATGCAGTGAAATCACTAGTAATCACCCTACCTCCACCGCAAGACATACGGACACATTCAGATATCCACGTGCCGCAACCCCGTAACTAATTTAAAATCAAATTACACTGCGCGTCATCCTGGCAAACCCGTTCCGTAGGACATGCCGTAGATATATTACCCCCCACGCCACACACCTGCGCACCAACTGTCCTCAACTACAATTCGTCACCCTTCCTGAAATTCCTACCAACCCTCTACAGAGGGGAGCGAATACCTTTTCCGATCTACCTGTTTGGCATCCAGGAATTCTTGGAGATTCGCGATCAGCTGTTAGCTGTTAGCAATTTTAGGGGATAGTTATCCGTACAATTCCGGGTTCAACGCAAAGACCCTTTGCCTCTTTACCGCGATTCCCTATAGCATTCTATGAATTTCTCGATATTTGCGATATAACTTTCAAGGTGTTTTGTTTCGCGCCTTGACTTGAACAGTCCTCATCTTGGAAATTCGATATTGCTCTCCCTAATTCTTGGGGATTCGCGATTCAGAGAGGGCATCTCCACCCCCCCCCCCCCCTCACATATTGTACTCCACCCACAGAGCAACATTCCGCATCACACCCACTGCTATTCATACCCGCTGAAATGTCCAATACCATGCTTCCTGCCATACCTGTGCATTGATATTTACCCCTTCCCACACCCACACCAACATTCCCCAACTAACCCACCACAATAATTCACTTCCCCTTCTCACCCCCAGCCCTCCCATTCAGGCATCCCGTAACCCGTGCATTGATAGATATAAGCCTACATCCCACCCCACACCCAAAGGCGAGCCCTGTGTTTTGTGTGGCCTGATCCCAAGGCCCCCCCCCCACCCCCTCACCGCCCCCTCCGCATGCCAGTCATTCATCGACTGTCGATTTATCGACCTCAATCGAGTGCACCCTCGCAGACCGCAGCCATTGTTGGCGACAACGTAACGGCCGGCAAATCACGCAGTTAGCTCAGTTACACTCACTAAAAAGCTAATCACTGCACTAACCACTAACTACCAAAGACACGTATACGCTGAACTTACAGGAAGAGTAAATGTCTATGTATATGCCTGATAAAGTTCCCACATATTCCTAAAGGTTAGGGGGTCACTCGGGAGGACATGGATCTTTCTTGACCATTCCCAATGTCGTCATATGACCTACACAGGTTGAACCGCCATAGGTTAATCAGTTTAAGCACCACAGACTCCCCCTCAAAAACTGATTATATAATGCCGTTAGACTAGTATAGTCTGAGGAAGAGTATGACGAAGTTGTCGGCCGCAACAAAGGTACGTAACTATACGACGCGGGCATGTATGTACAAAGCGTATGCGTGCCTGAAGAATACCTAATAGACCAGGGGCGTAGGATAGGGCCCCAGATGGGCTTTTTCGACACGGCGACACGGCGATTTTTAAAATCGACAACGCGACATTGGGGGTGTCTTAGAATCGACATGCGACATAATACTTAGCGACACGGCGACATGGAACTTTTCTTAAAATCGACACGCGACATGGACCTTTTCTTAAAATCGACACGCGACATGGACCTTTTCTTAAAATCGACACGCGACATGGCTACCCCCCGTCAGGGGCCCTTAGGATGGGAGCGCACCATTGGATGCTTACCTAAGCGATGCGGTTGGTCTGTTACAGCCGTTCGCATGGAAGGGGTACAAAATCATCACACCACTGATCTAGATACCCATGAAACATTACATATTCTTGCCCTGATTTGTCATTCGATGACATTTTATTGTTCGGTATTTCCTTAATGATACAGTTGACGAAGCAGGCACACATAGAGCATGTGTTTGTTCTATGCTAACCACCCGGGATCTCTCGCTTGCCTTTAAATAAAAAATGGCCAACCAAATGAAGGCCTCACTTACATGTAATGACGTCACGACACATGATGAATGGTTCAAATTATAACCATTGACGTCACGATGCATGATCAAGTATTCTCAGGGCGCAGCGCAAAACAAGAAGCAAAACATCGTAATCACACATTTGACGTCATAGTACAGGTCCCAGGAAGAATATGGATAGGTGGGGGCTAGGGGTGGGGGCAGGAGGGTTCTGAGGCGATCGCGCGAACCTGGAACTGCCACCCTCCCCCCATCCCTCTCCCAACAATCACCTATGGTTAAAGCAATATACTTACATGCGCCATCTTAGTTTTTTTACATTTTAGAATCAAGACTAAAAGTATCTCAGAATTATGATGCATATATATTTATCTCTGAGAATCTGTAAAACAACAATTTTAGCATAAATCTGCGCGGTTTATTTATATCGCGCGCGGACGTGATAGCGAGCCGCGGTCGACATCACACACAAAATACCGAACGGCGAACAGGCGCGCTGGGATATAAAGCCGGCCACCAACTTCTGCTACGGACACCAGATTGCTTCTCTCCGGATAGCCCACAGGCTTTCAGGATTTAAATTCAAGAGAGAATATACTTATTTGACATGAGAAAGAGGTTGGTAATACAAAAAAATGTGACCTTCCGAAACTGATGACAGGGAGTTTATTTGAAATTGCTCTTAGCCTCCTATTTTTTTTTGAGGAAAGGCATGGGATTTGTATCCTACACGTGCTTCTGTACGTGAGGGGTTCGAACCACGCACCGGCCGCTTGCTCCAATAGCCTTTGAAACTTTGAACGACGCTTTTCTATCATTTGCCTCTCCTAGCAGTCTATAAGAGAGTTGTTTCTGTGAGTGGTGACTATTTTTTGCTGGTTCCCACCCACATTACCGGAGAAGCCAACGAGGACCAAAGGACGAACAGCTTTCATGCAGCTGATTTTTGCCCCAAACTGCAAAAGAAGTCTAGCTCCGCCAGGACAGCACAATACGTCGTCCCCAGATTGAGATGGGAGAACGGTGTAGCAGGGCCATTCACTTAGGCTGCTATCCCCCTGGGGTACGTCTGGTCACCCCAGTGGGTAACTCGTGGGTGGGTGGGTGGGTGAATGGGTGGACCACCGAGGTATAATCGTCAAACGTCGCGGCGCCCCCGTCTAATGCCTCTGCCCCACTCCCTGGACGCTCTGCATCCCCACCCCCTCCTCCACCCCCGTCCAACGGCCTCATCCGTCGTGATCAGAAACCCTCCCACACGCTATCGACGCTCGATGAGAGATATTTGCCGCGGGGCTTCCATTTCTGCCGGAAGTAAGGGGGAAGGGGGAAAAGCTGAGCCTGTTATATCTGGCTTTCATACCGGCGGCCAACTAAGAGCTGATCTTGATGAATGGCTACGATCAAACCATAGTCACCTTAGATTGGGTCAAAGAAGATCAGTTTTTGAAGTCGACAAAATCACTTTTTTGTTTTTTTGTTTTTTTTTTATGGTGGCAAAAAAAAACACCACGCGAACGTCACAGTGGAAGTTAACTTGCTAGCCTCAGGAAGGAATGAATCGGGTGTAAGGGGATCTCCGATGAAACTTGTCGACACGTTCTCTGGATCAGGGTTCTTCCGGTTTGTTGTTATCGGTTCTTCGATGGCATCTAATTAGAGGTATCCACTTTTTTGACGGTACATGAATTCATAAGCAATATTAAGAAAACCTTAACATTTCAGTCCAAGTAAATAACGAGTGTTATTCATCATCTTCACTCGACCTTATAATTTATGTTAGCGACATTTGTTGAGTAACCGACAATATGATGGCTGAGCTAGGTAACTACGGTGAAACAGTTAATTGTTGTTATACCTTGCTCGCTCCCACAATGCAGAACACGATATCCCGGGTACTTCTACTTCCCTATCAGACATGTCTTGTTTGCGAAGCTATTGTTTGCCTCATGGACTTCCGTTGGAGTCAGCTAGCTTGATATATGTATTGGTTGGCTCCGCTTGCCATACTTTCGTTTGTCTGTCTTTCCGGTAGGGGCTGTATTACTTAGCTGCAAGCTGCCAGCCGCATGGGCAATGAGTTCTCAAACACTACCTTATACACCTCATCATTGAACGACTGTTACAGTATTGTTTTCAGCAGGCAGCTGGCGTTGCTTTTTTGTTTTTTGCCCTGTTCCCGTCGCGCATATGAAATTGACAATCGTAGATGATGGTATAGGTACAAGTGAGAAGCACTCATCTCTGAAACTGACAAGAGGGTGGCTGCTTTGTTTGTGAGACTTGTTTGTCCGATATAACGAGCGTTGATTGGATAAAAGCAGCAGTGACGTCAGTCAATGATTGACAGCCTGGATCGGTCTATCATGACACCCTTGACCGCTGACAAAAGGTGCTTGTTGGAAAACAACTTCTTTACGGGAAACACAAGGATGGTATACTAATGCCGCAGACGCTATATCACCTAGAATATGATAATACATATTATTTTTATTATTATTATTATTATTATTATTATTATTATCATCACAGCGTGGGACGGCGTGGGGGCAGGAGGGGGGGGGGGCGTGTGGGCATCACGGATTAAAGTCCTCCTGGCGACCTGCCACGCTTGGTTCCATGGTTGCTGTGGCAGCGAGCACGTGGCGGCCCCCGAGATGTGGTGGCGGGTGGGGGGTGGGGGGGCAGCTTGTTCTCCGTCGTCTCGCTTCCAAAGTGGCGATCGGCCAATCACAGGCGGCGGTATAGATAGGGCTGGCTGCATATGAGCAAATGTAGGCCTACAAAAACAGTGGGCGCCAGGCCACGCCATGGTGCTCGGGGGAGTCATCTGCATAAGCCATCGGGCAGCTGTCAGCACTGGGGAGTCGGCACCAGAGGATTATAGCACGCTCCGTATCAATGGCACTGTAAACCTGTGAATATTACGCTAATTCGTTATTCATTGAACGGGGAGGAATTCACGTTGGAATATTCGTCGTCCGCAGAAAGGATTTGCGTGGTCTTCATTGGACCGTACAACCGAAAATCACAAAGAGCTGACGCACGGCGTATACATATATATGTATACGTGTAATGTAAGAATCAAAGTAGGTATACGTTCTCAAAAAAACTACTTCTGCGAGCGTTTTTAGCGTCTTCCGAATTCCATGCCATGGAGAACGCCTTTGAAGCAATATATATGGAATACACTTAGTCATAGGGTCTTGGTATAGAAATGGCATGTAGTTAGCGCAGTTCATGTACCAGCTTATAGCACTTTTATCTTTCACGTTAGGAAGGTTCACGGCGTGGATTATCGCGGACATTTCCTGGCGTGAGTATTACGTGAACGTTGCTGTAGCATGGGAGACATGACGAAAGTGGAGTTAATTTGCACTCTATTGAAGCTACCACTTTTGCTGTAAGGCATGCGAGTTAAACTCATTATGCTAACGGTCTAGGAGATTGGGTTATGGGAAAAGGCAAAAGCTCGAACGGTCTGGGTCGCCAAACCCCATAAGAAAGAGAAGCACGGCTTCACATTTCCTCGATCATTGAAACGAAATGAATGTATTAGGCCCCTATTGTGTGCATACGGGATCCACTGGACATCCCGGGACGATGAATGAATGAATGCATGGTACATGCCCTCAACAAGGTGCCCGGGCATAGGATTCAAACCCAGGACTAGTGCATTTAAACAACTCCACCAGGGAGGCCCCGTCCTTGACCATGAAGTCGACCGCGAAACATTACTGTTTGAAATGTGAAAGGCAGTGTCACAACTCTACCTACCCCCCTCCTCCTATCAATGAGGCCATCGGTATCTGCGTTGGTAGCGGACGTCCAATGTTCAACCTATAATCACTGGGGAGGTTCCCTATTCCCTATTTTCTTCATTGATGTTACTTCTATTAATCACTAATATCCAATTATTAGGGCCTCATGTCGATTAAAACCGGCAGTCGTGATCAGATCTGAGGCAATGACGCTCCATTTATTCCACGAAGCAGGATACCTACATGTTCTGCCATCCATGTTACATTCTACGAATTATTTACAGCTTGGCACGGCATGGCATGTCCTTGGTACCAATACGTGTCGTTGGCAAGGTTACATATTACTGCCACTTATATAGACGTTCCTGTATGGAACAGCATATGCAAAATATTGTACATTCCTAAATATCATTGGCAGTGCTACAAATCATTGGCAATGATACATGCCACTAACAGTGCTACATACGATTGACAATGTTACAAGCGATTGGCAATGCTACAAGCCATTATCAATGCTACAAAGGATTGGCAATGATGCAAATCATTTGTAACGCTACATATCACTGACAAGATCAAATGGTCCATTATCGACCTTACTAATCTCATGCTGGCAGCAAACGTTTCCAATTTGTATGCTGAATACATGTTTTCTGGGACAATCACGGCCTCGTGCTAATGGCCAGTTATTTCTACTCAGTGTTAAATCGGACTGCCCAGTTTTTGTATATATACATTTTAATGATATATACATGTATATATGTATATATATATAATATTCTACCTCGAATTGACCGCGAAATGTCGCACATGCCGGTGATGCTGTGAGGCATCATCTATTTTATTCTACTCTCACTGATTATTCATAAAAACATACATACACAGGGAACCTTGATCACTTGAAAGAAGTGAGCTCCCTCCATCCAGAGGGTCCGAGATGTCGGGCCGCACCGCGAGACTTCACGCCATGCACCCATTAGTATCTACACGGTGACTTCTCCGTCTGTGGTAGCGCCCCCTGGCGAAGATTGCGACGGGCGCACTTATACATTGATTCGAGCGAATTAGTCCCGCGGAAGCTCTGTCTAAATAAGAGGCGACGTACGAGGACAAGCTAAGTGGCGCCGCCTGGTGAGCAGACGTATGGTCATTAGAAGACGGAAATGTACCGCGGCGTCTGAAGGAAACATAGGAGAGAGGATGTGAAAAAAAAAATCGACTAGTTCTTTTCCATTACCCGGACTGATATGTCAAAATTTCTAACGGTTATGGAGTTATATACGCTATGTGTTATATGGCAGGGGAGTGAGGCTGACCACTATGAATACTAAATAAAAATCAGTCTGATATCAATCGATGTGATTGTATAATTCATATCGCCGTTAATGATGAGTCCACATCTCATAAAGACAGAACTACATCCGAAAGATATGAAGTAGGTTAGTGTAAATAGAACACAGTACAGTTTAATTGTGCATGTACCTCTACATGCACGGGAATATGTAGGCAAAATAAATATGGAAGATCGCTGCCTTATCACGCTCTATGGCACTCAAAGACAACAACAAAGGGTACGAACACGCGATGCTGGAGAGAGGTCTCCATCTATGCGAAGGCGAATGACGTGTTCTCGTTCTGTAGCGCTATCTTGGAACCCCCAGAAACATTATTGTTAATTCAAAGGAGTCTGGCACCAATATTAGATCTTTCGTGAATCAGTTTCGGTCTAACTCTTCTTCACACTTTGCCATGTTTGAAAACATAGGTTTTTGGGATGTTGCACACGCTCTATGTTGTTAATGTGCGCACACCGGTGGCACCAAACATCAACCCAACCTATCCACCCGTATTATCTTTTAAATAGTATTGTTATTATACGGTAATTGTGGCACTGGTTACGGTTTTTGGTAGGTTAGATATTTCTTCCATTGCTAATAGGTGCCATCAAACACACATCCATCCATCCATCCATCCATCCATCCATATATATATATATCTTTATTCGTACTCAAGGTACACATATAACATGGAATGAGCAAGTTAGGCTAAACAATGCCGCCCGCCTGAACAATTAACGATTTTAACTAAACACTAAAACAATAGAAACGATTTTAACTAAACACTAGAACAATAGAAACGATTTTAACTAAACAATAAAACAATACAAGCTCAGGTATATACATTAATGGATGCATGCCTGTTTAACTAGTGCACAATACATTAATTATTTCTCGTAAATCAGCAACGTTTGCATCTTGTTCCCCATGAATATAGCTTGAGTCCCTAAATAGTGCAAATTTGCGAATGGAGTTGGCTGTTTCTAAGTGCGTGGTATCGATCTTATCATAAAGCTTATACTTGACATCAAGCGTGCGACTCAAATGAAACTTATCCAACCCATACTTTTGACATACAAAGGTTAAACTGTTGCCAACTGCAGACTGGCTTCCATCAATGGCATGTTTTTGGCACATAGAAACATATTTGTTATTCGACCTTCCAAGATGACTAAAAAAATTTAGGAAACGTTTATGGATATGCACGCGTGAGCGGAATCGTCATTGCATATGAGATGGAGCAGATAGCAATGAGTGGTATTTGGGATGTCCCATATCCTACGAACGCACTTGCACCAAGCAACGAAAAACCTTTCCACACTTGCATGACTGAGGTCCCAGAGAGGGCAGCCATATAATGGCATACAAAAAGATTTAAATAATTTATATTTGGTATCCGCATAGACATGTCCAAATTGAGCCAATGTGATATTGACCCGTCTGTAAAAATCATGTGTGCATTTCTCGATGTCATTAACAGTCTGACCCAAATGGTTTCCTAGATGCACAACCGCAGGTACATTCCTCAGTATTGATCCGTTATACGTTATGGTAGTATTAACATTTTGTGCATTGGAGAAAACGATTAGTTTGCTTTTGGTGGGATTAAAGTTAACATTAATTTTTTTGGAAAAGGTATCAGCTATATTTAGCATACGATATAGGGAATATTTGGTGGGTGCTAGCAGAGTCACACTCTGATAATAAGAGTGTTATTATCAGGTTATTGAGCCAACCGTACTACCATATTTTTCATGTTTCATTTAATCCTTTCAGAGCAACGTGAGTACCACCTGGCAACTGAACAACAACTTCACGGGGACATCAACCTGGAGGGAATGCCACAACAATAATTATACACCATAGATTTACACATCATGCCCAGAGACCTCGAAGGGATGTAGATGCAAATCATCGCCACACATACTTGGATTAGGTGACGAACTTCGTCATCAATACGCCCTAAACGTCCTTGACCTTCAGGGCTGGGGGCGCCGTCTTAGAGGTCAGACGCCCGACGCCATGTGGGGCAGCTACTTTCGATCGTTCTTCACAAACTGTACATTCGCGGATTGTTTGGAGCGATGGCGGACCTCCAGGAAATTGGTGCTCGTCATCGTCTTTATCGCGCTGTTCCTGGACAACATGCTGTTGACCACAGTCGGTGAGTGCAGCCATTGCTCGCCCTTTACCCTTCATAATATACCGCTTCATCGTTCATAATGTATCGTCCTTCATCCTTCATAATGTATCGCCCTTCACCCTTCACAATGTATCGCCCTATATCCTTCATAATATACCCCTTCACCCTTCACAATGTATCGCCCTTCATCCTTCATAATATACCCCTTCATCCTTCATAATATACCCCTTCACCCTTCACAATGTATCGCCCTATATCCTTCATAATATACCCCTTCATCATTCATAGCGTATCGCCCTTCACCCTTCACAATGTATCGCCCTATATCCTTCATAATATACCCCTTCATCCTTCATAATGTATCGCCCTTCATCCTTCATAATATACCCCTTCATCTCTCATAATATATCGCTTTTCATCCTTCATAATCTATTGCCCTTCATCCTTCATAATATACCCTTCATCCTTCATAATATATCGCTTTTCATCCTTCATAATCTATTGCCCTTCATCCTTCATAATATACCACTTCATCCTTCATAATTCATCCCACATAATGTATCTCTCGTTATCCTTCATTATGATAATGTATCGCTCTTCATCTTTCATAATATATCTGACTTCATTCGTCATAATTTATCGACCTTCATCCTTAATAATTAGCATCCTTCATGCTTCATAGTTACCTCTTTTATCCCTCATAAGATATACGCGTAGGGCGTCTCCCCGTGGCCTAGTGTGTAGCGCGTAGGGCGTCTCCCCGTGGCCTAGTGTGTAGCGCGTAGGGCGTGTCCCCGTGGCCTAGTGTGTAGCGCGTAGGGTGTGTCTCCCTGGCCTAGTGTGTAGCGCGTAGGGCGTCTCCCCGTGGCCTAGTGTGTAGCGCGTAGGGCGTGTCCCCGTGGCCTAGTGTGTAGCGCGTAGGGCGTGTCCCCGTGGCCTAGTGTGTAGCGCGTAGGGCGTGTCCCCGTGGCCTAGTATCTAGCGCGTACGGCTATTATCCATTGTGCTCTGCTAAACGAGCCCAAGCGGTCAGTCAGAGGTTCGAATCCCAATTGTGCAATTGACGGGGGAGGATAGTCCACATCTCAGATAGCCTTGATTTTGCATGGAAACCGGCATTCTTCCTCAAAATCAGTTATTAGACTTTGACAGTCCTAAACATTCTCTTGCTTGGGGCTTTGGGGGAGGGTTAAACCCCCTACTCCCACCCCCTCCCTTTGGATCCGCCACTGGTCGGTCACGGGATTTAAATGGGCTGATATTCAAATGATGTCCGTTTACTTAGGAACGGTTCAATTAGGGAGGTTCTACTGTATTACATCCTCCTTATAATCCATGCCTTCAGTCTGGAAACCCTCATCCCTCATCATTTTCCTGCTAATGCCCATAATCATTATCCTCCTCATAATATATTCTTCCCTCTAATTCGCCCTTGCAACACCACGGTTCATCCCGTGATACCTTTGACGTAGTAGTAACCACAAACATGAATCTGCACCTATAAGCTATAACATGCATGTAAGTTAAATAAATGCCAGATTTTCGAATCCGGTCCGCTTGTGGGTCGGCTTGGAGATGAATCAGACCTTGCTTCGTCCCGTTTAGCGCGTGTGTTGATATACCAACGCGCGTTCACGCTTGCATGAAATCCTAGTAAGAGAGCCAATTAGATTGCCGGGGAAAGCCGCTTCTCTCTGTTATAATAGATCACTGTTACCCGATGCTAGCGATACAATGGGGACTATGGCCCTTTGGGATTCAGTGTTGTGAGAAGGTTTCCACGTCAATGTTTTTTTTTCGGTGTTTGGACTAATCAGCTGACGCATACATGACGTCACGAGTGGTTCCGGTGCAGTGATTTTCAGCCGCGTTGATTGTGCCTGCTTCATAAGGCCTCAGGGGGACCCAAGCACCGCCCGCCGCGGGCCCTAAGCATTGTTCCGCCGCTGAAAAAAAAGAGCACCGGTCCAATTTTTTTCTTCTTCGGGGGCTGCGTTGACCAGAAAGAATTATGAGTGTGTCACGATTACAGCTGCCCGTTGAAAGAATACGTTAGAGAATGGGGGGGGGGGGGGGAGGGGAGTGGGGTGCGTTTGAGGTAGGGTAGAGGGAGGGTGGTGGGGTGTGTGCTGCAGGGGTACGGGATGCTTGATATTAGGGCAGAGAAGTATGAGAGAAGGGTGATAGGGGTGGATGATGATGGTGGTGGTGGTGGTGGTGGGAGCATGACACTGGTGTGTATGTTGGCGGTCGCGGGGTGGGGTGGATGGGTATGGCTGAGAATCAGGACCATTATGGGGGTTATGGGCAGAATTAAGGCAGTGATAGAGGGGGGTGGGGAGGGTAGTCGGTGCAGGGTGGAGAAGCCGATGCGGCAGGGATGGGGGTGGGGTAGGATTTTTAGTGAGCAGAGACGAGGTGGCAGGGTGGGGGCGGCATGGTAGGATCGAGGCAGGGTGAAGGTTGCAGGAGCGGTGGAGGGCGGGGGCGGGGGCGGGGGGGGTGGGCTAGTTCCGGGTTGGCAGGGCGCGCCCATGCAACGCGGGTAATACTGGGATCATGGTCTGTGGTTCTATTAGCCGCTGGGTACATGCATCCACACGGGGGTCAGCTTTGTTCAGCGGCAACAGCAGCAGCGGCGGCGGCAGGAGCAGCGGTTGCCTCAGCCACCACCCGCTGCAGCAGTCGGTGAAGGGCCTGTAAATACCGCCCATGCCAGGGGTCTGTTTGTAATAGCCAAATCAATTCTACACACCAGACCCTCCTTTTTTGTGTATCTTCGCTGACGCTGACCGCAGAGTGTGTGGGCCAATGCGCATCCGGCCTGGGGTGGAGGGAGGGGTGATCTGGGGGTGGGGGGAGGAGGGGTCACCAGCGTGGCTTCTGGATCCTGGGTCCTGGCTTCCTGATTAATAAGTCGGGGGCGTTACTTTGTTTGGTCCGGCTTTGTCCCGCGTCTTAAAGCTTAGGCGCGGGGGTGGTTTTTTAGCTTGTTAATTATGCGTCGCTGCGTGCGTCTCTTTGTCTGTCAGTGTGCTATATAGGCATCGGGGTGTCCACCAATGTTCTATTTTGGTCGGCGAACCCTTGGGTCGTTATAAATGTTCGATAGCATCAATCGTTTTGAACCATAGGAAAACAATGAGGAATTGTATATATGAAAAAAATAGAAAATTGCTGGTCGAAGTTTATACGATTGCTCCCAAAGCAATACTCATAGAACTGATGTCACCGGAATTGGAAATGCCTTGTTTGTTAATAAATGACGTAATCGTGGATAGGTAATTATATCATAATTCGTATAAACCTACAGGACACTGATACAGATTACTATCAAGTCATCATAATCGAGGTATACATGTCCCATAAATTGATGTACATGTTCTTAGAGCCAGGGTCAGGGTAGAACTGTCCTGAAACTAGTAAAAGAATTAGTATATACATTCATCATATTTCTAAAAAAAATTCAGACATCAATATATTATTGGTATAGAAAAAGAGCAAGATAAAACATCACTGAAGACATAGTATTTTCAGTAAAGTAGTAAATAATTGTGGTACACCTAATTTCTGTTATCAGTGGCTATGCGGGTGCGGGTTCAAATACGAAAGTAGTTTCTGGAGATTCTTTATTAACTTCCACAATGGTTGATTCGCATATTCCATATTCAGAGTTTACGTCTGTCGGAGAACCCGGGCATCGTAGTTAGCAAAGGTTCACTTCCCCTGTTATGTCTTTACCTGGTTAATTGAACCCTTCACCACCTTTTTACCGGTTGACGGGTTCATATTTCTAAAGCTTTCTTTTTTGTCTTCGGCCAAGTATGTTCTGAATGTGTCGCATGAGGGTACCGCCCAGCTGCCCGTCTGTTTAGCCGTTGTAACGTCTGCTCTCCGGGTGTAAAATATGTCTGCGGCAGACACATGCGTTGTTGATGACCCCTGGCCGCACCCGCCACACCTACCCCAATGCTCCTCACCCCACCCTCTCACCCCACTCTCTCACCCAAACGCACCCCCGTACCAAATCACACCATACCCCAGTCAACACCAACCCCCACCCCAACGCACCTCCCCCCACCTAACCCGAGTCCACGTCACACACCTTACACCCTCCTTTCCCCTCACCCCACCTCCCCTCACCCCACCACCCACCCCACGCTACGTCAAATATCAAACACCCCCTCGACTACCCTCCCCCTCTTCCCCCTTTCCCCACCCCAACCAGCCACCCACCATGTCTTACCACACCTTACAACCAACACCCCCTCTCTCGCCCCCACCCCCTGCCACCTCCCCCCCCCCCCACCCCCACACCCCACACTCCCGCGCTGCCCTCCCACCTCGCCTGCCGGAGGGTTACAAGCATTGCTACAGTAATTCACCTATTATCAGTCGGGGTCATAAATTCGCGGAACACGTCGCTAGGGAGTTTAAGCCCCCTGCATTATTGAGGGGGCTGGCGATAGGGTCATTGTACGGGCCTCTGGCGGCCCGACGACATTAGGGGCCTAGCTCATTTACGGTGGCCGGGGGGTGGGGAAGATGGGGCGGGAGGGGAGGAGGGCACGTGCAGGGGGTGTACAGGGGGCGTAGGAGGGTGTAGTAGAGGGGCATAGGGGGCGGGAGGTGGGGGACTACCAAACGAGGGTCAAATGCCTCCATTTCCCACTCGCTCCTGTCTCTATAAGCTGTGGGGAGGGATGAAGAGCACAGGATGGGGCGGGGGGGATGGGGGTGGGGGTGGGGGACACATGGGGGATGGGGGAGAGAGGGAAGAGGGAGGGGGGAAGAGTGAGGGCAGCGGACGGGGAGGGTAGGGTTATTCCCTAGGTTATATGGGGCAGGTTACGATGAACAATCAGGGCTCGGGTGAGGAGGAGGGTGTGGAGGAGGAGAGGAGGGGCGGGGGGGATGGGGGTGGAGGCATGTAGTTAGGAGTTAGGACCGAGCGTTACGCACGGGTTAAGTTCCACCCCAACGCCCAGATTTTATCCATCGTGACTTAATTAACCTCAGCATCCAAAACCTCGTGAACTCTGGACAGCCCTCTGTAGGTCTTCATACCCCCATATAGATCACTTCCCCTTGCATTGCTTAATCCCCCTTCAGTCACCATCCTAGCTTATGTCCATGCCATAGTCATCATGCATTTTATTTCTACTCTAACACATGATATTGCTACTAATGCTACACGAATTCCTGGACTTATTAGTGCTTGAGTGTTGTCTTACGGGGCCTTAGCGTTCATTACCTGATTCGTCCACGGTAACAACTGGAGTTGACCAATCATAATAGCCTCCCTCCCGCCATACATGAACAGAACTGTAGCTGTACCGATGATTGCTAAAGTAGGTCACTGTCACGGGTTGTTCACTTCCCGCGCGCAATCAACCAATCATGTTCGTCTTTTGTTTTATAAAAAAAGGTTCAGAGACTTAATTAACATGGTACGAGATTATAAGATTGAAATGAACAAGACGTTGCCGCAGGGTGCTGCATAATTTAGACCGATAGACATAAAGTTGTTTATTAATTACAAAGCCATTTTGTGGGTGTTTAATTTTGCTGTTTTGTCTGTCCAAACTTTCGTGTTCAGTTTACATGCCCCCATGTGGGGCATGTGCTTATTTGGCAACCCCTTTCTTTGGACGAGTGCTGAAAAACAGATCGCACAGTGTTGGAGCGTATGAATACATGACACACTCAGACACAACCAAACATAGTTATGTGTGTTTAAGTGATCGACCTGGCATACGTCCACGTTAAGCCAATGTCTGCGACCAGGTTTTTTACGGCTTTGTATGCAATCATAGTCATCAATGCTTCATACTTACCAATTAACTTCGGTGTAGATACATTTCACCCCATTGTGACGCTCCATAAGCTATAAGAGGCGGAATCTATGTTAATCCGTTTTCTTTCTCTCCTTGTGTCTATTTATTCGCCTTTGCGCTCTCTCTTCCTGTGGCGATTTGATATAACTGCTTAGCTGATATGTATGGTATTTGAATGTGTGTGTTCCGCAGCAATTAACAGCTGTTAACATGTGTAACGTGGGTGGCGCTGAATATTATAAATCTATGTTGATGAACTTGTAACTTAATTGGGTGCGAGGTTGAACATTGAACGATTATAATGCCTTATCATTCGGATAATTTAAGAGAGCAGAAATCCAGCTTTTTGAGACAGATGAGGTTCGCTTGAATTCATGTTTATCAGTACATGATCAGTGAGAGCATTAATTTTTATAATAAGGTGGCACAGATGGTTGGACATGCGGATATGCCAGCTAAGCATAGCACGAGGAGCGCAGAGAATAAGTCGTTGGATCATCGCTTAACTATTATAATAGGGGTGTGGGCATCACAGTATTCAGTGTCGATTTTTCAAAAATCTCAACGTCGAATGTCGACTTTTCAAGACTTTCCGTGGCTAAGTTCAGCGTCGTTTTTCAAAGATGCCGCTATATCTGTGTCGATGTGGCTTTTCACATACTTAGTGTCGAAATTTGGGGGTCAATGTCGATTTTTTTACCCCTTCCCTACCCCTGATCATATTTTATTTGCTTTCAGTTCCAATCTTACCGAACTTCATCTACCAGTTGGAGCACGGCAACGACGTGTTGCCTGGCGAGCGCGAGATCAACGCCTCTCGCTTCCACTTCTACAACACCACGTGTTACCAATATGGCCGCCCAGGGGGCCCGGTCAGCAGCATCAGTCGCGGGGGCCACAACAGCTCCAGCGTGCTCGAGTACTACGTGCGTAACCAGGGTTGGGAGATCCGCTACCCTTGCCAGTATAACGGGACGGAAGGCGAGGGCGATCTCACGGAACAGTCCAGTGACTATTACGTCACGAATCCAATTAACGCCACACTCTCACCGGATGTGGTCAACGCAAGATCTGAGAAGAGACATAACGATATTATCAACGAGAATGTGGCCGTCGGCTTGATGTTCGCGTCGAAAGCCATCGTGCAGCTGGTGGCTAACCCGTTCATCGGACCGCTGACAAACAGGTGGGTGACCGGCCATTGTTGAGGGCAGCAGTCAGCCTACGGTTATCAGTCGATCTCCCCGTAGAGGGTGCTCCGCTATCGCTATTGTGTCTCTACCCCACATAAAACTAGATTAGATTTAACTACAATCAGAATTATCCGTCAAACCAGGATATGTAAATGGGGTCCACCCGAAAATATGTATCTATCGGGCTGTCTTGAAATATGCCAGGGAAATTATATCTTTCTGCTGGCACCAGAGTCGTGGTTGGGCAAATCGTTGGTTTTTTCGCGCCTGATTCATATAACGTTCACATCACAATTGAAGATATATGACCGATAACGAGCGGGATTTAAGGCGCTTCAACCCTTTGATCGATTCAAAATTATAATGGAAACAAGGATGGTGCAAGGTTTATACAATACAGAAAAATTATCATTCATATTATTTATTATAAATATTGATGGTACATGGTTTTTCATCTATGACAACAAACTGGCATGTAAGAAGGCTCTCACACCACTGATCAATGTCATGCATACGGGTCACGGACGCACAAGAATCAGGTGCCAGATTGTCTGACTTTGATCATTCCACATTATATAGAGAATGTCGAGTAGGTACTGTCAGACCCTTAAGTGGCCGATTTGTTGTAGATGTCAGATTAAGATGTTATCCATGTGACAGGTTTCCTATTAGGACATATTTATTCACTGTTGTACATGAATAAACTATAGCCATGATGTCATATATGGCACAGATTAATGGAGCAGATGGTGGCATAGCTTGCAGAACTTACCAGGCAGCTTACATGTGGCATATGTCATGGTCCTCATGTTGCAGATGTCGTAGTCTACATGTGACCGATGCCATAGCTCACATGTGGCAGATGTAATGTCCTACTTGCTACAAATGTCTTGGCCTCCAATAGTTGTCATAACGTACAGGTAGCAGATGTTATAACCTACTTACAACATATGTCATAACCTACATATAGCAGATGTCATAACCTACATATAGCAGATGCCATAACCTACATATACCAGATGTCATAACCTACATATAGCAGATGTCATAACCTACATATAGCAGATGCCATGACCTCCATATAGCAGATGTCATAACCTACATATAGCAGATGCCATAACCTACATATAGCAGATGCCATAACCTACATATAGCAGATGTCATAACCTAGATGTGTGTTGCAGATGTAATAACCTACATACAGTCGACGTCACAGCCTACATATGGCAAATTTCATATCCTACACTTAACAGATATAATAGCCTATATATAGCAGATGTCATGGCCTACATATAGCAGATGTCATAACCTACATATAGCAGATGTCATAACCTACACATAGCAGATGTCATAACCTATAAATAGAAGATGTCATAACCTACACATAGCAGATGTCATAACCTAGATGTGTGTAGCAGATGTAATAAATGTAGCAAATTTCATAACCTACACTTAACAGATATAATAGCCTACATATAACAGATGTCATGGCCTACATATAGCAGATGTCATAACCTACTTTCCGCAAATGTCCTAAACCACACGCCGCAGATGTCACGGCCTACACATAGCAGATGCATGACCTACATATAGCAGATATGATAACCTACATATAGCAGATATCATAACCTGCATATAGCAGATGTCATAATCTACTTTCCGCAAATGTCATAAACCACATGCCGCAGATGTCATGACCTACACACAGCAGATGTCATAATCGACTTTCCGCATATGTCATAAACCACATGCCGCAGATGTCATGGCCTACACATATCAGATTTCATGACCTACATATAGCAGATGTCACAATCTACTTTCCGCAAATGTCATAAACCACATGCCGCAGATGTTATGACCTACATCTAGCAGATGTCATGACCTACATATAGCAGATGTCATGACCTACATCTAGCAGGTGTCATAATCTACTTTCCGCCAATGTCACAAACCACATGCCACAGACGTTATTGCCTACATATAACAGATGCCAGGTGGCAGAAATAGGCATCCCGTTATCGATTATTTATACCTTGTTGATAAGTTACCGTTAGGTGTGGCTCACATCTGCATGGGGAGTTTGCCACTATAGTGTGCAGACATTTAATTAATCCGTTGTTATTTCTGTTTCAGAATAGGTTACACCATCCCCATGTTCACCGGGTTCATCATCATGTTCCTGTCAACAGTCAGTAAGTACAATTCGTATGTGTTATTGGCCAAGTGATATCTGCCCGTAATACGTGTAAATATCCACCCGACGGCTGGTTAGCCCAATGGCGTTAATTTGTTCTATGCGGCAGTTATTTATTTGGAATTATGGTAATAATACTAAGTTATACGTATTCATTTACTTGCAGGGACCCCACATGCCTTTTTTTAAAAATATGTTGATATCTTAAAGTGTTTGGGCCACGATTTTTTCTTGTTCAGGGTTAACTTTGTTTAGGGAAGGTAAACAAATAACAATTTATTTTAATGGGAGTTTTACCGTTTTATTCCACGATATCACTATAAACACTTTCGTCAAAGTAGAAAAAAGTGAGATCCGGCGGGTTTAATTCTGGGGGCATTGCATCTGAGCGTTATTTAGAAATTCCCCAATGATGTCACAAGATTGACAGGTGAGATTTGATGCAGCGCGAAGGCCGAGGGTGTGTATTGTTTTGATGGTTGAGTGCGTTTCATTAAGTTCAAGCCAATGAGCAGAGAGAATCTGAATCTCAATGTAAAAACACATGCGTTTGTATTCCTCTTTGACGTCACTTTCCTCGCTCGCAGAATTTAAATTGGTAAATGCGATAATACAAGTGAAAAAAGTATGTCCTTCTACTATTTGGGGCGTTCTATAGATCGATAATATAAGCGTGAAAACACAGAAGATTAATATGAGCTAAAGTTGTTTTGGCGTGGCACCAACTGTTTAATTGACGATGACGATATCGTGAAATCGCATGGGTAAAGCTGAGAGAGTTAATCAAATACAGGTACATGCAATAAATGGAAGCGCATTTCCTATGAAAACATAGCCCTACACTTACACAGGCTACTATATATTCTATGTGAAAAACTGATACTAGTCTCAGAAGAACTTCCTTCTCATCCGGCGTCTATCTCGGGAAGATATTTTCTGGGTTGTGCCTCAATTCCCACCGCCACATATGTATCTCAATGACGCTCCGTCTTACGTTCACAGTGGTATAATCAATCCATAATGTTGGGATATCATGACTGTGTACATGCAGCCCAGGCCACGGCTGTCATGACAGGCTTAGTATTAATTAATGGGCCCATTAATGTGAGGGCCGCGGCATGGGAAGGCAGTGATAAGGCAGGGTGTGGAGCTGGCGAATGTGTGTAAGGGATGGGGCCGCGATACCAGCCAAGCAAACCGACACTTGAAGATCTGCATATATATAGGGCATATGGAAACCATAAACAATAAATTACATAAAATATTTTCGTTGACATCATTTCTATTTATTAATTGCTCTTGTTTGGGTGGGTAAAATCCGGTGCCCCTCCCGGCACACCCATTATCGGATCATTTAGTATGTGAACGGCACAGACGCGGAGAGAGATTCGATGACTCAGAATGGCGTTAATTTGTTGGTGATGTGACTGACATTCCTAAGTTACAGGGCATCGCGCGATGGTGGAGGGGGTAGAACATTAACCACCCGGCGGCGTGTGTATCTCAATCGGGGGTTAGTGGGGCGGTGGAATAGGGGATATACCGGGGTGGAGGTGTTAAATGAGGGCTGTGGGTGGAAGATTCGGGAGGGGTGGGGATTTAGGAGGGGTGAAATAGTAGGCCTAGGTTGGATTTGGAGAGTGTAGGGAGTTGTGAGGGGTGGGGTAGTGCAAAGGGTGTAACGTGGGGGTTGTGTCGGGAAGGGGTGGGGGAGAAGGGAAGGATGGAGCGGTTAGGCGGTAGAAAAGAGCCGCACTTTCGTTTTCCGATTTTTGGGTCAAGTCGTGAGATTTGAGCTACGCGTGGGCTTTACACTCGATGATTGGTAAGGAAATAGGCCAGGCACGATTGAAGAGGTGACGAGGGGAGGGCCGCATCTACCCTGTCGTTGACACACTCTTCATCTGTCGCGCCGTGTGTTGGTCCCCCTCAAGGGTGTGGATAGGGGTGTAGGGGGTGGGTGGGGGAGGGGTGTGGGGGTGGCTAGGGGAGGGGTGTGGAAGTGAAGAGGGCCGTCTGTCTGCTGTCGGCCATGGGAAACGTCTGACTTCAGCAGGACCCACCTACCGACCGGCAAAACCGACAGGGCTCTCCCGGATGTCTCTATACTCTGACGTCATGCACTTCTGGCGCGCTCCCTGGTTCCCCGGCTCCCTGGCTGGCTAGCTGGCTGGCTCCTTGTCTTGCTGGCTGGCTGCCGCAGGGTCACACACATTTTTGGAGAGGGGGGTGGTAACAGACAGCTGAAGGACGCAGGCACGAAGGGGGCTAGCTGCGTGATCTCCAGCGCCTACAATCATGGTATACAGTGCTCTTTTGTGACCCCCTCCCCCCCCCCCCCACCACCCCACGCGTAACTGGCGTTACCAGCGAAGCTTCTGGCTGACAGAAGTCATGTAAATAATGCGATTCGGTGTCCGTGGTCGTCGACTATGGCTCCTCTCCATCGAGGATCGATAATGCTTATTTGCTATCAATCTGAATGTAATTTTTTTTTCCTCTCCGCTACCGGGACACGTCGATGCGGGGTCAGGTGAAAGATGGTCGAGCGGGTAGGATGACGCGTCGCCGTGAACAAAACAAAAACACGGCCGCGTGGTCGACTCACCGTCCTAGCTCGCGTCGCACGCTTTTCCCGCCAAAACGACCACTGAGCAGACGACATGAGGACGCCGACGTGGCGTAGCGCATCTGCGAGTGCCAGTTCGCGCGATATCTCGCACCCCGTTTCTCCCTCCACCCCATCGCTATACTGTCCCCCTCCCCTCTACCCGACTTCCGTCCTCCCCCTCCCCCCACTCTCTCCTCTCGCATGAATACTGTCCCCTTATTTACATTTCCATAAATATCTCTCTTGCCGTGATCTCACCCTGTTGTTTGTGGGGGGAAAGTCACACGGGACGCGACACCGGGCCAAGTTTGATTTTATTGGCTTGGGGTAGATTCCTGATCGATACCGTCAGCGCGGCCCTTTGAAATGTAGCCCTTTGTCAACGGCGACATGTTCCCTGAGACACCACGCGGGCCCATTGATAGAGATTAGCATACAGTACTAAAGCACTCATGGCCGTTGATGCCCCGAACCCATGGAAGCGCAACTATTCGATTGGGCTTTCTATCCCAGCCGGGCGGCTGCGTATACAGAAGCTAAATACCTGGTGTAAGTTTATGGAGTTGCGGGTGCCTGGAAATGGAAAAGCGTTGGTAAAGGGAAGAAGGCGGGGTTGTGGGGATGGGGGAGGGGGTTGAGGGGAGTTATTGAGGGTGGGGGGTGGGGGAGGGGGGTATTCTGGCCAGATTGACTGGTTCGCTTTAATGAAGCTTTAAAGGACGCCATTTTGCGGCCACGAAGGGAAATCGTCTCTAAAAGTGTTTATTGATCTGCGCCGTCTTTGATGTGCTACGAAAACAAGTTAATCGATGCGGCATGAGGAAATATATTACCATTTAGAGTCATTTATACAATTAAGCTTCGCATATTATTTCGACACCGTTTTCTTAATGAAACATTCATATACATATACCCTATAGCACTTTGTGTAAATACGCAAGGTCGCTGTCGTTAATTATACGCTCTGATCGTTATAGAAGACAAAAGGGCAATTTATTCGGCATTCAAACATCCACCAGTGGGTACAAATTAATTGTCAACAGATGTGTTTTTCAAGAAGAAGCACTCACGCCAAACCTCAATTTGTTTTCCCGTTGGCATCTTGACCCAAATTGTCTTTTACGTGCACAGAATGGCATAACCCCTCAATGATTTAATTGTGTATCTCTTAGTAAATATTAAATGTTAAGGTAACTGCTAGTTCACAAGATACAAAAACGCTTTGTGCCAACGGTGTGACGTCACTTGTGACTTGCAAAGTGACCTCAACTAAGTTATGCACTGGACTTTACTTAACTAAACTCTGCAGTTTAGCCAACCCTCGCATCGTTTTATAGTCTTCTGCACAATTTGAAGCAACAGAAGATGAAACAAACTACAAACAATACCAATTACCGCAATATTCCTCATATCGTCATATCGCAAACTCTCTTGCATGTATACATAATCTTGGAATTTATTTTTTATTATTGTGAAAATTGCCTAAATAGTTGTCAAAAGTGCTTATCACCGCAATAGGCCCTGTTATTATTAGCCATAAGAGTTTCGCCGACTCTTTCTTTGCAGTCTTCGCCTTCGGCAAGACCTACACAGTGTTGTTCGTGGCTCGAGCTGTCCAGGGCATCGGCAGCGCCTGTTCCAGCGTCTCAGGTTAGTCCGCAGTTATCTGAAATTTACTTTCATAATTTATTGTACCTCAATCTCTATAAATCCCAGACTTAAGCTTATTCGCCCAAATTGCTCAGAGCTTTTTAAAATCGTAGTCCCAAGTTTACCCAAAAAGTAACTCCGGGTTGAGCGCTTTCTGATTGGAAACTAATCTGATTGGTCAATAAATAATATATATTGGACCAATGAAGAACAATCGTATCTTAGCGGCCCTATCATTCGTCGAATTTGAAAATAGCGTTACCGTCTTACTTTCTAGTGGTGTAAGTAAGTGAAATTGAATCATCTCCTAAAGGAGTTAAATTTCAAAACACGTTTCCTAGATGTTATGTTTGTATTACATTATATCGAGCAACTATGATAAAACAGGAAATCAGTGTGACAGTGACAATGTCGGGAATGCTAAACTTATTTCTGCTATAGCAGTGCGTGATATCAGGAAAATTCATCATATGCCAACGACGTATTTGGAACCTACAATGGGTCTCTGCCTTTGGCTGCGCGGTGCACGATGGGTGTTTCTGCCTGCGATCACGTGGTCTCCTGTGTTGTTGCACTTCTAGGCATGGGGATGCTGGCCGTTAGGTACCCGGATGATCGAGAGAGGGGCAACGCCATGGCCGTTGCCCTCGGTGGATTGGCCCTCGGAGTCTTGGGTAAGTAAATCCATCGTATTGCCTCTGGTTTACAGGCTATATAAGTCCTTCGCAACCAAACACAATACACCCATATACATCCACCAATACACCCATCCACCCATACACCCATACACCCATATACACCCATACACCCATATACCCATACACCCATCCACCCATACACCCATACACCCATACACCCATATACACCCATACACCCATACACCCATGCACCAATACACCCATACACCCATACACCCATGCACCAATACACCCATATACACCCATCCACCCATACACCCATACACCCGTACACCCATACGCCCATACACTCATACACCCATACACCCATACACCCATACACCCATACACCTATATACCCATACATCCATACACCCATACACCCATACACCCATACACCCATATACCCATACACCCATCCACCCATACACCCATACACCCATACACCCATACACCCATACACCAATACACCCGTACACCTATTCACCCATACACCCATACACCCATACACCCATGCACCAATACACTCATACACCCATAAACTCATACACCCATACACCCATACACCCATATACCAATACACCCATACACCCATACACCCATACACCCATGCACCCATACACCCATACACTCATATACATCCACCCATCCACCCATACACCCATACACCCATACACCCATACACCCATACACTCATATACATCCACCCATCCACCCATACACCCATACGCCGTAGACTACCGTACAGTAGGGAACAGAGACAATTATTATACACCGACTTATATTATATGCATTCTTATAAACCTCATCACATATCGAGCCACTAAAGCAATTATTACTCAGGGTTTTATTGTCTTATGTAAAGCTAACGCGATATATGGACATTATTCGCTTGATTTCTGCAGGCTTTCTAAGATAAACAGTCGGCCATGTTTCTGTTCTACGTGAAATTCATTTCTAAACACACTGTTACCAACCTGAATGAATCTCACCCCTTTCCATTTACCGCTTGGATTTGTCATAATGTGCCCATGATGCCTGGATGGGAGGGTGGGTGGTGGGAGGTGGAGCGGGGGGGGGGGGGGGAGGCAGCATTGCCGCAATAAGCTGCAAAACTGCCATACGATGGACCAGCGACGTATATTAACAGCTTCGTTCGCCACACCATAGACAACAATAGCCACGCAAATTGTTGTTGGCCAAAATGTTATTATACGATTATATCAATTGCAATAATAGTTGTGTTTCAGGTCTGTGTATTATTCCTTGCACACGCATTGAACGAAAAGAGCGTTAACATAATTCTAAATAACGTCCGATATTTGCTTTGTAGTGCCAATTGTTTTATTTTTGTTAAATTATTCAACGACTTTTTCCTCAGTTGGGCCGCCTTTCGGTGGTATTATGTACGAGTTCGTTGGGAAGGAGGCGCCTTTCCTCATCCTTGCGGGACTGGCAGTCCTGGATGGAGGTAAGACATGTGGAGGGCGGACAAAATATAGATGGAATGGAATAAAAATGTCCTACACATATCGACTTTGTGGGCTCCAGCATTGAAGATGAACGCTACATTTGCAATAGGTTAATTGACAATTCATATCATATATATACGACCAGTATACTTTCTGCGAAACTAATGTTGCAAATCTGATGTTGAGTTATATGTATATGATATTCATATATTTTGATATTATTGTATTTTTATATAGAACAATATTGTTATATTGTTTTTGTCTTTAATTGCGAAATGTTTAGTTATATAGTTATGATTAGTAATATCCTTGCTTTATATTCAGTAAATTAGCTAAGATTGATTTCGCTAAAAGCGTTTCAGTTATTGATGCCTTCACATGAAATACAGGTGATACGGGCTCAATATATAAAGTATCCAACCAACCTGTTCCATTAATTTAGTACCTGTGCATGGGGCCTCCTTATGTTATCATGTGTTCGCATATTATATCACTAGGGCGGCTTAGATAGAACCTTCATATGATTGTAACTGACACTGCAATTTCTTCCTCAGTCTTGCAGCTTACGGTACTACAGCCCTGCTATTCACCAGAGAATGTGAAGGGTACATCACTAAGAAAGTTACTCATGGACCCATATATACTCATAGCTGCTGGTAAGATAGCCTAAGCTGCATGAAGTCATAAACATCTCAGCCTGGTTTTCCTGAGCACGATACTTGGTAATCCACCACAACGGGCATAGGAACGAGCTAACGGTGGGGCGAGTTCTTCACCTTAGTTGGATACATGTTAAGCCCACCCATGACCAATGAGTTGCCCCTTGGAGCATTTATTCACATGCCGGACAAGATATATCCGACCAATTGATCTTTAAGCCAACCTTCGTGCCCATATGGGCTAACCCTGGCCAATCCAGTAACATTATTTGGTGGTGAAGAGTCCTATAAAGGATATTTGGTCCCAGAAAGCATATCGATATCAGCATCATATTGTATCATTAGCGTCATATTTCGACCTGCAGGTTCCATAGCATTGGCAAACATGGGAATCGCCATGTTGGAGCCAACCCTTCCCTTGTGGATGTTAGAGACCATGAACGCCCCCAAGTGGCAACAAGGTAGGTCAAGCCAAGGTCACTAGCTGCACGATGTCTCTGTTTTAGGGGCATTTTAAAGTATACGAATTGGTGAATGGTTTTCGGTATACATCGTGTTGAAGTATCAATAGACGACAACGCAAATCATTCTGGGTAGTCTTCGCGAGATGTCAAGATGGCGTTATCGCATGACAACATATTCGGTGGAAATTAAACATACGATATTGTCATCTATGTAGAGGAAAACTTATGTAATCTGGGTGCAATTTAGACATGAACATTAATTTTATAAATGTCTTGCCAATAACTGGAAATATGTATTTATCTCTATAGAAAAAATCAAGATGACACCAAAATATCACTGAACTCTTTGCGCCACTTTGCGTTACTCTTTTTCCAAGATGGCGTATAATTGCCATTAATTAAAAGTCGTGTATGGCATGGTATTACATAGTTTAATGGCCATAAAATGGCAACATATCAAGTTGTTGCATGGCTTATGTCGATGATCATCCAGCAAACCTAGTATATTTGGAGCGGGTGGGGGGGGGGGGGGTCTTGCCTACATTGTAGGCTACAGGAGACCAATCCCCAGGGTCTCCCAAGGCAAGGACAAAATAAACAGGTCGTCTGTTTGTGTTGTAGGTGCTGCCTTTCTTCCTGCCAGTATATCTTACTTGATTGGTACGAATATTTTTGGACCTCTCGGTCATAGATTAGGAAGGTGAGTACAAGCGTCAATCCATGTTTGTGATATAGTCCAATAATGTCGACATTTAGGATGGTTGACCTTGGCTAAGACCACTAAGAAATAGTGCGAAAGCTTGAACAAATTAGAAATTGACAAGTGAGAAGACACGGATATATACTTATCATTGAGTTACACAGACCATCGACCACTCAATATACATATAATATCGTGACTATTATGCGCTATATATGCATGTATTTTTGACAATGCACTGTGTTGAAACTATGCAAGTCAGATAATAAATATATATTTATTTACATTAGTTAAATATTCATCTGTTGATCGACTTAAACACGTTATGCAAAATGACTGATATGGCCTCATTTTGATAAAGACGGTACACTTGTGTCATATCTCTCACTAGTTAGGAAATGTTGCACATAACTTTTGCTGAATCACAATGGTGGAACATATAATTCCTTTTTATTATACGAGAATATAAGTATATGTTCACAGTCTGACGTTGTATACGATAACATGTTATTTGCGTTAAACCTGAGCCTCTTATTTTCAGATGGTTAGCCTCCCTGATGGGTATGGTAATCGTAGGAGTCTGTCTTATTGCAGTAAGTATTTCGCTTCCAGAACTGTTTCTAGCGCATGCCAAATTCAAAGTATCTCTTTGAAGACATTACGTCGCAATTGCCAGATATCGCCGCTTGAGATGGAAGAAATGTAGCCCAGTTTAATATCCATGCACACGTTGAAGTTACTGTGTTGTCCAATACAGCGTATATTCCCGATGTAATCTTGTATAACGTATTCGAATCAAGATTTAAATCTGAAATAAGTAAATTTTATTTCGATGGTAACTATAATGTAAATGTTTTATTTCTAACATTTAGAAACGTAAATATGATGGATACATTGTTCTTTAGAGTGCGGGAAATCGTAATAAAAACGTTGATGTTTTGAGTGATAATATGCTATGCCAGAAATGATGATACTTTCATTACTGTTTAACTCATAATAGACTCACTCTGCTATACATGTTGGCTTCTTTTTGGGGGAGTAGAAAGCATTTTCTGTAGTTGTCAATGTCAGCATAACGTGCACTGGACGAGAGACAAACGAAGCGTTCACGCTCGACAAGAACAATATTACGTAGCTATACGTGTTGTAGAAACCTCCCGTAAGTGCTTCCGGTGGCGCCACCAGTGCCTCCGTTAATTGGCAAACCGGATGTGCTTTCTTGCAGATTCCATTTGCCACGAATATAGGGCATCTAATGGCGCCTAATTTCGGCCTTGGGTTTGCTATTGGTAAGACGTTATTATTTATTTGTTTGCTACTGCTAAGGAACTGCACCTATTCGTTGCCCATAGTGCCCCAACTGGGGGGTTGTCTTTGCTTGCTAGTTCATACATACATACATACGGTATTTCTTCCATGTTAGGGCGAACTACTGTTTAAACATATATCAAGTATGTGACACCATTCACTACAGTACTCAATTATGTGGGCTCTAGCATGGAAGATGAACCACATTTGGTTAATACAGGTTCTGTTGTAAACCGAATAAATCGATCTGTCCCAATCATATTCGGTTTATACAGGTTCCACTGCATATATATCGTTAACCGTTAACTGTTGAGTTTGATTTGCGGTTGATTTCCCATTTTTGGTGTACCACTGTTTTGTGGCATTGCTGTTATCGTCTTTCCTTACTATATACGTTTTTGTATCAGAACCATGTTTCACTGCATCAATTCTTTAATATTCCGGATTATAGTCGATTTGTGACGTGGAATTTATTGGTGATGAGGCTTCTGTACTTCTGATACACTGTCTCCACAGAGAACCCAGTCATATCAAATTCGTTTTAATAAGTTTGACATCGATAAAGGGGGTTTAGTCATTTGATATTTTGAGTTTAAATTTGACATGACGGGTTCCGCCACAAAAGTTTCTTGAAATTATATTACGTTGCTTTTTATTTTTTGCGATGCAAGATAAATTATTTGATTATGCGTGTTATTTTGTTATTTTTTGCACTTCGCTAGTTTGTCCGGATCAATCATGGGATGTGATCCACTGTATCGCTAAGGGATCGATGACTTCTCTGTATTCCTGTCTCCCTATAACCCTTGCAGGTTCCCTTCGCTACCAATTTTTATCATTTGCTGTTGCCTAATGCCGGATGGGGTATTGCCATTGGTAAGTTACCGTTTAGTAAGGCTCCTCGCACTCAATTGGTTGCGGCCCACTGTGACACCAGGTCTGGGATAAATCCATTCCGCACTCTGCCACTGGGCATTTTGGAAAACAATTTGATTGTCACCTCCCGGATTCAAATTGGGTTTGCGCGAGGGGGGGTGGGGGGCGACCCGGCCCCGGCCCCGGCCCCGGCCCCGGCCCCCCCCCCTTTTAGGGCCGAAATTTATACCATTTAACATACTTGGATCCGACCATGAAACCGGCTCCCACTATCCAAATTTTCTGGGTCCGATGGGTTTATCACCGCAGAAATCTCATATTCTATCTTCACCTAGAAGCTCTGGCAGAATATGGGAGACGTGTGCTAGGATGAACCTATTCCACACTCGGACCAATGCCAGTTGCGTATCCTCATCATATAAGACATATCGATCGCACCACCAAGGTGCATCGACCAATGCGTTTATTTAAGCTGACTAGGCCACCCCCATATAGCAGCTTGGACATGGTAGTTTTTCCCATTATGTCGAGTCAGCGGTAAGTTCGACCCATTTTTCTTGTTGTCGTTTCTCCTTCCAGTGTGGTTGTCCACTGGTTCATAAATGTCCCTCTAATTAAGGCCCAAGCCCTGTACTGTCGTGTGATTAGCATGAAGCATGATACCCAATCGTCTCAATCAGTCAATCAATCCAGATCAGTTTAACTACGCAGTTGAGCTTCTAAAGTCTCAATTCAGGCACCTTCGTCACACTGATGACATATTTATTATACACGTGTAAACAGCAAGTCTTCCAGCCAGTTTATACGCCATTCGTGTGTCTATTTTATCGTTATTTCTTATAATACGAAACTCCGTTAAGAAACGATAAATGAAGGAAAATCCGTTCATACCATACAAACAATAACTCCATCGACAATATGCAAGAATGTATGCTCCATAAAACAATAAAAGAGAACCATGCATTTAAAACGATTTTATATATTCAACCTTTGAAAAGCAGTTTCAAGATAGTCAGAATATAATATAATACAATATCAAAGTGACCTCTGACCTCTGACCTCTGACCCCCACGTGCCTGTCTTGCCACAGGGATGGTGGACTCCTCCATGATGCCCCTCCTCGGTTACCTGGTTGACTTGCGTCACGTGTCAGTCTACGGCAGCGTCTACGCCATCGGCGACGTCGCGTTCTGTGTCGGTTACGCCATTGGTAAGTCTCGGCCTCCGTTATGTGGACCAATCAGCGACAATGTTACAACAACCTAATGGTCGATCAGCCAATAAGCAATGCTGTCGCAGGGAATCCATTATTTATGGGCCAATCAGCGCCGCTGTTAAAGTACACCCAGGATATATGTCCCAATAAGCGATGCTGTTTTTGCAAATCCACGTTTCATGGCCCAATAAGCGATGGTGTTATAGCAAATCCACGTTCCATGGGCCCATAATGGATGTTGTTTCAACAAATCTATTTTCTATGAGCAAATAAGCGATGTTGTTACAGTAACGCTGACAATGATGTGTAAAAGCGATCTTTCCAATTAAGTTTATCCGCGCTGTATTGATAACAATTCGTACATTTCTCTCTATACAACAAGCGATGTTGAATATACTGTAATTTATGAATAAATACATATGTTAGGAGCATTATGTGCATTAATTTAGCGCTAATGGAATGGATAGACTTTTGCCTTGCTTGTCAGTTTGACTTTCTGTCTTTACTTGATGTGTCGCTGTAGGTCCAGCAATTAGTGGGTCCATCATTAAGGGTGTAGGATTTCACTGGTGAGTGCCATGTTCTCATTCGTCAGGTCATGTAGCCAACTTCTGGCGCTTGGTGGCGCTGCGATACGGCTAAATATGTCATGGATTAACTGTGATGATGATTTCCCTTTCGGTCTAATTTGTAAGCACCATTTGCATTTAACGTTCATGTAGAGATATTTAGATTAAGATTATCCAATCAGTATCTAATGAATTCTAGTGATTTATTCATTATCGACGTTTCTGTACATCATGTATTCAATACGTTTCTCTTAACGACCACACCCTCCTCTCTGGCAGAAAGATAACAACAATTGCAGCGTATTGTCTTTACTCTCTCACGCTATGTTCCAAGAAATATGGACTGTAATCATGGTTGTAATAAGAATGATTACATTCAGTGCAATCGTAATCGATTACATTTCACATGTAATCACCCCATGGCTGAAGTCTGTCCACAGTTACCGTTTATAAAGTTATGTCAAAAAGGGGGCTCGAGTCAGGAACACACGATACTAGTGATCATATGATTCGTCTTTGCTGTTGCACCCATTTCTCTGACCATCAGTGCGATGTCATTGCAGGATGCTGTGGATGATTGCAATAGTCAATCTCGTGTACGCTCCGCTGTTGTTCTTGCTGAGGAATCCAACATCCGGCAAAGATGAGGAGAAGGTAACATACGGAGATCCAGAGTCATGAAAGGGAAGGGGGGGGGGGGGGACAATTTGGGCATGAAATGTTCCGACAGAAATTACCTTAGATTAGTATGCATGACTTTTTAAGCATAAGTTCCTGACACACCTTCATGTACAACATGTACCAATATTTCTAATGCTGATTTAACGTTGTTGCATTTTTGATTTATTTCTAGGGTCTGATTATGAACGACAAGGCACCAGTCCAATATGTCACCTACAACGGCGGAACCTATAGCAAATTTGAAAACACGGACGACGAAGGGGTAGAAAACGACTAGCAACCGGATATTGCGCAACGAGTATGTCACAACCAATAGTGTCCCAAGGATATTGACCGAATTTGCTATATAGAAATTGTAATATACAATTTTTATGAAAGAACTGTTAGTGACATGCTTGAACCGCCCATTTCTCTAGGCTATTCGTGTATGTGTTAAACTGCTTTTGACGGTCTTGGTAGGAACCTGCAATAGTGCATAGCCTGGCGAATACTGTGCGGGCTGTAGATGGCAGTAACGATATATACCGGTAATAAGTCGCTTTTCTGTTTGTCGCGCTATGAACATTAGAAGCTTTGGGTGTCACAATATCAATAATATGTTTCAAAAGAGGTTGTTAAAAAAAAGATCACGAATTATGGAGTCAAATAACCTATATAATAATATTATAATTGCGCTAGATGTTGAAACACGGTAAAGACATCAATAAATTAAGTAAACACTTTCCCATTTCTCTTCAGATCTACACTGCAAGTATGTTTTTCTTACATTTCCCGTTAAATGGATTAATGGATCTCCACGCCATGTTATTGTGTGCGAGATGCTGGTTAAGATGCTGACAGTTCCTGCAAATGCAATATTAATAAATGTGATAGTTGCGGACAGGGGCTAGCTGACACGTGTACATATATATATCACATGAAGTTTGGCAGGCTTTCACACTAAACCAAAAGTTCAACGGTAGCCCCAATTAAGTTGTCTGTATGTATACAAGTGGATGTTCCGCCATTTTTCCAGCGAATAAATATATATATATATATATATATATTAATGCATATATATATGTAAATGTATAACTTGTATGTGTGGTTGCAAAAGCATGCGGAAGGATAATTTTCCGTGCTGGAAAGTACGCGATGTGTGGGAAATATCCAATAAATGACCCACGTATATAGAACAATTATAGTGTAATGTTACAGGCGACATTTAAATTGAGACCCACAAGCGGTAATTAAATGCAGAAAAAGCGTCACATGTGCCTGATGAGTGAATTGAGACCCGAGTGCAATTGTTCAGCCAACAGAAATTAATGCCGCAAATGAGTTTGAATGAGATAGTGAGAAAGAGAAATAGTACAGACGGATTATGTAATAGAGAGGCACTGAGGTAGTTGGTGTCTGTGTAAGGAAAACGGTGAATGAATGCAGCGAATAGAACACTCATTAATGTCGACACCGAGTTGTTTATGTTTGCCAAGTCATCAGTGTTTCCAATGGTTAATTGTTTGTTACGACGTGTATCAAGGTAGAAAACGGTAGAGCTATAGATAAACAGAACAAATAAAGAACTGAAAGCAGCATCTTTCTGAGGTTCATATTTGGTTCTTCCTCCAATCGGGGATACATAACATGGGTTGGACGTTTTTCTATATTAGGTTTGTATTTGGTGGGCGTGGCGTAGGGTATGGTGAAGGGTGGGGGGCAAGGAGGTAAAAACCGATGACCGCGCGCTACAAGCGGCCTGAGGTTGCCACGTGGCGGTATAGGCTCTAGAGGAGACTATCTGCAGGTGTCCACCCCCACTCCGCTCCCACCCCCCGGTTTTACACTGGTTTTACAATAGCCAACGACTGCAGAGTGGGTAAGGCGAGAATAAGGCCAATTTTGGAGCCCTCCGGGTGATACCGCTTACTCAATTTTGGATGCGCAAGTAATATCCAGAAAGAGACGTAGATAATTATCTCATGAGCCACAGGACTGGCCATATCTTAAGAATTCCCAAGCTTCACTCCGTTACCTGTATGCGGCAACGATGCATACAGTTATTAACAGCAGACAACAACGGAGCATCAGCTGCTCTTCTTTCGTAATTCGATGAAAATGGAAAAGAAATATATAATAGTTTTATGGCAGTCCATTAAAAGTTGCAATCCTTTAGAAGGGCACATTTGCTATATTTAAATGAGTTAACAGGTTAAGACGTTAACAATGACAAATAATAAACAAATTATATCGATTTAGAGACCATCCTCAAAATAATATTTGGTGAATTGTAGTATTTTAACATTTAATTGCTTTATTCAGAGCATGCTAAAAACAAGCACAGATCCCAGATAGTTTATGATAGATGTAAGGCTTAAGTCCCGCAGTTTTGTAAGAGTGTCCAGTGTCGGTTAGACAGATAATCAAAACAAGATATGAAATATATCATCATGCACAACATCTCAAGTTCAATTATTATCAATTGATTTAATCTGACATAAGGTTCAATGTAGCAACAATGTCAACAACAAATTCACGGGGTTTTTTTTCAGTCGAGAATTCAAATTGCTAAATATTTCATCAAAAAAAGACAAACTTCCTTGCATTATCATGCAATTTAGATTTGCGCGAAATCAGAGACATCAGGATCTTAGGAAGCTCCATTTTATTGTCTTCCGAATTTTGATGCGTTTACTTCCATACCAATTTACCACTGCACCTATAATCAAATTAAGTTAATATAGCATATAATAATCAGGGCTGAAATAAGAAAGCTAATATAATTCCACATGAAGCAATAACTGTCGTAAGACACATTACCCAATATTTTACATCACATAATGCACCACAAATGAAAACTAATGTTTAAAGCTAGACTAGCGTGAACACGAAAATACAGAGGAAGCTAAACGTTAATGCGACGTTACGAGTGGAACCTTCTTCATATTTACATACTTGTGCGAGTCGGTGACATCCTCAAAGCGCGCGTTATGATAACGTTAACGGTCGCCCCCATTCTTTATGATATACACCTATAAGTACATAAGTGCGAAAACATAACTTCTTTCAAAAAAAATTCTCGAAAAGGAAAGCTCGTACTAATCATCCATTTTGTTTATTGTCCAGAATGATTTGATTCATCATTTTACGAAGAAAAATGCTATATCGTTTTTGTTTTTCACCCCAAACATCACGCTTCCTTGACATGTAATTTGAAACGCCCAATGATAATCCGTTCTAATTATAGAGCCCTTTACGCTTATAATCACATTAACTGTTAAGCATGACTACTTATATATACCGATGTTTTTGATACAGCAATTTACTACCTCCGGCAGACGTCGGTTGAACAATTTAATCTACCCTGAAGTGTACATATAAGTCTGAAGCAAAAGTTTCCTTGCAAAAGTGCATGAATGATTGAGCATCATTTAATATCATTCATACCTTTCATTTTACCAATGGTGTACCATTCATTGCCCACAAGCGTCAATGGTACCTTTGAGTCTGATGAACGATATATCATGCATTACCTTTCAGTTATCAATGGTATACCTTTCATTACCTACACGCATTACTTTTGATGAACGATATATCATTCATACATTTTTGTACGGGAAGTTTTGCTTCAGAACTATAAGTACACGTCAGATTAAATTGTCGAACCTGGTTTTACGTAGGGCAGACGTACGATATACCATTCAAAATACCATTGAGTGATATACGACTCAAAATACCATTGGCCATAACACCTTTTCAGTTGCCACCGAACGATATATCATTCAACATAGCATTGAGCTTTTGTGTAAGGGTTGAGTGATTTCAACCATTAGCGAGAATCGAGCAGTCAAATGCATAATATTCTGTATGAGCAACTGATATCGTAAACCACTAAGTTAGTTTCCTTTATTAACATTTGATCATATTCCACTAGTATTTGCAATCAGTCGATCGATCTTGCTCAAAAAGTTGTAATATCGACCGGATTCTTAACTAATCTTCCTGCATTTGTTAGTGTGTAATGACAGAACCTCTAAATATCTGGAATTTGTCATCAGATATAAGTTTCATTTGCCAAGAAACCGTTCGCTGCATGCATGATTACCGCAAACACAATTCCTGGGGGTAAACCAATCGGTTTACTTTTACTTTTACACATGTACAAGTATACACCTTAATTAGATATGTAATACGAACATAAAAGGTCCATTGAGAATAAAATGTTTCAACGACTGAAATAAACCCCTTGTTCATATTTACATTAATTTTGTGCGAGGCAGTGACGTCATTGTGTGCCGAGATACCTGCATGTCCCACATATCTAATCCACGTATTCGAACAGCATTTAACCATATTAAATTAGCAAATGAACCCAACAAGCTCACATAACACATTTGATGTGCACACGCAATCTTGGCCTGATGTAGCCCCACCATGTTATGGCTCTTACTCGTTACTTATTCTTCCACTTTATTTTGCCAAATGCACCATGCATTTTATGCACCCAATAAATATAACTCCGTAAATATATATATAAGTAAAACATACAATAAAACACTCTGGTTCCTCTGTTTAAGTAACCCATTCATATCCAAAATTACTATACGCCGATTCTCACATGCGTCTCTAGCAGTAACGTAAGCTGATTTCACATACATACCTGCAAATACACGTCAAACAAATATACAAATATATAGGTATATAAATATTTCTAGTTGAGCAAGATACATATCGATCCTCTACCAAATCTTATGATACAATGTTACTGACCTTGTACTTTGTTAGATATGATTACATAAACTTAACTACGTCATAATTTTGTGCGAGGCAGTGACATTTTGTTTTCAACGAGAGCAAATCATACGTACACGATAGCTTTCATATTAGCTATTCACACACACAATAATATTGAAATCTATACAGTCCACCGGCAGTTGAAGCGACATATCAAAGGGAAATATTAACCCAAGCGGGGATGGGGATGGGAGGTTTAATTATTCTCATGAGCTTCAGTTCTGCTTTCCCCAACATTATGATATAAAAGCGGACTTTTTAGAGAAAGTATGTCAGCTCCAAAATAACCATATGAAAAGGTACCACTTGTTCTTATGTGGCATTGCATACTATAATAGAATTGTTAATAATAGATTATACTCCGTCCCTGCTACCTTTCAATTTCCTATTTGTATTGTACGGAGACACAAAGGCTTTTGCTCATAATGGATGCTTCGCCAGTTTAAATCCAAACGAAATGACGCCAATAATGTATTAAATTAATTAATCCCACCATTACATAATGCGGAGATTTCACAAATACAATTACAAATAATGCACGTGAACATGAGCAAAGTTGATATCTTTCAGCAAAGGGTTCGAAACTAAACTAAGGGTACAAAACTAAACTATTTTTCTTCACGCTTTCTTAACGACAAATTCGTATGTACATTCGTTTTGTGCGAGTCAGTGACACGAAATGACACGAGGAAGTTATGCAGTGTTCAGATCGATTTGGTAGATCCTACATATCCACGGCTAACCTACTTCGCGTCATTAACATTTAAACGATTTAGTTATAAGTCTTAATTATATATACATGCAATTTGTGCGAGTCAGTGACGACGATATCTGAACTGAGAGCATGCGAGGATGAACTTTACATTATATATAATTCATTTGTGCTATTCAGTGACGCAGGTACGCAGGTCAATGATTAAATTAATATCTCACGTCATTATGTCCCATACATATATGCACATATACACACACACTGGTGGATCTAGGGATCCGAACCCCCTTACTATTGTAATGTATTTTGCACTTCTCTGTTGATGTGCACCCCCCCCCCCTTCCCTCCCTCCACCAGGGCTTTTTGGTGTACAACCCCTCACTTGGATATTTTTAGAAGCATCGCTTCATAGACCGCCGCAATACCATTCATCCACTGTAATCCGAAAATTATCTCAACACAAACATCCTTACAGTCTTCCTTGAAAAAGACACAAATAGAATATTTGAGACACATTTGAGACACATCATCTATTACTCGAACCAATATGCCATTTGTCATTATCAACCTGCCATGATTATGTTTTCATACTGCTATTATACCGTTTATCTAATTCATAATGTTCCTCATTGACATACTATAAGACATGTCCTATAGTATGTCACACACAGACCTATCTTTTTTTTGGCTATGTATTCCCCATCCATATACCTCATATCTCACTCATATTATAAGACATATACTATTGCATACTATGTCACACACAAACCTTATATTTTAGCTATGTGTTTCCCATCCAAATACCTCAAATCTCACTCAAATTATGAGACGTATACTAATGTAAACTATGTCTAGCCGTCCACATTCTAACCATTTCACACACATATATATCCTATTATATGCTTTGTTTCAACCTCACATGTCACTCATATTATAAGATATACTTTATCATATACTATATATTCAACGTCTGAACCGTCACACATCCGACTTATATTATAAGACATCATTTACATTCTCGTCTAGTTCATTTTTAATGTTGAACCTTTTCAATACATACATTGTTTATTGATAACCTTCTTAGTAAAATTCGATATCACTAGAATTCAGGATGAACAGCAATAACGCGCATGACAACGGCTAAAGGTTACACTGACGCCGTATACTGTTATATGGGATATAGTACGCTGCAGATCCACGAAGGGGCGCAGGGGATACGTGCCTCACTCCATACCCCCAATGGCACACAGTTTGTGGGCGATCACAGGGTTAAACGCCCCCCTCCCCGACCCCCCACCATCATATTTAACTTAATGGTGTATCTTATTTTTTATCCTGACGTTTTCTACTCCCTTTGCTGGGACGTACGCCACACACGTGTACCAGTGGGACTAAGCATTTTATTAATAGTAAACATGGCATCCCTGCAATTGCAGTTGCATTTCAAGCGTTGTTCGCATTATTGGTTGACGATGCGATTGCCTGGCTTCCTGGAAATTCACACCCAGTTTGTATTTATCAGGTGTTTTCGACTGATCGGTGAGTGGGATTTCAGATGGATGGAGTCTTGGATGCACCCCAGACGCATCTTGTTCAGAACATGTGGCATACCGCCTGCCGTAAGAACCACGGGCCTACGGAAAGTCCTGATATACGGCCCTCTAAACATCCAGGATCAGGAGCAGGCATCCACCATCTACAAGATAAAATCATTTTTGCTTGATTTCCTGACGATGTATGTTTACAGTTTCAGCATGTATTTTGGCAATGTCCATGTGCCTATGAATTTATGCCAGCATAAATATGCCGTCTGTTTAATTTTCTATCCGCGATTGGACTGTCCGTAAATAAATTAGTGTCATACTTTTGTCCATAAATCTCCATTCATTACATTTATGATTAACTATGGTGTATGTGTTGATTGAACTGTCAGTTCCGCGGAACCAAAACCTTCAAACCAGCTCTCTCTATAGTTTCACGGTTTCGAGCAAACCGGTTTCGGTTCTTCTGCTGTCGAACAGTCACTTCGGCAAACCGGTTTTGGTTTCATGTAAATCAAACACGCCCTCAGTCGTTGACCATTGTATGCTTCACCAACCAACAATGTTGCAACATGATTGCACTGTCCTCGCTGGTTCTACTTCCGGATTGGGTGCTTTGGGAACGAAGTAAAAAAACACGTGCTTTTAGAACGAGTGCGCATAACGCTGGTGCCTTGCTACAGCTGCGAGACGCGCACTCATCAGTCAACGCTTGAGTGCATGGAAGCGGCTGGCTGCGCGGTTTGTGCGTGAACAATCGGTATAGGTATCAATTTAGCTTGTTTTGGCCATTTATAACTTTAAAATGAAAATACAATTTCAGAGAAAAGACATTGATCTCTCCACAATGCATGCGACCTGTTTGATCAGGCCGTTGGAATACTTGTATCTTGAGGATAATCATAAATGTTTACATTTCTGCGACAAACGGAGCCACATTTTGCTTGCCTTATCAGTCTAGGCAGGCAGTCGATTCATGAAGACACATTACGTCATACGTTAGGAAAAAAAACCCACACAGCACATCAGCCCATGTGGCAGTGGTGCTGTCAGTTCGAGAATACATTGGTCTAAAATCGAGGTTAGCGTGATCCGTGATTACGAAAGGAAATGGTAAGATTATACTTTAATGTAATAAACAGACTGACGAATAATCGGCATAAATGGACGTTTTTAACGTGTACAGTCTGGCTTGTTTTTTTTGTCTCGGTTGACAGATCGCTTGACACTGAGTGACAGTCACTCGTGTAACCGCCAGCACAGACCATTTATGGAAAACCATCGACTCAGAGTACAAGCATCTCCTTATTATATGTTGTTAGGTTGCAACAAAGACACATTATTACTTCAAGAGTGTCATAATTTACCTGGTGATGACGCCATCCTAGCCCACTGAACTTGACCCTTCTGACAACAAGCTGATAGGCAGAAGGGTCTAGCAATACACATGATTAAATAAGTAGTAATGCATTTACCAAGCTCACTTCGATGAATGATTGTCGATTATGACAACGAGCCTACCTCTCTAAATCACATCGAACCTCTTCTTTAGATATTACTTGGACCCTAGGATGCATTCATTTTAAAGTTTGCTCTCTGTTACTTGCACATCAATTATATTTTCATCGGTTGTTAACGGCTTTCCTCTCTGACGCTTCAAATTTGACCTGGCAATAGAATAGTTTGACCTGGCAATAGAACAGACATCATCCGCATGGCGGCGCCGCTAGTTGCGTCGAAAACGCACGACTATAGACACACAACGAGAATTAGTGGCGCCGCCATGCGGAAGCTGTCGGGTGTATTGCCTGATGTCAACAAACGAGCCGCGGCAACTGCCTAGAAAAATTTGAAGCGGCAGAGAGGGAAACCTTTTACGACCGACGAAAATATCATTGATGTGCAAGAGGTAGAGAGCAAACTTTAAAATGAATGCATCCTATGGTCCAAGTTATGTCTAAAGAACAGGGTCGAGGCGACTTGGAGAGGTAGGTTCGTTGTCCTAATCGACAATCATTTGTCAAAGCGAGCTGGGTGATGCAATGGTACTTGTTTTACCATGTGTAGGGCACGGCCCTTACACCCCCCGCTAGGGTTGAGGTCGTGAGGGTCATGCGTCAGGGCTAACGCCATCCCTGCATGGTCCGTACTTAATTAATCCGTAATTGCATGATTCCAACAAAATTGCGGCTTGAGTGTCGTATGGATTGTGAAGTTGTAGCCGCTTCTGGGCTGATAAAAGAAAAAGAAAAACGGCTCTTGGTGAACACATACCCAGCGAAGAAAAACAGTTCTTGATGAATATGGGAAAACAAGCTTAATTTGTCTATGGGGGTGAAGACTATTGTGTTATCAATGAAGCGTCGTTACCCATAACAGGTGTGTGTGTGCATGGGGAGGGGTGGGGGGGGGGGGCGTGGTATGGTGGTGTTAGCACTTCGAGACTAGATGAAGGATTGCACTCAAGACAGATGCATCTAAAAATGTGTATTAAAGAGGGAGTACATATTTGCACTAAATCACGGACATTCACAATCATAAATGGTGGGTGGGGTCATTGCTACGGGCACCCTCTCCCCTCCCCTTCCCCCTCCCGCCCCCCTCCCCTCAACCCCTACTCCCCTCCCCTCCCCTGCCACTCAAACACACCCGATGCATTAGGGGATCGACGTCAGCATTTATATATTCCCTCGTCGCACCTCACAACATCGTCAGCGATTCATCCGCTCTCCCTACCGTCAGGGCATTGGCCCCTCGCGGATATGGCAAGCAATAACATGCATAATTCTAGAAAGAACCATGATCTGTGCTCGTCTTGTAGCAACTATGACCCTTGTTTTGGAGATGGGGGGGGGGGGGGGCAATCCTATTACCTTGCTGGGGCACTGGCCTGGTCAATGCCAGGAAATCGTCACATAATTTTTTAAATTAGTGCCGTTTTAGAATTATCTGCTATACTGCCGATGGGGATTATTTTTGCTGTTGCAAGGATCATGGTATGCAGCTTGGAATCTCGATCATGCTCGAGGACTCATTTTTTATTGGACGTGAATCTAAATTTTAACCCAGTTAGCGGGCATTCGTTACACGAAAACGCTAATTTCTCGTATAGAAAATCTCTTCGGCTTCTCATAGGCACACGCGCCAACTTGGTGCGGCCTTGACATTGGGAGGACGATCGATAACTGCACTGGCGAGTGCGGTAGACTGACGCAGGCGGCGGGTGTACCGAGCGGACCCACTGACCTAGCCGGGAATGCTGTCAGCAGCGTACTTTCATTCAGGTGCAAAAAGAAGCGTGTCTCTTGTCACTGACAAATCCAAAATGAAACCTTCACTAGATGTCCTGTCTGTCTTTTGAAGGCAACATGCCCACCTAATCCCTGTCTTCTCCAGGTTGTGTACTGTGATATTTACGGCTGGTGTGTCGCATGTGCAAAATGCTGGATCCGTCAATGTTTGTCAACAAATCATTTTTCTGCCAGTACCAGAAGAGAATACGAGGGGTAGGGATTTGATCCCCTTACCCAACCTTTCTTAAATTGCCCTGTTAACGGCGTGTTAACACATAACATCTGTTGACAGCGGTGGGCAAGCATAGTACGTACGTCGATCGTCTTGAGTGCTTTAAAAAATGAAATGTAAAGGCGAGGTCGTTGGGGAAGATAAATATATAACTATTGGTTAAGTCGATGTTATTTAAAAGGTACAACAAGGGGGAAGCTAATATTTTCCATTCAATAATCAACCTCCAAACCCATCATCCGCGTCCACTAAATGCCGAATACATGAACCCAGCGTATAGATCTAATGTATTTGTCTGTCACACAAGCTCCACGACATAAGTATTATGAGGGGCCACCTAGGTTTAATTTACACATGTTAATGTCGAATGATTCTGAATTGCATGTGTAATTATATTAAATTCTTAATTATATAAAATACTTAAATAACTTACTTTGATAGTGACAGCATAGAAACAATAACACCAGTAAATCGTATCAACATATTATTAATATTGTTAAACTTATCATGATATAAATGTCGAACAATTCTGAATTAAGACTTACATGTGTAATTACATCAAATTTTTAACTATATAAAACACTTAAATAACTTACTTTGATAGTGTCAGCATAGAAACAATAACACCATTAAATACTATAAACATATTATTAATATTAATTATTATTATTATTATTATTATAATAATATTGGATACTTACCGGCTACCATAGATGCAGAGCCGTCATCCGGTTTGTAGTTCGGTGTCAGAAATCCTTTCAATTTAAAGCTATGTATCACACGTGTCATTTTGTGTCCATATGTAAGGCTTTGCGAACCTCATTGTTTAGATGTTACCACTACATATATTCACAAATATACCGATTAACTAGATCCATCCGCCGTTGCCGTCGACGAACGGCGTGAGTGGTGTTAGGAGACTACATTGTGACTGCAGCACGGGCACGTCGTAGCCCGATGGCGGCCCGACCAGGAGAGATCGGAGCTTTCCGGGAGTTGCCGAAGAGCCTTCTATGTGCGGAACACTGGGCGACGGCGGGTTCGCTTGCGTCATAACAGATCGACTGCTTGTTACGCAATAGGCTAGCGGCCGGGGAGTGGTAAGCTTACCCCCTCTGCCGCACGCAGCCTGAACTACTACATACACCTATTCACTACTTGACCCAGCGGCTCGCTTTCGCCTAGCCATGCACGCGTTAGAGATAACAAATAACCTTTATCTGCGTTTGAAGATGTAAGTGCGTGTGAGGTCGTCGGTTGCTTAGTTAGGTTGATAAAAGGACACGGGAGATACAATATAATCAAACTGATTACTGATTACTTAAGATTTGAGACTATATATCTCAGATCAAGGGTTGGCTGGGGTGTAGGGGCTTCACTGAAGTGTCAGGATAGACCCGTGGTTGCGACCCCCAACCTAAGGCAGTCCCCTTGCACCACCTGAATTCATCTCTTCCTGAATGCAAAACTGATCCGATTGTCAGAGACTGCATGTTTACCTCTTTTTTTCTAACCTCAGCTTCATCTCAGACGTTTGACAAATGTGTCACCTGTTCATTACAAACATGATCAACACATTAACCGGAACCTAGACGTAGATTGCTGCGTCATTTGCCACGAATAGTGCATTCATTGTTTTAAAATAAATTGATGCCCGTGTTTTTGTTCAAAGATAATGACTTAAATTGCTAACGTGACAAAGTATAACGCACATATTTGACATGACCATGCAAATTGTTTATCGTTTTTTTCGTTTCTCAATCCGACTGTTCCAGTTCCTTCGCACCTTAATTACCACAGATCGAAGAACACTACAGCAAACAATGGTCGAGGGGTTAAACCTTTTTTTGCGAAATGTATGTTCCGCTTTAGTTCATAGGGCTGCACCAGTCTACTGCGATACCCACCAAAATGGAAATATAGGTCAGAGCATGACCTCATCTAATTAGGCAAAATGGTTAGTCAGGCTGTATTCTTACGCGTTCTTTCACTCGCCGGGCAGTCCAATTTTTACTTGGACCAGTTTCGTTAGGTAACCTGGCAGGATGGCCGCAAATAACATCTTAATTAATATCTGAAAGCAATAAACTGTTGGCATTTAATTAACTCTCTATCTCAATGCAGGTACAATGTCAATGAGAATATAAAAATAAATGAATCTGGAGCCCTATCTTGGCATGAACTAATAAAAGGACAATAATACAATGATACTGGCGCATGGGATATGAAATTAGTGTTAGATTTCACACACTTCAACCAAAATACTATCAATCAATTCCCCTGTAAAGATCTACCTACCCATAAAGTAATCTACGAAATGCCCTCAAAACGGCCTACCAGGAGAATAACCTGCGAATCTAATGCCCAGAACATGCAGTCGACCTCCTCTTCTATACCCCCTCGTCATGTGGCGAACACAGAATCGTCCCACCTTCCTGAGTGGTGACATCCGTTAATCCCTTCCCATTGTTTTTAGCAGTGTAGAGTATAAAAAAAAACACATGCAGGCTTACATTAAAACATTTACGTTAGGCTACGAAAATCATACCAGAAACCTCTGTATTATTAAAAAAATTACATTTTATTGCAGCGAGGTTATAACACAACGATAATTAAAAACAGAGGTCATTTAGTGCGATTTCCGCAAAACTTATGAGATCATTTTACTCGAAAATGAGTATTACCATAAAAAAGTGAACAATACCTGAAAATTGCGTCTTGAATGCTAGCACATCTTGAATGCTAGCACATTTTGAAACTGACCAGAGATCTCTAGCGTCAATATTAACGGAGATATAAGAATTTTTAGTTGTTTTTTTCCAAAAATCGCTGTGACCTTGACCTTTGACCTTTTAACCTGGGTGACGCGGATGATGTAGCCCTATTGCCTAGCTATTAGATACTAAAGACTGCAAACCGATATATGCAGCCGTTAGGTCACAAGAAGACTTCCCGTTTTTTCGTGAAACGGACACACAAACACGACCAACTGACATATGACGAATTTTCGTCATAATAATAGCCACAACGAGGTTGAAAGCGAGCAACAACAAACATGGCCGCTATGGGTTGGTAAACATCTCCCAAAACGTTACAAATCGGTTCATACCGTCCCAAATAAGAATAGACAAGTCGACGAAACTATAGAAAGTGACACTATGACCTGATACAAGGAAGGCAACAGTTAAGTTGGGGTTGGCAGCATTATAAAGGGAATAAACTTGCAAGAATACCCGATTTCATCGGGTACCAAAACGGGAGGCGTGACACTATCGTAAAAAAATAGCATTGTGTGTTTCGGGTCAGAAAACCGATTCAGGCGTGCGTCTGCCATGAGCTGGTCCAGGTGCTTGGGTATTTTATGTCAGGGGTAGGTTAATGGTCTTATCGTTAGTGTTATTGACAAGACAAACAAAACAGATGTCCATACATAAACGTGCACAGCTTATATTTCGCTAGATAAAAAACAGGCATACGGTCTGTCATGAAGATAATTGTAGATGTTTACATTTTTGCGACAAACGGAGCCACATTGTATATAGTTGTATGCGTCGCCATAGATACCGCGCGCAGCTATACATTCGATTCATGTTCACGCATATATGACTAAACAACTCTCGTGGGTTCTATTTCTGGTCTAGGTTATTAGGGGACCAACAAAGAAAACACGTGCTCTTAGAACGAGTCCGCGTCACGCTGACCAGTGCCTTGACACACACTCATTTAACTTTTGAATGTTCAGAACCGGCTGACGGTTTATGGTTGAAGAATGTAGTGACCAGGGTGCGCACAGGCTTGCAAAGTGCTTGAATTTTGACTGATGCCTGGAAAAGGTCATAATAAAAGAAATGGGCCTTGAGGTCCATCCAATGTACTTAAATTTGCTTGAAAATAGGGCAGTTACAATGAAAAGTGCTTGATTTCAAACTGGACTGGGCACTGGCAAAGACCCTAGAAAAAATCGAATAAAAGCTGGCTGAATTGAAGAAGTAGCAATTAATAAAAGTAAAGTGATTAACTCCAATGATGCTGTTGGCTGGTAATAAGGAAAAAGTGTCCTTGAAAAGTCCTTGAATTTTTCTAGTACTTGCCTTAAAAAGGCTTAAGGCCTTGCCTGTATGAACCCTGAGCCAGTGGTGTAAGACCTATGTGTGCCCCGGCGCGTTGCTGCGTATCCCCCGCCTCGTTTGTCTCTTATTATCGCCTGTCATGTGTTTCTCTCTGTCATGGTTCACTGAATGTTATTAAACTAATCTTAATCTTTACATCAACGTTAGTGTTTTTCTATTGGGTGTGGAAGAGGTGAGGCTTCTGCCTAATAACTGGCGTGGTGGCAGCGATTAATTAAGGATCCACGCCCTTACTGACCAATAAACCGGCCAGTCTTGCTTCAAAGTTAGCTTCTAACTCCGCGCAGACCCGCCATTTATCCTCCACGCATACGTGACACCCGACCAGCCTCACAGAACGGCTGGTAAGCACACTGCCTACAGTGACCGTGAGTAGCCTGACATTGCAACCATGGCCAGTATACAGCGCGCACCGAAACAGTGGTGCCTCAACAAACATGAGACAGTGAACTCCTTTGAGAACTGGCGCTAGAACTTAATATACACACTATCCCTTGACCCGAATTTCGCCCCTTTCTCGTTGAGGGTGCTACATGGAACAAAAAGAGTAACACCGCCCTCCTCCGCGGTTTCCAGGACGATGCCCCTAATGCCTCCTACGAAGGTCCACGCAGAACAGCACATCAGAAGGTGAACGTTCTTGAGTTGATGCTGGGCCAAATCGCCAATTATTGCCCGGTGGTCTCGCGCAACACGATCGTACGGAATTCTACCTCTGTTGAACCAATCTGGCAGGTAATCCGTCTACGGGTTCCAGTCAACGGGGGCCCACTTCCTCGATTTCGCTGACATACGCCTAGAGCCAGACGAAAGACCAGAAGACCTCTATCAGCGAATCATGGCTTTTGTTGAGGACAACCTACTACACAGCAGCTGTGGCATCTCTCATCATGGCGATGCTATCGACGACGATGCGGAACTAACCCCTTCCCTGGAGAACATGGTTGTTCTCACATGGCTCCGCCTCATCCACGTTGATCTCGTGAAGCAGAGGTACGGGATGGAGCTCCGGTCGCGGACACTGGCGACCATCAAGCCGGAGATCTCCCAAGCTCTCACCTCCCTCCTGGATGAACTTCGCTCCGTGGAAGTAATGCGTACAGCAGCGTCCCAGATGCGGGTCAGCCCGGCACAACGCTCTTCACGTTGGCTCAAGCCTTACTCAAAGACACAGCGCAATCCAAAGATGTGCCCCTTGTGCAAACATGCAGGCAGGGCAGAAGTGAACCACTTCCTAAGCACATGTAGCTTCTTGCCAGAGCACGACAGGAGATATCTCGTCAAGGCTCGGCAACTCACAGACATCCTAGGCGTGACAGAAGACACCAACGAGTTGTCCGAGTTGGAATGCGCTATGACCAGCGTAGACTTTTCCGGAGAACCAGAGTCCCCGTCTGCCTCACGTGTCCAGGTACGTCATTCCCCCTACCTGGACACCTTCTATCGACATCACCATGTCCGCATCACCATAGACAGTGGCGCCACCGGTAACATGATCCGCCTGTCAGCTGTACAGCGTCTCGGCGCCAACCTCGAGAAGAGTTCACAATCAGCTCACCAAGCTGATGGCTCCCCCCACCCCTCTCGTAGTTGTCGGCGAAACCCGCCTCACACTCACGCGGGACGGCAAAACTCCGATTCGAGGGACTAGTCGTGGAAAACCTTGACTTCGACATCTTGGCAGGAACCCCATTTATGGAACTTAACGACGTTGCCATTCGTCCAGCCAGACGAGAAGTCAGCCTGAGGGATGGAACAACTTACATATATGGATTTACTGACAACACCACACGACATCACTCGGTTCGCCGTGCTCATATACTGCGCGCCTCCCAGTACCACCACAGTTTGGCCAGATGATTTGCTAGAGGTGGACCTGCCCGGTGAACTGTCCCAAGATGCCACGTACGCCCTCGAACCCAGGACCGATGCGCCTAGTGCCTCCACCTCCATAGACTCTCAGCCGTGGCCACATCCGAGCCTCGTCTCTAGCGTCGCAGGCAAGATACGCATTCCTAACTTGACCGAATCCCCTCGACTACTGAAACGCAATGAGCATTTCTGTCAAATACGCCCAGTATTTGTCCCCGGTCAGCCTGTAGCTGACCCATCAACGGCCCCACTGGACGTGTCCGCTCACTCCTGTTAGGCCAAACCTAGTAAGGGCACCCGCCCACACTCTGCCGCAGTCCAGTTAGTAGACCCCGATGAGGCTTTCTTCCACGAATTAAGAAGCAAGTTTGCAGGATTGCTCGAGGAATACGACTCCGTTTTTGATCCCAACTTTAAAGGCTACAACGGCCATGCTGGCCCATTCCAGGCCAAAGTGAACATGGACCCGGTCCAACCGCCCCAACGAAAAGGCCGTTTACCCCTATACGCCAGGGATAAGCTGGAAGAGCTCCAAAACAAGTTTGACGAGCTTGAGCAGATGAACGTGTTCCAGAGGCCCGAGGATGTAGGGGTTAATGTGGAGTACGTCAATCTATCCTTCCTTGTCAAAAAACCAAGCGGCGGTTTCCGACTCGTAACAGCATTCGCAGATGTTGGGAGATACAGCAAGCCACAGCCCTTCCTCATGTCGGACGTCGATTCCACCCTACGGCTAATCGCTCCAAATACATCATTGCTACAAACCTCACACATGCTTTTTACCAGATTCCCTTGAGCAAGGATTCCATGAAATACTGTGGGGTCTGCACACCATTCAAGGGAGTTCGCGTGTATGTACGGTCGGCCATGGGCATGCCGGGATCGGAAACTGCGTTGGAGGAGCTCATGTCCCATGTCCTTGGTGAGTTTTTAGAAGAAGGAGTAGTAGCCAAAATAGCTGACGACCTGTATTGTGGAGGTGACTCGGCTGAGGAGCTGCTGTCGAAATGGCGACGCGTGCTTCAAGCTTTGCGTCAGAACGGTCTTGCCCTCTCGGCACGTAAGACCATTATTGGACCGAAAAATACCACAATCCTTGGTTGGATCTGGCACCAGGGCACCATACAAGGTAGTACACACAGGACTGCCACCCTCGCAGCGTGCTCCAGGCCACAGACAGTAAAGGGTCTCCGTTCATTCATAGGAGCATACAAAGTCTTGGCCCGGGTGATCACCGGTTGCGCTTCCCTCCTTACAGAGCTGGATGATGCCGCAGCAGGTCGTCAATCCCAGGAAAAATTGGAGTGGTCCGACCGCTTATGCGATGCATTCCAGACTGCCCAACGAGCGCTGTCCTCAACCCGCACTATAAGACTTCCCCGGCCCGGTGACCTACTGTGGATTATCACAGATGGCGCTGTCAAGAAACATGGGATTGGAGCCACTCAGTATATCACGAGAGGGGAAAAACTACACATCGCAGGATTCTTCAGTGCCAAACTTCGCGGCCGCCAACCGACCTGGTTACCCTGCGAAGTCGAAGCTCTGTCCATCGCGGTTGCCACAAAACACTTCAGTCCATACATCATCCAGTCGAAGTCCCCTGCTTGCATCTTGACTGACAGCAAGCCCTGCGTTCAGGCCTTCGAAAAACTCTGTCGTGGAGAGTTCTCGGCTAGCCCAAGGGTCTCGACGTTCCTCTCAACTGTAAGTCGATACCAGGCCTCTGTCAGGCATGTCGCAGGCTCTGCAATCCTACCATCCGACTTTGACAGCCGCAATGCCCCGCCCGGCTATGATTCCGCTTGTCAGGTATGTATACTTTCATCCAGAACACCGAAGACTCAGTCGTTCGCTTCTCATCCGTACAAGACCTCATATCGGGCAATTCAAGACTCCCATTCACTAGCCGTTCAGCTTGGTTAGCTATCCAGTCTGATTGCCAGGATTTACGTAGGACTCATGCCCACTTGTCTCAGGGTACGCGCCCCTCCAAGAAACAGACGGGCATAAGAGACGTCAAGCGATACCTGGGTTCAGCGACAATCGCCAAAGATGGCCTACTAGTCGTAAAGAAAGTGGATCCATTGGCTACCACACGTAAACGGATCATTGTGCCTAGGCAAGTCTTGGAAGGCCTTTTAACGGCACTACACATCAAGCTTGAGCACCCGTCTTGCCATCAGTTGAAAAGGGTCGTCCACCGCTTCTTCTATGCCCTTGACATGGATCGCACACTGGAGTCCGTCACGACCCGATGCCATCAGTGTGCCGCACTGCGCCAGTCTCCCCATACTGTTATCGAACAGTCCACCAGTGATGCCCCTGACCGTGTTGGCATCTCTTTTGCGGCCGACATCCTAAAACGGGCAAGGCAGCTAATTTTAGTAGTACGGGAAGAGATCACTTCATACACTGCAACAACCCTCATTGACAGTGAACGTCACCAATCTATACGAGATGCTCTTATCCGTCTCCTGATCGAGTTGCGCCCCCTCGATGGTCCACCTGCGGTCATCAGGACGTATCCGGCTCCCGGATTCAAAGCTCTCACGGACGATGACCTGTAACGGCGAAACCACCTATGCATTGAGGTCGGCAGGGTAAAAAACAAGAACAAAAACCAGTCGCCGATAAGGCCATTCAAGAGTTGGAGTACGAGCTACTTCGTCAAGACCCCGAGGGTGGCACCGTTACTCCATTATCGTTGTCACTGGCTACAGCGTGCCTGAATTGTCGCTTACGTTCCCGGGGTTTATCTGCCCGTGAAATGTTCACTCAAAGTTCACCAATTCTCGAACAGTCAGATCCCTGTGACGGACCAGTCCCTCATCATCGCGCAACACCAACAACGGATACAAATCACCCTTACAGTGAAATATCCAAGGCTACCAGCGGTAGGCCTGCTAACCAGTGCCTGGTGAAGAGTTGGGGACCTGGTCTATTTCCATGGAGACCTTTGCAAAACGCGCGCCCGAGACCGTTATCTAGTAGTTTTTGTCGACGGCCTCTGGTGCTTTGTCAGAAAATTTGTGGGCACGCAGATCAGGAACACCTCCTACAGAGTGAAGCGAGTGTTTCAAGGTTCCATCAGCAGTAGGTAGTCTTCCTACGCAGTCCGGTTCCACCTTGCACAACGACACATCAGTTGAAGAGGACCTCGCACCAAGACATCCCCCTCCACCGGGTCCGCCGAGTATCCCCATGGAAATATCGACCCCTCCCCACAGTGGTGTAAGACCTATGTGTGCCCCGGCGCGTTGCTGCGTATCCCCCGCCTCGTGTGTCTCTTATTATCGCCTGTCATGTGTTTCTCTCTGTCATGGTTCACTGAATGTTATTAAACTAATCTTGATCTTTACATCAACGTTAGTGCTTTTCTATCGGGTGTGGAAGAGGTGAGGCTTCTGCCTAATAACTGGCGCTGAGTGAGTATCAACATACTTTTGTTTGCTTTGGTTCAGAGATTTCTAACTATAAATAATATACTATATTGAAAATAAGACCTTGATATATCTCAATAAATCAGTGCGTTCAGACAGTTGGAACGCTGCATTTGGGTATAATTATAGATTCGTTTACATTACTGCAACGAACGGCGCATCATTGTGCTTACCTGATCAGTCAATATAAGGATTGTTTCTTCCGTTACCATAGATACCGCATGGAAGCATTCGATTCATTATAACATATTACGTCATACAACAGGAAGAAAACCCACACAACCCACCAGCAGATGGAGCAGTGTGGTCGTGATGTGGCTATAATTATCAGGGCTGGCCAATATAACTAAATGAAATGAACCGATAAGATCACACTTTTATGTTCAACTGTAAAGTGACTGATAAATAGTGGGGATGACTAGTTTCACGTTTCCTTACGTGTACATTCTGCCATTGTTTTCATTGATTGGAGCACCACCGGACGCCATATTTGACGACGTAAGGACGAAATATCAATTTGTACGCGAACTAATAGGGCAATGCAGCTGGCAGAGGCTAGGAGATGGGTCGGTTTTTCGCACATTATCGCTCAATGCAAACGGACTAATAGGCTATCAAGCAACATGTTAGTGCATCATGGTTTGTATTGACCATGTTTGTAATCGAGACCATGTTTGTAATCGAGACCATGTTTGTAATCGAGATCATGTTTTTAATCGAGATCATGCTTGTAATCGAGACATTATGGAGAGATAACCGTCACACCCACTCGATTCTTCCCGCACAAACAAACGTTAGCCACAATGAGTACGCACCACACAGTTGTAAGGCAAGGCACCAGAACCAATAGAACCGGCGAGTGATAACCAATTGTCTAACTGCTCATATATTACATAAATCTACACTGAGGGTAATAATTCTCATATACGCATTAAATTCAGTAGTTAGTTGTGCATCCAAGAACAGGTTTCAACCATTTTTGTGTCTGAATCGATTGAAGGCAAACTACAACCGGAATGTACACAACACAGGCCGTTGATGATATATTATTGACGTAGAGCATAAATATCCCTTTGTCGTGGGGTCTCGATCAGATTCCGTAGTGACTGGACACTCCCAATGGAGGCCCGAGGCAAACCACCAACAAGTCCACCATAGTCTTGGCTGCATGGCCAGTTTCCTAAATGCCAGTCCAATGAGTGCGTTATGACGTGCGTACCGTGAGTGCATTATGAGATTGCGAACTGGATATGGCCAGGTGCAAATAAGGAAAATTGAAGCAGATGCTTGAAATGCATACAATATATATGCTAATGGTATTTGTCATATTAGTACATATATAGCTAATATATAGCTAAACAGTTATTACAAAATGAAATGTGGAATAGCAAAAATGATTCCAAAATATGTAATTTTCAGCAATGCTATTTTGAAGTAAAACTATAATTTTATAAGCATTGGGTTCTTATGAAGTCCTCCAGCTTATACAGAAATTATTAGAAAACAGTATCATAATATTAGTTAGTAACCTCTGTACACATTTTATTGCTTCTTAACCTTATCTATGCATGTTACACATCTAGGGTGTCTCCTTTTGTATGGCTTCTTTTGTCCGAACAGTAACGGTGGTAAACACTAATCTTTAGTTGCTTACTAGCATGCACAACACAGTTGATCTAACATATGTATTCCTGTAATTATTAGCCTCAACCCATATACAGATTGGTCCTGAAGGCTTTTCCTGATTCTCCAAATATGTTTGTCCCAGGGTCCAGTTTACATAATGTCCCAACAGTAACAGTTTTTCCCAACAGTAACGGTGATGAATGTCCAACAGCAGAACATATATATCATTAAATATTCCATAATGACTTAAATTTACACTTGTTTAACATGTTTAATACGTCTCACCTCAGTACTGCTAATATCTAACGTGTTTGCATTAATGCCTAAATTATGGTTTATTTTGATACATATATGCTTATTGTGCTCAGGGTGAAATCAATAATCAGTTTCTTTTGATATTTTTTACTTGAGAACAATTTTTATGCGAAGGGAACATTTACCGTTACTTTTGGGACAATATTATGGGATCAATGTTAAGCATATTTTAATTTGTAATGCCTACCTTCATGCAAATCTATATCAATAAACAAATTTGAGCAATGAATTTATAATATAGTGTGAAGAAAACATGGCAGACAACATTTTTATTTCTCATCATAGACAATTGCAATTTTACTGATAAAACTTGTTTAAATTGACGATCAAAAAAATATTTATGAGAGCATACTCCATTTTAGCAAGCAGAAATACAAAATAAGTATATACTTTATGTTTTGAAACCATTGTTCACCCCTAATGGTATTGTTTTGCCTGGATTCAGTCATGTACAGACAGTACAGTATCTTTTAATTTTGGCTGTGTTTTCAATAGGGAAATCTCAAATTTCAGTAAAACTGGTTCACATTGATCATTGAATGCATTGATTTATTAAATGTAACAACATTCGGTATTCAGAATGAACAATAAATTTTATGTTTTATTAAATTCATTTTTTAGCAAAATGTCACGCTTTTTCTGCACCTGGCCGTATATAAGACGCAATCGGTAGCAAATTTCATATGTAATGGGAACACGGCATTTAGATGGCCGAAATAAATGAATATTTCATCAACCAAACGGAGTGACGGCCTATCAGCCAAACAGGCCGCCGACCTATGAGTCTCGGGTGACGGTCTAGACATGGGAGTTCCAGGTGATGGTCTAGTCATGTAATTGTCAGGCGATGATCTAGATATTGGGTGGCTATGCGATGGAATAGACATGTGATCTCCAGGTGATGGTTAGACATGTGGTCTCCAGGTGGTGGTCCAGATATGTGGTCTCTAGATGATAGTCTAGACATGTGGTCTCCAGGTGGTGGTCTAGACATGTGATTGATAGGTGATGGTCTAGACATATGGTCGATATGTCACGGTTTTAACATGTGGTCTCAAGGCGATGGTCTAGACATGTGGTCTCCATGTGATAGCGTAGATATGTGGTCTCTATGTGATACTCTAGACATGTGGTCTTTAGGTGATGGACTAGACGTGTGATTGCTAGGTCATGGTCTAGATATGGGGTCTCCAGGTGATAGCCTAGACATGTGATTGCTAGGTCATGGTCTAGACATATGATCGCCAGGTGATAGTCTAGACATGTGGTCTTTAGGTGATGGACTTGCTAGGTCATGGTCTAGACATGTGGTCTCCAGGTGATAGCCTAGATATTTGGACTCTATGTGATGGTCTAGACATATGATCTCCAGGCGATAGTCTAGACATGTGATCTCTAGGTGATGGACTAGACATGTGATTGCTAGGGGATGGTCTAGACATATGATCGCCAGGTGATAGTCTAGACATGTGGTGTCTAAGTGATGGACTAGACATATGATTGCTAGCTGGTGGTCTAGACATGATCTCTAGGTGATAGTATGGACATGTGGTCTCTAGGTGATGGACTAGACATGTGATTGCTAGGTGATGGTCTAGACATATGATCTCTAGGTGATAGTCTAGACATGTGGTCTCAAGGCGATGGTCTAGACATGTGATTGCCGGCTGATAGCCAAGATATGTGATGGAACTTAAATTAAATGATAGCTCCGAGCAAGGGTTTGTGTTGTAACGTAGTTACTAGATTTGAATTAGATGATTGCTCTAAGTATGGGTGTGGTGTTTTCAGCAAAAGCATGTGTTTATCGATGAAGAAAAATGATTTTTCTAGTCTGCTGTATATTTAGTACACAGCCGTTTAAAAAAAGAACATAGATAATTATAGTCATACAATAAAAACATTATTGTTCTTAAGTTGGATCTGATGTATCAAGTACACAACCGTCTATCGATCTTCAGATATGGTTGCTCCAGGCATGGCTTTGTTGGAGTAGATAACCGTATATCGATCTGGATGAGTGTATGGAGCTGTATGCCGTAGATGTAGTTCTATAGATCTAGACAAAAGTCACTTATAGAAGTCGCTTATAGTACCTATATACATAAGAAAGGCTCCACTGCAGATATGGGAAATTGCAGAAGCATCGCGTTAAGTTCACTTGTAGGCATGATTCTCACCAAAATCATTTGTAATAGACTGACAACAGTGGTGCAAGACCAATAGTTTGATAAGTGAGGAGCAAGGATTTTTTTCGTAAACATCGCTCAACGATTGATCAGTTTTTCATTTCACAGAGTATTGTATATTTTCAGACAAAGGCAAATATGTGATGAAGGATCGTAAATGTTTTATTCCAAGGCGAATAGACAATTTGTCTCATTTTGAAATGAAAACGGTATGTACCATTTGGCCTCACTGCCTTCATTTGGCCCACACACACGTGAAGGCCGCTGCGTCCCAAACAAGTGGCGGGGGACATGGCATCTCATAGCATTGGCCCCATTCAGAGCATTGCACATATTTGTTTGGGACGGTATGTGACCAGTAAAATAGTCCCTTGCTGATGTTTTCAGCCGTGCAAGGATTGTTTGCCCCGCAATCAAAGGTAGGTATCTGGGTTGTCGTTGGCTCTGGCGTTGTCGTTGGCTCGGGGGTTGTCGTTGGCTCGGGGGTTGTCGTTGGCTCGGGGGTTGTCGTTGGCTCCGGGGTTGTCGTTGGTCCTGGCGTTGTCGTTGGCTCCGGGGTTGTCGTTGGTTCTGGCGTTGTCGTTGGCTCAGAGCACTCTGTTTTACGGACGTTATAATATTAATATTAATGCTGCCACAACCACTACTACCAAGAAAAGCAATAACGTATAATATTTTAAACAGAAGTATAGTTTTTTGTCAATAAGATTTTCAAGGCAATGGACTTTTTAAAAAGACACCGTCTGACATCTGAGTTAGGGGGGCGCTGAACTTCTAGTCCCTAACTTACTTTGTTATGTCTTTTTACGATATTTCGACTAAATGATATCATTTAAAAAAAAAAAAAATCTACATGGCGTACCGGACTGACAGATACATGCACACTCGCAGTTGGTATCCCCTGCAATGTCTGTACAAGAATCCTCTTCTGAAATAAGTAAATAATACATATGTTCCAACAACATAATACATGATGAACCCAAGTCGGGTTGTCGCCAAACGTTAAAATCAATAACTTTAATGTTGGGATGAGCCATTCAGATGTAAATGGTTGATATGGTTGGTTGTATATTCAGAATGCTTTAACCTATACTGGTCATATCCCGTCAATGGGAGAACGAAGTGAAGAGCGGAGTCATGTCTCTGGACTAACCCCCTACTCTTTGCGATGAAAGACATGGGATCTGTATCTTGCGATCACAGAGACATGACCACAGCGGTCCTCGAACCACGTACCGATCCACGTGCTGTTAGGCTCTCAGGTAGCTAGAGCGCTCAATGCAAGCCCTCTAATCCACTGAGCTATCAGGCAACCCCCAATGGTTGATATGAGTCATACCTTGGGGATACATGCACTTACCCGTTCACTTACCTCCGCATCTGATGGCCCATCGTTTGTGCCGGAAATGACATGGCTATCAACCTACCTCGGTTGGTATTGCGCAATATGCAATTCAAATAAATGGCGTTATTGTCGCCAGTCGTGCCTGCAATCATTACGTTCTTGATGCCAACTTAGTCATCTCTTATTGTAACATATAAGATATCCCCATTAAGTAGGGAATATTGCGTACAATATGCCAGCAATAGCATAGAACAGAGCGCAATACGGAAACGTATAGGGCACAGTTTGTGGAACGTCATCACAGAAACGACACAGGGAGCATTATGCAATGAACGACATCATTGGTAGAACGTAGAAACAACATAGATGAAAGTATGCAACGAACAACATTAAGAAAGCAACATAGATGGAAGTATGCAACGAACAACATAGATGGAAGTATACAACAAACAAAATTAATGAAACAACGATTATGGAAGTATGCAACGAACAACATTAAGGAAACAACGATTATGGAAGTATGCAGCAAACAACATTAATGAAACAACGATAATGGAAGTATTGCAACGAACAACATTAATAAAACAACGATTATGGAAGTATTGCAACGAACAACGTTAATGAAACAACGATTATGGAAGTATGCAACGAACAAAATTAATGAAACAACATAGATGGACGTATGCAACGAGCAATATGGAAACAATTTTGGTTAAACGATGCTTTGAAAAGCTTAGTCTGAAATAACATCGTCGGATGCAGGCACCGAGCAACAAACAAAATAGGCCGCTCTGATATTTGTATCATGGTAGAAACCTTGACTTTGCTTTCTCCATCGTCTCCCAGGTTTCTGTCGCTGTGGAAATCTCAGACACAATGAATTATTACAACAACGTGATAACGGCGGTTGGACAAGCATCGTATAGACATCGAACTAACACTCAGTCCGCCACGTTATTGTGGAAAAGATGGCGTCCCCTGTGAAATACCAAGCGATAAATGAGGAAATTGACCACCTCCTTTTCCGCTTGTGCCGCGACATCCGTTCTCCTCTACTGGACCTACCTACATATAAAATATGTAAAGTAGCTACATAAACGTACATATAGTATATTCAGATATTCACAGTATGCAGTATTTATCAGTTCATCAACGAAGTAATCTCCTTAAGCATTATGCATGACCTTAATTTACACATATTTCGTTTCTATCACTTATACTTCATTAATTTACTGGAGGTGAAAAGCGCTCTTCAAATGTAAAAGATACACGTTCCGAATTAAGGCCAATAAGTGGTTAGAACCGTCCGCCGGAGCCCAAAAGAGAAAATACAATATAAATCTCAATGTAACAATACGGCGATAATCTTCGAAAATAACAAATTTACATTCTAGAGAGAAGGGGGCGTCCTTCAAACCTGATGACGACTCAATGCGCTTCGTACCATCTTCTTTTCCTCCTTATTTCAATAGCTTGCTTAATTGTAGATACACGGTAAATGTCTCTGCTTAATGTCATATTTCAGAAATGTTATATACTGTCCGCACATCGTCAGATGGACATACACATCGCGGTATGGGTAGTACTCCAGCATATCGACTTCAGCACCAGGCGGCGCCAGCAAGTTAATTGCTTGTGCGACATCAAGTCATCTTCAAATGTCCCTGCAGGAATGTTGCTGGACATCGGACGTGATCATTGCCTGATGACGCCAGCTGTCGGTACCATTGCATATGGCGCCTCGCTCTCTGTCCGAAGGCTCTGTTAACTTTACTTAAAAGCTCACTAAAGCATTGCGTGTAATATGGATAAGGTCGATTTGATTGTATAGTGTTTAATGCCGACACATTCAAAGAGATAGGCTCACATGTTGCCATGAGGTAAGTTATTAATCCATAGTGTTATTGCGCGAGGTTGACCAGATGGTTTCAAGTTAATTAAAACCTAGACACGTGGCCCGGTGTTGGTGGTTGTTTACTATGCCGTGTGACTTTTGACTTGTTATCGGTCACCATAAAGTATTTTCAGCACCATTATATTGTGTACGACCGCGACAATCTGGTATATATGGCAGTTGTCAAAAACAAAAATATATATTATTCAACTCGTGTATTAATAAAAACCGTGGTTGACACTGTGGGAACTATAGGGAAGTGTTTAGGACATAACTACTTATACCTGGTCTAGATTCTGAATTGATGTGATCTGTATTTCTCTGGAAAGTGAGGAGTATGCAAACAGTTATACAGAATAGGACGTAGTTACCCCAGTAGGGGGGGGGGGAGGAGGGCACTATATTACTACAGTGGTGGGGGTGTGCCGCCAATGCCACAGAAGGCATATGGAGAGCGAGCGAAACGTGCCAGATTCTGGGGACACTGAGAGAGAAACCTTTGGTTCAAAAAGTTAATATAGACACTGGCACTCATGGCAACGCATATAGAGAGATCAATTATATAAACACTTCGATATCAACCGGGATATATGGTCAAGAGCTGCAATTACGAATTATGAAGGGGATGGAAGGGGTGCGTGCTGGTGCCTGTAAATGTAACCTGGTTCCCTAACTTCAAAGTGCGTGGCTGACAGCGCCCTCTAGCGGGGAGTCGTATGCTAACAGAAGCATAAGAAACAAGTTGCATTCACAGGTACTAGCATGCACCAAAACAAATATGGCGCCCGCTTTAGACGTTGGTCCTTCGTAAAAGAGTCTTGCAAACACAGATACAAGTGACAAATATGCGTAAAGCGGGTGTCCAACCTAATTTAATCGCGATCTGCACCAAAAGTTTACATCTTAATATTAAATTGGTGAGTGTTAATGCTTCGTTTCGGCCGACTGGTAAGGAGAAAAAAATTAAGGCAACCCGCCCCCAGCAATGTCAAGCAGAGCGCCATTTTGCCGGGAGCAGTGACGCATATTGTGACTATTCATATGGCGCCGCCTTACGTTATAACTCGCGGAGAGAGAGATCAGGGCCGCGATTTACAGATGAACAGCGGCAATTCCAAGTAGCGCAAGATCTTAGCGTTTCATGGAAACGTACCGTCCAAACAAATTGATATACGTCTTGCGACGATTGACTCTGCAACAATGCCATGATTGGAGTTAGAATCGCAGCTAGTTATATTAGCAATTATCACGCGCTCTTGTTTTGCTCACACAATAGGCGTAATTTCCGGTTTGAATAAATTAGAGTATCGCCTCCTGATTGGTCAATCCCGGACACGCCTCCAAAAAGAGCTGCCGCCTGGGTAGGCGGCGAAATCGTGCTTGGCGGTCACTTCTAATTTTTATTGCGAGCTACAGATAGAATGAAAAATTCTATAATTTGGAGGATAGATAATAAGGTATTATAGGAATCGGTAAAGCAGCGTTAGAGGCCAGGCTGGCGGTTCCCTTTAATTGTTTAGATGACTTTGATAGTTAAAGGATTAACCTATATAGAAATATGATATTTAGCCCCAGGGTGGCTCCAGATAAGCCAGAATTCCCAAATGCGCCTGGTCTTTGCGAATAACCGCGTGTGAAATACAGGCTGGAACCAAACCCCAACGGAATGGGTCTCCCGAGGCTTGGGGATAACACGCTTAATTTTACGTATAACGTTAGCAATTCAAAAGAATTCCCAGAATGACATCGTCTTGAATACATCAAAACAACCAGTGGTGAGATCCTATGGCAACATTATAAACTGTCTGGGCGTGATAACCTGTCCGGCCCGGACACGTTATGATAAATTAGTGACCTGACACTATTCGTCCGGTCGTGATACTGTTTCAGTGCTACTTAAGTGCTGCAATGAACCGGGACGTTATGATGAGCTGAAAGTGGGCATTGTATGAATCCAGGTTTGTTCATGAATGTATTTAATGCAATAACAGGGGTATGGAGGGGGTAACTGGCGCCCACCCAGGCATATTTGAAAAATCGACATTCGACATTGACCCCCAAATTCCGATACCGAGGATCAGAAAAAGCGACATCGACACAGATAGTGGCATTTTAGAAAAAAAAGCTTAGCCAAAAAGCGACACGAAACGTCATGAAAAATCGACATTCGACGCTGACAATTTTTTTAAATTGACACTGGACACTGGACCCAGCTTCCAGACCCATAATAACAATATATAATTCACTGACAACAACAACTGTAGATCTGTTATCAAATGCAACACAGTTTTTCTGAGCAATTAGTAAGCGATACGACATCCTGCATCCGCGAACAAGTATCACACATACAAACGTTGCGATTGACAGGTTTGGTTTGTTTAATAACCAGGACGATTTAACCTCTGCAGGGAAAGGGTCAAGGTAGAGAGGATCGAGTCATGCGGCGGGCGGGGGGGGGGAGGATACCATACTCGTCAGGGGCGGATCCAGACTTTAGGGGGTGGGGGGGGGGGGCTTGAATTTCAAAATGACGGTGCATAGGCGGCGAAAGCGGGGCGGGGGGGGGGGGGGGGCACTGGCCCTTTTCCAGCATCAGGTTGCTGCTCGTGGACAGCGATAGGCTGCTATATTCTCGGGGGCTAAACCTATATGTGGGGGTGGGGTTTCTGCGACTTGACCAGGGGGTGGGGGTGGGGGGGGGGCTATAGCCAAAGTAGCCCCCCCCACCCGCTGGATCCGCCATTGATCGTTGCGAAGAAAAAAATGGGATGTTTGTCATGCACAAACATACACATTGGCAGAAGTGGGTATCGAACCACCCACCAGCTGTTTAGGCCGCCTTTGTGAGACTGAATCTCTTCACTTTCATCAGTTATAAAAAATAACGCCCGCCTAAAGAAATATATTTGACAAAAAGCATGTTGAGTTGTATATATATATGTCAGAAAAAGGCAACGCCCAGAAACCCCCTGAACATGTATATGGCCGAGACCCGCCTGGAGTGCAAGGATGAGTTTAATTTTAAGACTTTCAATACATCACAATATAACTATACAGTAATAAAAAAAATCCAGATTTCTAGTGTATAAACGATCACGAAGGAATTGAAGTGCATACCAGACATGTACCATACGGTCTCGGGATAACAGGAAGTCCAATGATATGGAGGCGATAATAAACCGGATACCTTGCATGTTGCACACAGGTAAAAGCTGCATGATAACAATGCATGTAAGTAACAGATATACGTCACTCTTCGCTAGAACTCAAGCCACATATCGCAAACGATTTATATGCAACGCAATTCGGGTGTATAAACATATTTTGAACCGTGGTCAAAATCGAACATTGCAGTGTCCAGTGAGGATTGAGTGTGAAATGCGTTTACCTTCCCCTCTCCACAGTATCGCCCTCTACTGTTAGACTGACCCTGTTCCAGGGCGGGGGGGGGGGGGGGTGGGGGTCGTGTTCCCAGACCACGAAGAATAAGTTTCTTTTTTCCCAGGTTACGAGGAATTAAAAGCAGAACTCTTCGCATGCAATGGAAGGGCGGATACACGATACTAATTTGACGATTACCCAATTCACGGTACTTAATGTGAAAATTCCCAGTTCACGCTTAATGAAAATCCTTAATCACGGCGGTCGGCTAATACCCCATTCCCAGTTCACGAAGAATTATTTTCCTCATACACAGTTCACGGTGAGATGAAAAGCCCAATCCCGAGAAACGCAAATGCCCCCAAACGCCCCCGTCATTCCAACCTGTCCATTTCATCCGATATGGCCTTGACCTCGCCTTGGGCATAACATATATTCTCGTTTTCCTCATTTGTCTGTGTTAATTCCATTCATTACTGCCAAATGGACATTTTGGGGCTTTAAGTACGTATATTTCTCGATGGCAAACTTCCGCTGTAAGAGCGCTAATGCGTATTGCCACCGCGGGGGGCGCTCCACGGTAATAGCGAAGTGCAACCGCTGTGTGGTAGAGCTCCAGCAGGACGGATCCTAGGAGAGCGGAAGTACATTCTGCCGTCAGATGGCGTTCCTTAATCAAATTATCTCTGCCGGTCAGTCGGAATCCCAAGTATGAGTCACATATATTGCACAACCACCCGAGTTGCTTCAATATTTACTTGTCTATGTGTATGTTATGCTAATTCTAGGGAATTATATTTAGCAAAAGGCTGGTCTCTTAACGGTGATGGGATCTCGAACGATGAATTTTGAGTGTTTAAAGTGGTTTGTTAACACAATCTTGATGCAGACCCCCAAAGATTGTGGTTTTCAGAATATTCATTGAGGAGGGTGGGGCGCAATGTATAATATGTGACGGATAAAGGTTATGGGCCTGTATATTATTTGCCAGGGATGTACTGGATTTGTGTTCTGGTCACACCATATAGTGAGCCCCCGTGAGCACATTTCATATATATATTCAACAGCAAACGGCACACAGACGGAATTATTGGTCCAAACTCAGCTGAACTAGTTCGCAAACAACAAAGCCACAGTCGGACCAAATTTGTCTTTTTATTTTGTGCGCACTAATGGGAGGGGGGAGGGGGGCACCTTCTGTCAACGAGAATACTCTTTTTCTATGATAACTGTATGCCATTAACATCTGGACCCCCCCCCCCCGTTATTGTACTGTACCACCCGTATTATTTTGCGGATCACCCAGGGTCGCAAATGTTTCGAACCCAAAGTGGACCCCCCCCTACTTTATCTTACATTGATTGACTAATGGGTGTCCCAGTAGACCCGTCTAATTTGTTTGTTCTGCGCTTCGACCTTCGTCCTTTCTACATTCTACTCCAATATAGGTGAGGATCCCGTATTTGTGTGGATTCCATATTTGTGGGACCCATCCCTCCCTTCCCCTCCTGATCTTTGGGTTCGACCCCCTCGGCTCTAGAGAGAAGTCGTCAGAGTCTTTTTATAGCTCACCACCCTGCCCCTCCTCACAACCCTCTCCCACACCAGTCGTCAGTTTAACTCCCCGAAAGATGACCGCCACCGCTTCTCCCTCATCCGGGTTCCACCCTTGTGCCAGATGGCCACCATAGTCTATGGCGGGGCTGATGCCGATGGCAATGCAGCGACTAAGTTACATTATCTCAAACCACTTTGCAGGGCGCTGGAAGCCGCTGAGGTATATATATCCCTCGTGGCCTATCGATTGCATACTAACTGGCCTCATTTACCAGTCAGCAGACGTCGAATCGCACTCTATAGCTTGGTATTTGCAGTCGCGGTCTCTCCTCCGACTGGCGAAGGAAAATGAAGCCATTTCGACTGAGTGGAGGTTACAGAGAGGGGCATGGGGTGGAGGTGGGCGGTGGGGTATATATATGGGGTTTAACTGGCATCAGGTCTGGATCTTGCTGTAGGGCCCCATTCTTCTTTTTCTTCTCTGGTCTGTGCGCACGATCGGAATTTGCTATATCAGCCGGTCAAGCTGAGACATCGCTTATTTCGTCACAAACACCACCGAATCGAATAGAACATCTTCGTGATGCAGCGCAAACTCTCCACCCTCCCCCTCCCCACCACTCTGCAACTTTTTTGTAATCCCAATTAAGCCCCCATCCCCTTCACTCCCCCTACCAACCGATGCCGCAGGATCTCATCCGCTCGTGTGGCCCCTCTCCATGGAGGTGCCATTTAGTTGGCTGCCAATTTAGGGGGCAAGGGGTTGGGTTAGGGGACGAGTGGGGTGAAGGGCGGGGCGTGCTTCGCACGGTCTGCCGTACGAATTAATTGCATGTCTGATACATTCAGCCTCACTGCACTGTCGTCGGGATGGGGAAAGGCGATGGGTGGACGGATTGGTGTTTACAGCCATATGTGTGTCTTGGCATGGGTTAACATGGATCAAGGACCCCATGAAGCAACGAGACAAATGGAGGAGAAAAACACTGGACGCGTGGAGTTTGAACCGTTTTCTCAGCGGTCACGCATGCTACCTCTCGACCATAACGCTGCTCCATATCAATCATAAGTCGTAAATATTTCTCATGCATTTAATAATTTACGCGACGTCCTTAATTCTTTGTTGATTGGGTTTGAAAATATATTTTGCTTGGAAATCAGCCAATGTCCATGTTATTGGTCAAACAGGGAAACAATACCCGTGTGTGGCTGAGAGACCTCGTCCTCATAAACGTCACATTTCCTAGAGTGTGCGCCTGCCGTGGCGGATCCGGGAAGTGACGAAAGGGGATACCATTTATTTAAATACTATCCAGGCGCGGATCCAGAGAGAAACGTGCGACCGAGACCGGGGGAGGCGGGGGGGGGGGGGTGCTGCTGAAGGGTAGCAGGGTGTCTAGAGAAAGTGGGGGGGGGGCACCTTTTTTCGCCTATTTTCAAGCGAAAGGAGGGGAACGCGCCGCCTGTGACCTCCCCCCCCCCAAAAAAAAAACCGCAACCCGCCTGGATCCAACACTACCTTCATACGCTTGGCGGTCAGGCTAGATTGCGTATCCAGAATTTTGCGCATCATTTCTGAAGGTATTTAATAAATGCATCATGCAGGTACACCATATCAACAAAAGATGTAATAGTCAACAAAAACATATGGATGAGATGGAGGGACATGGGTCTTTATTTCGGATTTTCCACCGAAGGGGTGGACGCTCGGGGGGAAGGGGGGGGGGGGGCGGTAGGGCGGGGAGGTAGTATACATTAGCATTTTTAGTTGTGGAAAATTCCAATAATATCACTGACTGGCTCCGAAGGAGTGACATCCCCCCCCCCCTCCTCATGTTGAGCGCGAAAGCCCTTTTGTGGTGTATATTGCACCCATGATATGCCCCCATTCCGGCCCCACAAAACTTTTTTGCTATTTGGAGTTGACTATCGGGCTCGCGGACAGCTGTAGAACTGTATGCACAAATAGTTTTGTCTTCGTTGATTGTATGTTATTATTAATATTATTAACTCTTCGATTTAAAAGGACTAAAACTGCGACAGCTGTTTGTGCACTAGCAATTAACCGAATTAATGAGCACATGAGAAATACTTTAAAGCGATTTAACGGTAATGACAATATTAAAAATCGATGACTATTCGTTTTCTTTCATTTTTTTATTTAACATTAAGATATATTTTTCCTAACTACATGAATCTAGTTATGGGCCGCTGGAGTTCGGGCGCAAACAACAGCGCTTATTTCCATCTAACAGGGCATCACTAGCAGCATAGGAAGTAGGTTATTTTTCCTCCCCAGGTTAAATAATGAAGATGAGCGTAAAAGAATCTTTAAAGGGACATAAATGAAATCTTTGGATTGGCAAATTGACAAGATTATGGAAAACCATCCATTTCTTATCGTCAAAAACTTAAATTCTCTTGCGCCCCCCTCCTAGACAGTAGTATGAGGAGCAGGCCACTCTCTGGATGGCTTTTGTTTGTCAGAAGATTGATCAAACGGTACGTGTCCTGCGACGGACCTAGGATTTTAACCAAGGGCGGCGCCTAATGGAAAATGAATAATAGGCAGGGGGGGGGCGGGGGGGGGTCCATGCAGCTGACGATCGAAAACAGGTGGATGGATGGGGGGAGGCTCTCCAACGTAGACTCCTGTCCAGTAAAAACTTTAACAGCGCCAAGGAACTCCAAAGCCCCCCCCCCCCTTCTCCCTCAACCACCCCTGAATCCATCCCTTCCCCCGGGGTCCACCGATATAGGTCATAGTCCTACCGACGTGTCCATATCAGGTTAATATTAATGATGTAGGGTTAATGTGGCCCCGGTTACCCGTGATGTAACCATGGCTACCGATGTGGAGGTTACCGCCGCTTATCATTCACAATCTTCATTAAAATGGACGGATAGACGATCACCGATCAGTCATACGTCGGGCCCCGGCAGATCCTTTAAGCCCCACATTTTTACAGCGGGAGGGAAATTACTTAAACTATTGATCCTTTGATGCGGCGTGAAATGGCCAATAATAATATGAAATATAGTAAATTAGGCACAGAACCGATCTGTAACGGATCACAATTTGAACGGTTCATTGGCGTCCAATTTCTTTACTAAATGCAGACTGTAAGGTTTTATCAGGCGTTTTAGCACAGAGAATGAAAAAGGTATTACCCGATATTATAAGTTCGGACCAGAAAGGCTTTTTAAAAGACAGATATATTGGAGAAAACACAAGGTTGGTCTATGATGTTATGCACTATCTAATTGAAAAGGGCAGAACGGGCCTGATGTTAATCATAGATTTTGAAAAGGCTTTTGACACTCTGAGCTGGAAATACATATTACAAGTGTTGGAACGGTATACTTTTGGGTGTTCTTTTCGAAAATGGTTCAATATTTTATATAAAGATTCTATAAGCTGCGTTATAAATAATGGTTTCTTCTCGCAATTTTTTCCCCTCGGCAGAGGATGCAGGCAAGGTGACCCACTGCCACCATATCTATTTATACTATGTATTGAGCCACTGGCCATGGCAATTAAAAAAGATAACACAATCAAAGGTATTCATATTGAAGGGAAACAATATAAAGTTGGGCAATATGCCGATGATATATTTATTCTATTAGACGGAAGCGAATTATCCCTTAGAAATGTGCTAAGGTTACTAAAACGATTTGAGTATTGTTCAGGGTTGAAGATCAACGTTGAAAAGACATATGCCATATGGTTAGGTAAGCCGGATCACAGGCAGCCTATCTGTACGGACCTACCCTTGGCGTGGGTAAGGCACTTCCAACTTCTTGGGATTAAATTCAGTGTAGACCTGAGCAGTATGATTGATTTAAATTATGGATGGAGACTACCAGAATTTGAAAAAATACTTAATTTATATGGTAAGCGCAATTTATCTCTTCGAGGAAGGGTCACTGTTGTCAAGACACTTGCACTGCCCAAGCTGATCCATATCATGTCAGCCTTGCCTATGCCTGGAAAACGGTATTAAGATAGAATTAACGGAGCCATTCGAGGTTTTGTATGGAATGGCAAGAGGTCAAAAATTTCGGCTAATAGGTTGGCGCAAACGGTAGAGTCTGGAGGAATCAATCTCCCACATATTGAATCAATGTTAAAAGCCTTGAAAATATGTTGGGTACCAAAATTAATTCGATGTGGGGGAGCCTGGCAAGACTTGTTCTGTAGCACGATATGTGGCGAAAAGGTACTATGTTGGGAATTGGATTTACAGTCTTTAGGTGACTTTGCGTTGATGAGTAACCCATTTTGGGCCGATGTAGCTAAATCGTGGTACCACTTTAGGCAAACCTGCAAGGTTGATATCAACGTTCTAGAATATCCTCTGTGGAACACCTTTTTTTATGACAAATGAAAATTTAATACGACGAAAAGAAGAATTTATAAAGAAAGGGGTTATTTTTATTAATGATATAGTGGATGAAAATGGACTCTTTCTGGGCTGGAAACACTTTGTAAACAGATATAAACTAGACATAAATTTCGTAGATTTTTATGGTTTTATGCATTCTATACCAAGAGATTGGAAAGAACAATGTTCCGTACTGCATGAGAAACAGGCATCCGTTACATATAACTTTACAGACGCTATTTTGAAGGTAAAACGCTTGTGCAACCATCTGTGTAATGTATTCGTTAAGTCTTTGCCATATAACATTGTTAATGAAACGAAATGGGAGGAAATATCGGAACCACAAATAGAGTTAGAATGGAAACAGTTTTACAAACTACCAGTAACCGCCACTGTCGATGAACGTTTGAGGAGCTTCCAGTATCTTATTCTTCATAGAGCATTAGTAACAAATACCTTTTTATATAGATGTAATTTTGTGAGCTCCGATACATGTGTATTTTGTGGAAATGAATCGAAAACTATTGACCATTTATTGTATAGTTGTATATTTGTTAAGCCTATATGGAACAAAATAGCAAATTGGTTAAACGAGGCAGACCCAAATCTGGTACTCGAAGTGTCCATGCAATCCATCATACTGGGAGTAGTTACCTCGCTACATAGTAGATTATTAAATCATTTAGTGTTAATAGTGAAGAAATATTTCTATATTTGTAAATGGGCCACAAAGATTCCAAATTTTCAAGGTGCCATCAATAGTGTTAAGTATTACTATGCTGTGGAAAAATCCGCGGTAGAACAAAAACCTTCTTTGTCTGTTATTATATTTAAGAACAAATGGAAACCCATTATGTGCAATTTAATGAATATTTAGAGATGATTAAGTGTTTTTATTGTGGTTAAAACGTGGTTTTTGGTGTACCAAGCAATGTACTGTAATGATATGCGTGTATTATGGATCTGAAATATATTACTTTTGTACTGTAACATCGTTATGGAAATAAAAATATATATAAAAAAAAAAGAAAAAAAAAAGAACGGTTGATAAAAAAAACTTCGGTAGAGCCTGAAATATATGGCGTATTATAACGAAATGGTATGCGTCAGTCCCAAACTATGCAAGCCGCCATTAGTACTGTTTCACATGATGTTTTACAAGACAACATTCTCCCTATGTCTGATAAATTTTGTTGTTACACACAATGTCCGACCTTGAAAAATTCAATAAAATGTTAATTATGTTTCGGATAGGGGCACATGTGGAACATAGGCTAATTATGAAATATGGATGCTAGTGAACAAGATGTTGCAGTTTAGTCTTAGTAATGTTACGGGTTCATGTTAATTATTCGTATATTCTATCTTTCCACGTTTATTTGACTAGATTCCGAGTATAAACGAAACTCGAATTCGAGTCTGATCGTCTGCAGACTGGCAGCTATCAGCTGAACTACAGATACGCCCGTCATTTAATTAAAAATTAACAAATAACTTTATTGACATAAAATAACGAGAAACACGTTTTTTTATTTGGGTTATTTATTTGTGTCATGGTTTCATTGTCATGTGATTGGCAATATGTATAGATCTACATGTTAAGGCCAAGTTGTGCGAAGGCTTGTGCAGGGTGAACGTTACGAAGTGTGACGTCATACTCCCTCAATGGGGAAAGAGTGAGCGGACGAATTAACGGGCTTAGACCCTTCGACGATATTACTATCCGTTTGGGATTCCACCACCTCTGGTAGATCTCTGGCCGGGATTTTCAGCTTTCCCTTCAGCGCCAGACGACTCAACTGCTGCTCCATGTCGCAGTCGTCAGCTCCCCCTGGCGGCGGCGTCGGCGGCCTGTTGAGATTGTGCGCGTGCGTCCGCGCTTTAGCCCGCCGCGCCCAGGTGCGGTTCTCGGGGCAGGTTTTGGAGCGGGGTCTGAAGGCCGAGGCGGCCTCGCTGAAGGTATCCCTCACCTCATTATCCTCATCGAAGGCGTTGTCATCATCGTCCGCAACACCTCCCTCGCGGTGGATGTCGGGAATGCTGCCCATGCGCGGCTGGTCGGCGTCTCTAGGCAACCGCATGGGAGAGGGCGGCGACGTGCCTAAAATGGCCTCCATCCGTCGCCTCGTGCTGGGACTGTACGATAGATGGCGTTGTCTGTGGCACAACATGTTGTGTTGCATGACGGCGGACAGCGGATTAGAGAGGCTGTCCAGACGGATGGCCATGGGGTCCGATTTGATCTGGCTCCCGACCCGGGATTCCCCGCTCCCGTCCTCCGTCAGTTCCGTCTCCTCCTCCGCCATCGTTGCCATGGCGGCGTGGTGAGTGTTGTTCGACGTGAGATGACCTTGACACGGGCCCTCATGGCCCTGCGTCTTAATGTGATTTGGCATGGCGCTTAAGTCTCGCGAGAGCTTCGGAACGAGACTACCACCGGAGACAGCGGCTCCAAACTCGAGTGCTTCCCCGTTGCTGGGCGCAATGGCCGTGGTACACACTCACCGGAGAACGCAGCGCTCGCGGCGGCCAATACAAACAACCCTATGAGAATGGATCGTAGGACGGACGCTCAAGTGCAATCGGCCACTCCACTCTGTTCACGTATATTCACCCGTCGTGCCGTGGTCAGCAATCCGCCGGTGAACAAAAACAGACAAGTGCCCTAACACCTGTGGTCCATGGCCAAGCGCCGCACTTAAGTTCTTGGTCGGTCCTATTCTTATGCTCCTCTCCTCCTCAAACGTTTTACATCATCCATTCATCACCCAGCTCAGGTGTGATTTGGCTTCCGTCGTTATAGTGAGGTGATCCTATGTGATCTGCCCACCTGGGCGTCGCTCTTGATCCCCAGCACCCACCGCCCCCCTTGGAGAAGAGGCTGGCTGGCTGAATTAGCAGGTCTACGAACTGTCGCCTTGGTAATTGCCCTCCGTCTCCACTCAGCCACCAATCTGTCACGCCTTGTGAACACCTGCCACTCCGGCCGCTGATGTCAGCCGACGAGACTCGAGACGTCGCGGTCACGAAGAAATTAAATGTAATTTTCTAAACCTGTTTTTTTTCATCCAGATAGCTTGTCAGATGATGCATAGAGAATATAGAATATCCATCGGCAAGAGGCAAGTAAATGAAAAAGAAACTCGATAATCCAATAGTTACCCCGATGATTCGTTATCTAGACACATCAAACTGGACACCTGTATACACGTCTATCTATATATGGATGGGGCAAACACTTCAGCTAATCACAGTCCATCAAAGGTTGAGCGATTGGCAGGCCAGATCTGTCGTTGTGCATAATGACGTCACGTCGTCACCACGTGGCAACCTCATCCCAAGGTCGTCATCTCGTTGACCTCGAGACGCTGACGTGCGACTGGCTCCCACGGTGATGGCGCCACCACTTGGGGTCGGAGATACCTGACGCTGAAGATCAAGTCAATTGCCTTCAGGGGGCTATACTTGACGGTGTCAGGTTGGGGGTGGTCATCATACCACCCGAGCCTCAGTGATCACGCCTTCCTATGTGTAGCCCTGAAAGCGAAAAGAAGAACATCATGTAAGGACTACCAATGTAAAATATAATTACCACCCCATGCTTCACAGTCCATTCGGGTACATATCTTCTTCAAATACACGTTGACACGTTGGTGAACTAAAGCAGACTGCTTTTTAATCTCTGTCTAGCTGTTTTTCCTGTAAAACTGACATCATTAAGAGCAGAAACGTATGAAAAGGAAAGAAAGAAACATTATATTCCAGCGATTATATTCGATCTTGGAAGCCATGGAGCATCATGTACACTGTACGCGTAAACAGATCCCAACACAGCTGTGCACCCAATAAAATCTAACCGGCCGTGCAATGGAAGATGAACTTGACATTGCCAAGGATAACTGTTGGCACAAAGATTTGTGGAACAATGACTGGCCGTCCGTTGTCACGGCAACACGTTCTCATTTATAACAACCATGCTGACAAAGTGCCATGCTCCGCAACTCATCGAGACAATTTACACAAGGTCACATTCACAAGGTCAGATTGGCAAGGTCACCTCGCCAACAATTGTTGTCACGGCTGCGCGATTCTTTTGTACTTTTGTGACCGGCCCACCATGCTAGAGGTTTTGACATCATCGATGCCAGTGCCAGAGTCAACAACACAGCCCAGCTAACATACAGCGCACTCCCATGCCTCCGTAATTGAAAGATCATTATTTATGTGTTAGATCGCGCATTGTATTCCTATCTCCCGAAAAGCAGATTGATTGGCCCTTCTCTTGGGTACTGGTTCTCATCCCAACGTATGCAGGACTCAAAAATAAAAATAACTGCTTTATTTACCGGTTGAACACTTTCCTTCCGTTGACGGACAAAAACTTCGGGCTTGCTTCGAGTATAGTAGGACATAAAATGTCAGGCGGACAAATATCCAGTTCTTCACCACAGCACGTCTGCCACAGACAAGTGGTTTAATCATATTAATAACGACTGCTTGAGGACTCAATCTCTGGAAGCATACCAGGCACAGCCACCGTCGTTGGCAGACAAAAAGTGAAAACTAAGCCGGCACTACTTGCCTCTTAACACCGGGACGGTTTATAGCGACTTTACACAATAGCTCCATTCTATTGAGCAGCCATAAACGCTACTGATAACATTTGTGTTTGTTCATGGCTACGTGGCTGCATTACGCAAGAGGGAGTGTATCGTAAAACAAAGACGTGCTTGAAAACACAACGTGTTTCAAGTTCTGAACGAGAGTACTAACAATTTATCGGAAATTAAAGAGTCGTTAAGTAGGCCTAGAATTGCCGATAAAGACTCTGGCAACTGGCACGAATAGCGAAGTGCCCCCGTAACAATGTTCCATGAAAGAAATACCACGAGGCATCTGTGTTCGACTACACCGAAGGCTTGTTGCAAAGCAAGGGTGGGTAAGTGACAACAGTGCTAACCGATAAAGTGGTACCTTCACACTGTTTGTGGTTGGGTAGCCATAGGACAGCGTGCTCAGGGGTAATGTAGCAGGCCGAAGCATACATTTGGGCATCTAGACCCCTCCAGGCCAAAGGTCAAAACGAGGGTAATATGGTAATACACGCGTTGCAAAGGGACAGCTTCAATTTAGCGGCTGTCCTATTAATTATGCAGCCTAATAATGACTTGCGAACACCTCGCTTTATCACCGATTGTCACTGATAGGGACCAATCATCCTCATATATATTGAACCTATCGCCTAGAGGCTAGCGCTGTCTGACCCATCTCCCATCCAACACCACGTCTTTGTCCCGAGAGTGAAATGAAGGAATTGCTGTTTTAGGCAGCTCCGGCAGTGTGAACGCAAAGCCTACACTGGGTACACGAACCTCTCTTGACGACGAATGAAGACTGGACGAAAACTATTAGATACCCGTGATTAGATGTCCAGACCAGGATTCGAACCCAGCACCTGATTGATCTGCGGTCTTGCGCGATCACCATTTCACCAGGAGGCCGCCCTTGTCTGGAACAGTTTCTCGGCCCAACTTTAGGCTTTAATGTACCCACAAATGGCATAAAACCCTAAATTGCGAATCGAGGCCAGTTGATATTCCCCACAACCGGTGTGAGAGACTCCCCCCCCCCCCCAACTCCTGGTAGATCATCAGCATTTCAGAAAACTCTTGCAAACTCATTCTCATTTATAGAAAACGATCCCTAAGGTATCTTTTTTATGCAACTCTACATACATATACATATATATATCCATCAAAATATCCCGTGGAGTAAGTCCTATCCGTCAGTAAGGTTTGAATCAAAATTTCTTGATTCCGTGATCACCGTATATCCTCTCCCTTCTATGTTCATTTCGTTGCCAAATGCCGTAGAAAGCACATGAAGTTGTGGTTTGCTCGAGACATGAACCAAGTGCGAAAGACTGCCAGTAATGACATAAAAACAAAGCGAGCATCCCACATTCTTATCGCGTTCTTCCCTTGTAAACACGTGAAGGCCTTCCCATATGCTGGACATTTAGTGCAGCATCTGCGCATAAAAACCCCCGCCATTGCTGTCTGACAAGTGGCCACTAGATCCCAATATAATTCTGTAGAACGTTTTTCTATTTATTGTCACTCAGTCTTATCTCTTGTCTTATCTCTAGGCAGATTATGACGACGTTATCAGCGGCAGCACCGAGCAGGACGCCATGTCCAAAACAGCGTAGGCAGGATTTAATGCTCGGCCAGCCAGTCGGGAATCTGGGCGATAAAGAGGGTTGGAAGTGGGGAGTGGGGGGTGTGGAGTGATGAGGTGGTGGTTGGCTCCCCGTTAGATGGGTCTGGGGGGTGTGTGTGTGTGTGGTGGGGGGGGGGGGGGTCTTGTATTCGACATTGCGGGACACATTGGACGGTGGTGGATTCGCGCGCCGTATTCCTCGAAATATGTCCCAAAACTAGTCATGTCTTTTCCAAGATAATGTATGGCAAAGAATATTCGCTGCTAGGCTTTCAATTCATATTATTAGACGGAGTAGCCACTGCATGTACAATGCTTGCTGTGTATTATTTTTACAGCACTTCAAAGTCAAGATGGCGTCATTGCAAAATAACATATTCTGGAGACAATTAAACACCATTTAATCATGTAAGCAAAGGAAAGCATATATCTGGATTTAATTTAGACATATTCGCCGACAGGTTTTGTCATCATCCTCCATACGAATCCTATACGTGACGCTAATTCCGTGGTGAAACAAATATACCCGGGACTAATCACATGACCTTATACTCCTCGGGTGGTAATATCGGGTCGACTTACACAGCACGCCCACCTATTTATGTAAGCAGGTCTTTGCCCTTTGCCCTTTGAGCTTTTTAAATGACGTGGTCTACTCCCAAGGCACACCTGCAGAGGAATTTCCGTCGTGACCTCAGGTCAACAGACAGCTAATCTGTGGTTACACGCCGAGGGGGCAAATACGACATTTCCCTCGAGAACTTCCCTTTTTGCCGCCCATCTGCCCATCGTGCCATCCCCACCAACATTTGCTCTCTGCTTATCCTCTCCTCCAAAACGTGCTTGGTATTACCAGGCGTCTGTTTCTGGCGTTGGTAATGCCAACGGACTGATGTTGGTCGATGTAAAGTGCTAAACAACAGACCCCCAGGCAGAGGGACACACTCGATGGAAACCTTTTAAAAATATATCTCGTAAATGGGTCCTGCGATAGGCAGAACTGCCCGAGGCGCCAAGGAAACAGATAACACAAGACTAACATACACCGGATTTGACAAACTTGGGGGGAGAAAGCGACCGGTTTTAGTTGGATATCGCAGCTAAGAGAAGGCGGATTTGAACGTAATAGGATATGATTCTGGCAGCTATTAGGGAGGCATTAGTTACGAGATGCTGGTAGTCTGTGGCACTCCCACAACGGGGGGCGAGGCCTATCTAACACTAATGCAACCAGAACTTATTAGGATATTATAATACACCCGCATGGTCTATCGTAAAGCCTCGTGCGAATTGCCTTAATGGCTCAATGTATTGCATGCCATTTTTCGGATACGTACGTGGATGGTAACATTCTCTAAACCAGCCCCTTTCATAGATAGAGAAAATGTTTTTTTTTAGATTCTATGATATATCGAGGTGAGTAGCAATGGTTTCACTTTGTTACAGTCCGACATGCCTCGATATATAGGGGTCTGGAAGGGGTATATGGTGACACACGACACAGGCATATTTGATTTGAAAAATCGACATTCGACCCAGATAGTGGTCATTTAGAAAGAAAAAGATGTCACAGAACGTGGAAAAAAATTAAGATTCGACACTAAGGATTTTGAAAAATCGACACCGGACACTGGACACCCCAGCCCCCTTCCAGACCCCAGCTATACGAAAACCTATTTGTTTTGAGGGTCACCTCGTGGTCTAGTGGGTAGCGTGTTCGACTATTGTTGAGTGTGTTCTGCTAGGCCAAGCGGTCGGTGCGTGGTTCGATCCCCACTTTTTTATGTCTGTGCAGGATAACAATCCCACGTCTCTCTGCCCAAGAGACATAGTACCAGCCGCATGCCATCGTCGGTTAATGATAACAACCCCACGTCTCTCTGCCCAAGAGACATAGTACCAGCCGCATGCCATCGTCGGTTAATGATAACAATCCCACGTCTCTCTGCGCAAGAGACATAGTACCAGCCGCATGCTATCGTCGGTTAATGATAACAACCCCACGTCTCTCTGCCCAAGAGACAGTACCAGCCGCATGCCATCGTCGGTTAATGATAACAACCCCACGTCTCTCTGCCCAAGAGACATAGTACCAGCCGCTTGCCATCGTCGGTTAATGATAACAACCCCACGTCTCTCTGCCCAAGAGACATAGTACCAGCCGCATGCCATCGTCGGTTAATGATAACAACCCCACGTCTCTCTGCCCAAGAGACATAGTACCAGCCGCATGCCATCGTCGATTAATGATAACAACCCCACGTCTCTCTGCCCAAGAGACATAGTACCAGCCGCATGCCATCGTCGGTTAATGATAACAATCCCACGTCTCTCTGCCCAAGAGACATAGTACCAGCCGCATGCCATCGTCGGTTAATGATAACAATCCCACGTCTCTCTGCCCAAGAGACATAGTACCAGCCGCATGCCATCGTCGATTAATGATAACAACCCCACGTCTCTCTGCCCAAGAGACATAGTACCAGCCGCATGCCATCGTCGGTTAATGATAACAATCCCACGTCTCTCTGCCCAAGAGACATAGTACCAGCCGCATGCCATCGTCGATTAATGATAACAACCCCACCTCTCTCTGCCCAAGAGACATAGTACCAGCCGCATGCCATCGTCGGTTAATGATAACAATCCCACGTCTCTCTGCGCAAGAGACATAGTACCAGCCGCATGCCATCGTCGGTAATGATAACAACCCCACGTCTCTCTGCCCAAGAGACAGTACCAGCCGCATGCCATCGTCGGTTAATGATAACAACCCCACGTCTCTCTGCCCAAGAGACATAGTACCAGCCGCATGCCATCGTCGGTTAATGATAACAATCCCACCTCTCTCTGCCCAAGAGACATAGTAGTAGCCGCATGCCATCGTCGGTTAATGATAACAACCCCACGTCTCTCTGCCCAAGAGACAGTACCAGCCGCATGCCATCGTCGGTTAATGATAACAACCCCACGTCTCTCTGCCCAAGAGACATAGTACCAGCCGCATGCCATCGTCGGTTAATGATAACAATCCCACCTCTCTCTGCCCAAGAGACATAGTAGCAGCCGCATGCCATCGTCGGTTAATGATAACAACCCCACGTCTCTCTGCCCAAGAGACAGTACCAGCCGCATGCCATCGTCGGTTAATGATAACAATCCCACCTCTCTCTGCCCAAGAGACATAGTAGTAGCCGCATGCCATCGTCGGTTAATGATAACAACCCCACGTCTCTCTGCCCAAGAGACAGTACCAGCCGCATGCCATCGTCGGTTAATGATAACAACCCCACGTCTCTCTGCCCAAGAGACATAGTACCAGCCGCATGCCATCGTCGGTTAATGATAACAATCCCACCTCTCTCTGCCCAAGAGACATAGTAGCAGCCGCATGCCATCGTCGGTTAATGATAACAACCCCACGTCTCTCTGCCCAAGAGACAGTACCAGCCGCATGCCATCGTCGGTTAATGATAACAACCCCACGTCTCTCTGCCCAAGAGACATAGTACCAGCCGCTTGCCATCGTCGGTTAATGATAACAACCCCACGTCTCTCTGCCCAAGAGACATAGTACCAGCCGCATGCCATCGTCGGTTAATGATAACAACCCCACGTCTCTCTGCCAAAGAGACATAGTACCAGCCGCATGCCATCGTCGGTTAATGATAACAACCCCACGTCTCTCTGCCCAAGAGACATAGTACCAGCCGCATGCCATCGTCGGTTAATGATAACAATCCCACGTCTCTCTGCCCAAGAGGCATAGTACCAGCCGCATGCCATCGTCGGTTAATGATAACAACCCCACGTCTCTCTGCCCAAGAGACATAGTACCAGCCGCATGCCATCGTCGGTTAATGATAACAATCCCACGTCTCTCTGCCCAAGAGACATAGTACCAGCCGCATGCCATCGTCGGTTAATGATAACAATCCCACGTCTCTCTGCCCAAGAGACAGTACCAGCCGCATGCCATCGTCGGTTAATGATAACAACCCCACGTCTCTCTGCGTAAGAGACATAGCACCAGCCGCACGCCATCGTCGGTTAATGATAACAACCCCACGTCTCTCTGCCCAAGAGACATAGTACCAGCCGCACGCCATCGTCGGTTAATGATAACAACCCCACGTCTCTCTGCCCAAGAGACATAGTACCAACCGCATGCCATCGTCGATTAATGATAACAACCCCACGTCTCTCTGCCCAAGAGACATAGTACCAGCCGCATGCCATCGTCGGTTAATGATAACAACCCCACGTCTCTCTGCCCAAGAGACATAGTACCAACCGCATGCCATCGTCGATTAATGATAACAACCCCACGTCTCTCTGCCCAAGAGACATAGTACCAGCCGCATGCCATCGTCGGTTAATGATAACAACCCCACGTCTCTCTGCCCAAGAGACATAGTACCAGCCGCACGCCATCGTCGGTTAATGATAACAATCCCACGTCTCTCTGCCCAAGAGACAGTACCAGCCGCATGCCATCGTCGGTTAATGATAACAACCCCACGTCTCTCTGCCCAAGAGACATAGTACCAGCCGCATGCCATCGTCGGTTAATGATAACAACCCCACGTCTCTCTGCCCAAGAGACATAGTACCAGCCGCATGCCATCGTCGGTTAATGATAACAACCCCACGTCTCTCTGCGCAAGAGACATAGTACCAGCCGCATGCCATCGTCGGTTAATGATAACAACCCCACGTCTCTTTGCGCAAGAGACATAGTACCAGCCGCATGCCATCGTCGGTTAATGATAACAACCCCACGTCTCTCTGCCCAAGAGACATAGTACCAGCCGCATGCCATCGTCGGTTAATGATAACAACCCCACGTCTCTCTGCCCAAGAGACATAGTACCAGCCGCATGCCATCGTCGGTTAATGATAACAACCCCACGTCTCTCTGCCCAAGAGACATAGTACCAGCCGCATGCCATCGTCGGTTAATGATAACAACCCCACGTCTCTTTGCGCAAGAGACATAGTACCAGCCGCATGCCATCGTCGGTTAATGATAACAACCCCACGTCTCTTTGCGCAAGAGACATAGTACCAGCCGCACGCCATCGTCGGTTAATGATAACAACCCCACCTCTCTCTGCCCAAGAGACATAGTACCAGCCGCACGCCATCGTCGGTTAATGATAACAACCCCACGTCTCTCTGCCCAAGAGACATAGTACCAGCCGCATGCCATCGTCGGTTAATGATAACAATCCCACGTCTCTCTGCCCAAGAGACAGTACCAGCCGCGTGCCATCGTCGGTTAATGATAACAATCCCACGTCTCTCTGCCCAAGAGACATAGTACCAGCCGCATGCCATCGTCGGTTAATGATAACAACCCCACGTCTCTCTGCCCAAGAGACATAGTACCAGCCGCATGCCATCGTCGGTTAATGATAACAACCCCACGTCTCTCTGCCCAAGAGACATAGTACCAGCCGCATGCCATCGTCGGTTAATGATAACAATCCCACGTCTCTCTGCGCAAGAGACATAGTACCAGCCGCATGCCATCGTCGGTTAATGATAACAACCCCACGTCTCTCTGCCCAAGAGACATAGTACCAGCCGCATGCCATCGTCGGTTAATGATAACAACCCCACGTCTCTCTGCCCAAGAGACATAGTACCAGCCGCATGCCATCGTCGGTTAATGATAACAACCCCACGTCTCTCTGCCCAAGAGACATAGTACCAGCCGCATGCCATCGTCGGTTAATGATAACAACCCCACGTCTCTCTGCCCAAGAGACAGTACCAGCCGCATGCCATCGTCGGTTAATGATAACAATCCCACGTCTCTCTGCCCAAGAGACATAGTACCAGCCGCACGCCATCGTCGGTTAATGATAACAACCCCACGTCTCTCTGCTCAAGAGACATAGTACCAGCCGCATGCCATCGTCGGTTAATGATAACAACCCCACGTCTCTCTGCCCAAGAGACATAGTACCAGCCGCATGCCATCGTCGGTTAATGATAACAACCCTACGTCTCTCTGCGCAAGAGACATAGTACCAGCCGCATGCTATCGTCGGTTAATGATAACAACCCCACGTCTCTCTGCGCAAGAGACATAGTACCAGCCGCATGCCATCGTCGGTTAATGATAACAATCCCACGTCTCTCTGCGCAAGAGACATAGTACCAGCCGCATGCCATCGTCGGTTAATGATAACAACCCCACGTCTCTCTGCGCAAGAGACATAGTACCAGGCGCATGCTATCGTCGGTTAATCGATAATGCGACTCTTTTGAATTACAGAAATAAAACCGTATCTTACCTTAGATTAAGAGTAGGGGACTACTCCCGCAGTCATGCCATGGCTTCTCTCTACCTCGACCATTGTCATTGTCACGATATATTTAGATTTAAAGCGTTCTACGTAAACCAGCCAACCGACGTATATATATATTTTTGAAATGCTGCAAGTGAACGCTCAAGGAGCACGCCTATACCTCCAGAAAACGACGTCAGACGATGGCTCCATAAAATGATATAGGGACGAGTTCCGCAGTTACATTCGTGTCTTAGTATCGATCACCCATAGCTGAAGTGCCCTGAACTCAGTTGGTCAAACAAATTCACATGATATTATAAAAGTCATAAGGTCTATATATAACATGTATTTCATTTCTCTGAAACAGTTTCTCATGCAACCCATTTGCTTGTGATTTGATCTTAACGCTGGGAAATAATCATTACATGAAGCGTGACTATTTGCATGTGATTATAAATGAGCAGCTGGTAGACGCGGTTGTCATGTCGCTAGACACGGTACAAGGGCGTTTTTAGGTAAATAATACAGATGTGGACACAATAAGGGCATTGATTATATCAGGGAATACCCAATATTATAGCAGACAATATCGTTATATTTCATAGTGGTAATGCTAAAGGTCATTTACATGAGCAATGTGACAGGTTATTTGCATTGTTTAATGTCAATGTTGGTTGGTTGCATATTCAGGACGCTTTATTCAGGACACTTTTTGGGTGACCACTTAGGTATTTTGCACCTGATAATCGCTTGACAAATCTTCCGCTTGGCGCTAAGTCTCGTGGCGTAGCCTAAGTGGCGATTATGAATACGGCCCCTGGTTAATGTCATTCAAAGGTTAGTTGTACGTTCAAGATATTTAGTTTGCTGATAATAAAACTCGCCCTTTTAAAGCTGCCCATATGGACATTGTGTATCGTGACTTTGTTATTTGTCGTTAATGTGCTGGACATTAACTGTCTGATATTGTGCATTAGCAACTTTATGGTTATGTTATAGGTCTACATACCGTAGCAATACTCTACTTTTGATGACGTAGTACAGAAGAAACCCACCCTTTCACAACCCAGTCTGGCCGCGCCAATAGCCCTTACCTTTTTTTATTTATGCAATAAAAACCTAAATATATAATTTCCATTCAAAAAATTGAAGACGTTTATCACATGAAAAATTGCTATATATGATTAACTACATACATGGTCAGACGTTAGCCAAGAAAAATCACATCCGAAGAAGGCAATGCGACAAAGGAACTCCAGTAGATGTAGCTTGGTGTGATTAGAATGAAGTCAATACAATTGTCAGGCAGATATTCATGAATAATTCCAATCTAGGTCCCTTTGTTTGCCGGTATCAAGCGCTGGAATTAATTATTATTGAGTAGGTTGGAGACACGCGGTAGACTACCTGGCCCAAAGGGTCTGTGTTTCCCTTCGCGTGATCTTATCGGATCTGATAATATTATATCGAATTTCATCTCGCCATCCATGAAAGAGGGTTTTATAATACCGCGGTATGGCCACATCAGAGGGGATCTCGAGAGAGAGGGGCGCTGACAGGACGGGAGGGCGGTAGGGATGATGGGGAGGGTGGATGAAGGGGGGTGAGGAACGGGGATTGATGGAAACAAAAGAGGCCCGAGATATTCGATCAAAGCGTTCACGCAAACAGCGGAAATTGGATTGGCAGACCTAAGGCGACAGAGGATATCGCAGAGTTCCATCGACAGGCTGAGCCACCACGTACGTGGCCTTATTACAAGCTATGCCTAATATCGCCCAATCACACGTTTTGTAATCAAGTTCTTTTCTTACCAGGAGACTCAGCCATAGATGCTGAGGCGCTGACGGCCTTGCAGGGAAAATGAAGAAAATAATCAGATTACTGCCTCCCAGTGGAAATCGCATTATGTCATTATATCCATGGTTTAACGTTTTTCTCAATGTGCTGTATACAAACTAAAAGGTCGCATCAAACAAAAATTGCATTCGTTCGCATTTTATGCGGTTATATCTCTCTGGAAGAGGTCTTTCTTGGCTCAGATCCTACCCCGAGTGTCACATCAACAGACCGAGTTGGAGCCTAAACTAAAAGGTCGCATCAAACAAAAATTGCATTCGTTCGCATTTTATGCGGTTATACCTCTCTGGAAGAGGTCTTTCTTGGCTCAGATCCTACCCCGAGTGTCACATCAACAGACCGAGTTGGAGCCTCAAATTTTAACAAGCATCAGAGTTTCAAGTCCTGCTCATCAATCTTAAAATCTCCGGAGCCATCGTCCTATATAACATAAACGTACCCCAGGAGATTCCGTTTCATATCTCATAATGTAAATTAGGCAAGTTTGTTGTCACGTATCATGAATACCAATATCCCAGGAGGTTCGATTTTAAAGATACCCTTTTGCAATTATGAGCAAAACCCGGGCCAAAGAATTGGCATGGGGCTCCGGGAGTCATGCAGTGGTACCAGGTGCCCCAAAAGGTCCGATAAAACGACAATCCAGTCAGCGCCGGGGGCGTGACATTATAAACACTCACACAACGGCAATGCGAAAACTGGTCAGTTTAAGCTGGTCGAAGTGCAGGCTATTCAGATAATCTTTTGGAACAGTAACGCAATGAGTTGCCACCATGCATTGCCAACTCAATGTCACGCTCTAAACCCCCGATGTATAGGATTCGGTTGGTGTTATTAGACGGCTGACTGGGCTCACTGCATCATGGGATATGCCGGGAATGGTAGGGATACACCATAACGACGGCGAGTCCCGTCAACACAAAAGTAATTATCCTTGCCCAGATTCACCAAGCCAGCGACTAGAGTTCCTAAAATGTAACAGTCGCTGGTTTGAAATCTAAATACGAAAATACTTGGGTTTTTATATGAAATCAGAATGCGTTTGATGGATAGTACGTGTTCCAACGGAAACCTGCACCGAGGTATCCAGTGGAGGTGGGGTTGTCCAGTGTGTATCTACATCCTACCCCGGGGGGGGGGGGCGGGGTACCCCCGCTGAATTGCGAATCCCCAAGAATTAGGGTGAGCAATGTCGAATCTCCAAGATGAGGTCATTTTAAAGTTGGAAGCGAAAGAAAACACCTTAATGGTGACGTCGCGAATATCGAGGAATTCTCAGACTGCTATAACGCGTTCAACCATGAATTGTATGGATAACACTCCCAAAAAATTGCCAACAGCTAATCGCGAATCTCCAAGAATTCGTGGATGCCAATCGCGGAAATCGGAAATGGTACCCTCCCCCCATAATAGTCTAACGACATGGCGGATATACAGATATATGGATTAACGGAAGGGTGTAGCGTGGCGGTGGGGACTGGGAGGGGGGGGGGGGTGTATCGCCACTCTACACACTGATATCCTACATCTACTTCCATTGCAGTAGGATTTGCTTCACGTTGTTTTCGCCACCAGGAGGTCGGTGGCGGAGGCGTGGGTGGGGGTGAGGATAGGGAGGCGGGTCGCTGCTGGATCCTGCATTCTCCAGCGCATGTGGTCCATCAACCAATCGGTAAAAGCAAATCACCACTGACATCACCTTCATCATGAGGGTTAGTTAACGAAGTTGGTGCCCTTGGTATACATGGCAATGCTGAGGTAGCGACACGCCAAGCATCTGTGGTCTAGATTCCCCGTTGAGAGAGTGGAGCGTGTAGATCGAATGCAGAGTGTGGGCGGTGGGTCATATGGGAGGGGGCAGGGGGAGGGGGCAGGGGGAGGGGGGCAGGGGGAGGGGGCAGGGGGAGGGGGGGAGGGGGGAGGGGGAGGGGGAGGAAAGGGGCGGAAGGATCGGGGTCGCTAAAGGAGGGCATTGCGGAGAAAGCCAAACCCTCCCAGTCCCCATCCCACCCTCCACCCCCAACGGTGCGGGATAACGTCAGCACACGTATTTAGGGAGATAGGACATAGTAGGATAGGACTAATCACGGCAGCCAACGACGTTAGGCAAGGATCTGTGTACTCATCGCACCCAATTAGGCGTTCAGTCCAATTTGCTTGATCGATATCGAAATAGAATTCTTCAGATAACACCACACATGTTATTTCTCTCAGAACATCACAACATTTGCATGTATCACAGTCTATGTGATATATTTGCGAGAACTGTTAGAGGAGTAAGCAGTGGCAGAGCCAGCGGGGGGAGGCTACTGCGGCTTAAGTTCACCCCCCCCCCCACCCCCAACCCCCTGGTAAAGCCACAGAAGCCCCCCCCCCACACCGACAGGTGTAGCCCCCGATAATAGAAGTAGCCTATAAAAGAAGCCTATCCCAGTCTAGGAGCAGCAACCAGATGCTGAAGAAGGACGAGTGCGCCCCCCTGCCCCACCGCCTTTGCACTGTAATCGCGAAATGGAAGACCTCCCCACCCCCTAAAGTCTGGATCCGCGCCTGGTAAGATTAGTAAGATGCGACGTGTATTGAAAGATAACCGTTGTGATCACCCTTTGTGTGACAACCACCGCCCCCCAACATGATGACAAGCCTCCAATTAAGATTAAAGTACTGTCGTTTGCCATCGGCGCTGTTGCGCAGGTGTTACGCGCCTTCCTTCGAACAGGCTGATGTGAGACCGCTGACGGCTTGGCCCCTGCACCTCCGTAATCGTTCGTAGCTTGGTGTTCAGTCGACCGCCGTCTGTGTGAGGTGAGGCCGATCACTGGGTCAGCACGTGATCAGTATCTATCTATCTATCTATCCATCTATATATAGCACGCACTACTCCGCGTTTGACAAATGAACATTGATTACTCGTGAATGGCCGCCTGGTGTTACTCCTGCGGTATGTTACACTATTCTGCCACCTGGGGAGACACTGTTGACGAGCAGGACAAAGATTTTTTCAAGGGAGGAGAATAAAAACATGATCGCATTCCAAAGCAGCCGCTGTCAACGCCCTCTGGCGGTATCCAGATCAATGTATTGACCGTGGCTTCATCAGCACGCCATCCACCCCCCCCCCCACCCCCCACCCCCCACCATATTCCCCCGCTTTCCGCACCCTCTTCTCGGCATCCCTCGTGGTGCAGTACCACTGTTCCCCGTGGTCGAGGTGATAGCGTGTCATCGGTTCATTGCTGACTACTCTGTTATAAGGCTGCTTGGCTCGAGCCATGTCAAGAGATACCATAACAGGAGGTGGTGGGGGGGGGGGGGGGTCAGGCCTAAATCTTGCATCGGAAAACGGCATTCTTCATAAAAAAAAAGGGGGAGCCAAGTCCGTACCTCCGGGACGCCGTTATCCTGCCGGATCCGCCCCTGCATTATCCTCTTTTGCAAGGAGTAAGGGCGACAGTTTACGTTTGAATAACGCCGTTGTGCTTGTCCTGGCATCACCAGACACGTTATGCTTGGTATCGATTGGGCCATGGCAACAATAGTAATAGAGGAGTGTAGGCCTAAATATATGGTGATATCAGTAATATATCTTTAGACCTATTTTAAAGTCGACAATTGAATTATATAGGTCCATTGTAACACCAGGACTAAGTCTTAGCCTATGAGCCTATATTTTGTGACATAAGTGCACAGGCTCATGCAGACTCAATAATCCATTGTGGCCCTATGGCGGCATCAGTAATAGAAGTCAATGGGCCTATTGTGACATCAGTAATACGTATACAGGCTTATGGCGACAACAGTAATATATGTCAGTAGTCCTATGGCAATATCAGTAAGAGAAGTCAATAGGTCTATTGAAAAGTCACTAATAGACATCCATAGGGCTGCGATGATATCAGTATATAGAAGTTTTTAGGTCTATTGTAGTGTCAATAATATAAATCGATAGATCGTTGGTGACATCAGTAGCTTAGGGAAGATATCCTGGTCCGTGGCAAAGTCCCAATGCAATCCATACGTGTGAGGTGACATCAGGGACTATTCTCTGTCCCTATGGCAACAGCAGTAATGACAGTACCTGTATGTAGGTCAATAGCACACTAGATTATTAAAGGTATGCATAGTTATGGCAACAGCAGTAAGGACGAGACACAACTTTCCGGCCTATGGATGTACTCCGTGATGGTAATGGCACTAAGCCAAATAGAATGTGGATTATGTGGCCGCAGTAGCAATACACGGAAGTGTGCATGTCTACAGCAGTATCGGTCATAGATAATGATAAGGATACCGGCAGGAGTCGATTTGGTAGATCATGTGGTAAATATATATATATATATATCTATATCGAGATTGTGTGATACTGCATAACGCATTACCGCTAGCTGCGACATACCTAATAGCCGAAATCAGAATATAAACCGATTATATTTGTTTGATCTAAATCATGCCTAATAGCAGGAATCAGAATATAAACCGATTATATTTTTTTGAATCTAGACCATGCCTAATAGCCGGAATCAGAATATAAAGCGATTATATTTTTTGGATCTAGACCATGCCTAATAGCAGGCATCAAAATATAAACCGATTCTATTTTTTGGATCTAGACCATGCCTAATATTAGGAATCAGAATATAAAGCGATTATATTATTTGTATCTAGACCATGCCAAATAGCCGAAATCTAAATATAAACCGATTATATTTTTTGGATCTAGACCATGCCTAATAGCAGGAATCAGAATATAAACCGATTATATTATTTGGATCTAGACAAGCTGGGGAGCATGCAGCGCCTGTTGTCTGAGCACCTCGTAGGCCCACTTTCTTATCTCTCGGGTCAAACGTCTCGTGACCTCAAACGAGCCATCTATCAGCAGCGGTAGGCCCACAGACAGGGGGAGGCGAGGGGAGGGTGTGTGTGCGGGGGGAGGGGGAGTGATTGGCGGTCGTTAGGTAAAACGACGAAAGACTCCGTAATTTTACCTAAGGACCGACGCACATGTTAGCAGCCAAATCACTGATTTCCGGCCGATCTAACCGCAAATGACTAGATCCAAAGCGACTGCAGATGTATCTTAATTAATCATAGATAGTATATTGTCTCTCTCAATCGAACCCTCGGTCATTCTGCAGTTTCTTGCCTTATTATCCTTATTATCGCTCAAGCTTATATATGATAGTTAAGCTTATGTGATACGGATATAATCTTGTGTGCCGATTATGTGGATGCGGTCAGAAACTGCAGGATCACTGAACCCGCTTTCTATACCGTCATATCCATTTGCTTTGATTGGTGTATTCGTCCCACTGCAAGCAGCTATTGCAGGTTTGTTGACACAGTTATAGTTTTGCCAAGCTTGTTCGGTGAGCAGCGCTGACTGTGTGAGCACAAAGATAGATAGCATGTAGACCTACCTTGGGCTTATATATATATATATATATCCCAGAGATCCTGATGAAGACGTCGTATCAGTCAAGCGAATTGTCCCAGCAATGACTTAGCGTCATATATCACCACACGAATATAACGACAACGCAACCTGTTGAGGCAAAGCACATGGTCTTAACGCGCGATAAAGCCAAAACATCGACCTTTACGCTCCACGGTGGCCGGGCTCGCCCTGGGCTTGACTACCGGACTCTCAGGCGGGAGGCACACATCCAGACAAAAAACACTGCCCCTCCATTCCCCCCCCCCCCCCCCCTCCCCACCCCGCCTCACGTTTGCTGTCAATACTCGCCACAAACTGAAACGTCAAACTGTTATCAACTTACCTTCAAGTCAGTGTGATAAAAACCGGCACTGCCTGCCTGGTGGTTACGACGATCGCACAGCTAGTGCTATAGTTATAGGGCCTACGTGTGGTCCGACTGGCTGGCCGGCCGTAGACTGCACTGACAGCTCCAGGTCAGGGCCAGCCACGATATTGCGATAAACGCCGTAGGTAGGGCTTTATATAACTCATCAACCACCCGCGCAGGCCACGCTGGGTAAGCCTATAACATAGCTACGGCCCCGCCTCCTTTATACTGACACCGTGGTGCGAAGTCACGAATGATGATATCGCATCGGCGGCTCTGATGTCAGAGCGGTAGTGGTAACCAGGAAGCTGTTAATTCCGGGAGCCCGAGAAGGAGCCCAAAAAAAATGCTCGGAGTAGCTGTACCAGGGTCTATATATCTTCTGTAGTGGTGCTTAGAGTTATATTGTTTTCCAACGAGTGCATGGGGTCCCTCAGGGTGCGGGTGAAGATCGAGTCCCCGGGTTTACCGTGACGGCGCGCTAGGTCCTCGGATGGGGCGCCTGTTTACCTTGGTATACGGTAGTCCTCCCGCTAGGAACGTGGGTCACTCGTCGTCGCCGCGCTTTTGCCGCCACTCTGAGCACACAAGCAGACGATATTTGCGGGTCGTGTTTACTGTGTACATTAGATTAGAGGCGATGTGTGCGGGCGGCCGCGGAGAGTTGCATTTCGGAGGCAGGCCGTGTGCGTGTGTGCAGGGACGGTTCAGGGGATGTGCCGACATTATAGGCGAGTGTCTGAGGGGAGATGACAGCTGGGGGTGACCGTACGGAGGGTTGCTTGCCTTGCCCCGACCCTAACCCTGGGCGCCCACGTGTCCCCACGGGCCCACCGACGGACCGTGAAGAGCGACCCAAACAGGGTATCCCACAGTAAGCTGCGCTATAAATAGACATTGACGCCTCTCACGCCTTCACGGCGCATAACTAATGACCTTGCGTGGTGAACCATCCAATAAAATCCGATAATTCCCAGTTGTCACATTACGTACGTAGTGGAGACAAAAATGAACGTATCCTACTATCCATGGTGCTTACGTAAAGCGCGTGACAGCTATCACGCAGCTACTAAGACCAAATTAGGCTCGCCAAATAAACACCGCCACAACCCAAAAACAGGGGAACACTGATATAAAAAATCAACCCATTATGGGTGATACTAGGTGCACTGTAGGCCTACTATACCACCGACAGAGCTCGAATGCCCTGTCAAAACATATGAATACATTTACAAGTTAAGTATGTTGTACCTACTCAAAAAGAAAAAAACTACATTATTTGCCTCGGGGCTAATATTTTGCCATACTGCAGGTTGTTGACCTGAAATTAAGGTGGCTGGCAAACATGGGCGGGCGCAACAGTAACCACACATGAGCGAGCACGGAGGTGTTTTTTAAATAATTTATCTTGTGAGAGTTCTGACAACTGAATCGCCTTTGGGCGCTGATCATTGTCTACCAGGTCGATTGTGATACTGCCTCGTGTATCACAAAATGATTTCCTCGGAAAATATCAACCTGGTCCGCAATTGCGCTGCGCGGTAGATCTATCACATCTCCACAAAAACATATTTTCTGCTTTGCCGAAAGGAGAATTGAGATCCTGAAATGCCTAACGACCTGAGAAATTTGTCGGACATCAGCGCTGATTATTCGGCGTGCAGAGAGCCTGTATTTTAGTATGGCCACAACACGCGCTATGCTCACCGCTAAGAGATCAAACCGTTGTAACACTCGTAAGACAGTACACGTGTTTGTTTTGCTTCGAATCTCCACCCGAAGCAAGATTGATGTAGAAGGAGAGTGATGGATGGGGATATGGGATTTTTTAAAGGAATTTTCTGCCACACCCAGCATTCAGTGTGCGTGTGGAGAGGGCATTGAGATCGGCGCTGAAAGCTAACTCGGGGGGGGGGGGGAGGGTGCGCTAGGAAAGATGGGCGCTGATGAGGGTGAGGGAGGAGAAAATGGCACTGAAGGCTAACCCGGGGGTGAGGGGAAAGAGATGGACGCTGAAAAATAACCAGGGGGTTAGGGGAGAGAGATGGTCGCTCAAGGCTAACCCGTGGTGAGGGTAGAGGTGTGCGCTGAAGGCTAACCGGGGGATGAGGGGTGAGAGATGGACGTTGAAGGCTAACCCGGGGGTGAGGGGAGAGAGGTGGGCGCCGAAGGCTAACCGGGGGATGAGGGGTGAGAGATGGGCGCTGAAGGCTAACCGGGGGATAAGGGGTAAGAGATGGACGCTGAAGGCTAACCGGGGGGTGAGGGGAGAGAGATGGGCGCTAAAGACTGACCGGGGGGTGGGGGAGAGAGATGGGCGCTGAAGGCTAACCGGTGGGTGAAGGGAGAGAGATGGATGCTGAAGACTAATCGGGGGGTGAGGGGAGAGAGATGGTCGCTGAAGGCTAACCGGGGGATGAGGGGAGAGAGATGGACGCTGAAGGCTAACCGGGGGATGAGGGGTGAGAGATGGACGCTGAAGGCTAAATGGGGGGTGAGGGGAGAGAGATGGACGCTAAAGACTGACCGGGGGGTGGGGGAGAGAGATGGGCGCTAAAGACTGACCGGGGGGTGGGGGAGAGCGATGGGCGCTGAAGGCTAACCGGTGGGTGAGGGGAGAGAGATGGATGCTGAAGACTAACCGGGGGGTGAGGGGAGAGAGATGGACGCTGAAGGCTAACTGTGGGGTGAGGGGTGAGAGATGGACGCTGAAGGCTAACCGGGGGATGAGGGGAGAGAGATGGTCGCTGAAGGCTAACCGGGGGATGAGGGGAGAGAGATGGACGCTGAAGGCTAACCGGGGGATGAGGGGAGAGAGATGGTCGCTGAAGGCTAACCGGGGGATGAGGGGTGAGAGATGGACGCTGAAGGCTAACCGGGGGATGAGGGGAGAGAGATGGTCGCTGAAGGCTCACCGGGGGACGAGGGGTGAGAGATTGACGCATAAGGCTAAATGGGGGGTGAGGGGAGAGAGATGGACGCTAAAGACTGACCGGGGGTGGGGGAGAGAGATGGGCGCTAAAGACTGACCGGGGGGTGGGGGAGAGAGATGGGCGCTGAAGGCTAACCGGTGGGTGAGGGGAGAGAGATGGATGCTGAAGACTAACCGTGGGGTGAGGGGAGAGAGATGGACGCTGAAGGCTAACCGGGGGGTGCGGGGAGAGAGATGGTCGCTGAAGGCTAACCGGGGGGTGAAGAAGAGAGAGATGGATGCTGAAGGCTAACCGGGGGGTGAGGGGAGAGAGATGGACGCTGAAGGCTAACCGGGGGGTGAGGGGAGAGAGATGGTCGCTGTATGCTAACCGGGGGGTTAGGGGAGAGAGATGGTCGCTGAAGGCTAACCGGAGGGTGAGGGGAGAGAGATGGATGCTCAAGGCTAACCGGGGGGTGAGGGGAGAGAGATGGACGCTGAAGGCTAACCGGGGGGTGGAGGGAGAGAGATGGGCGCTGAAGGCTGACCGGCGGGTGAGGGGAGAGAGATGGACGCTGAAGGCTAACCGGGGGGTGAGGGGAGAGAGATGGGCGCTGAAGGCTAACCGGGGGGTGAGGGGAGAGAGATGGGCGCTGAAGGCTAACCGGTGGGTGAGGGGAGAGAGATGGACGCTGAAGGCTAACCGGGGGGTGAGGGGAGAGAGATGGTCGCTGAAGGCTAACCGGGGGGTGAGGGGAGAGCGATGGATGCTGAAGGCTAACCGGGGGGTGAGGGGAGAGAGATGGACGCTGAAGGCTAACCGGGGGGTGGGGGGAGAGAGATGGGCGCTGAAGGCTGACCGGCGGGTGAGGGGAGAGAGATGGACCCTGAAGGCTAACCGGGGGGTGAGGGGAGAGAGATGGGCGCTGAAGGCTAACCGGGGGGTGAGGGGAGAGAGATGGGCGCTGAAGGCTAACCGGTGGGTGAGGGGAGAGAGATGGGCGCTGAAGGCTAACCGGGGGTGAGGGGAGAGAGATGGGCGCTGAAGGCTGACCGGGGGGTGAGGGGAGAGAGATGGGCGCTGAAGGCTGACCGGGGGGTGAGGGGAGAGAGATGGGCGCTGAAGGCTAACCGGGGGGTGAGGGGAGAGAGATGGACGCTGAAGGCTAACCGGGGGGTGAGGGGAGAGAGATGGACGCTGAAGGCTAACCGGGGGGTGGGGGGGTGAGAGATGGGCGCTGAAGGTTAACCGGGGGGTGAGGGGAGAGAGATGGAAGCTGAAGGCTAACCGGGGGGTGAGGGGAGAGAGATGGGCGCTGTATGCTAACCGGGGGGTGAGGGGAGAGAGATGGGCGCTGAAGGCTAACCGGGGGGTGAGGGGAGAGAGATGGGCGCTGAAGGCTAACCGTGGGGTGAGGGGAGAGAGATGGGCGCTGAAGGCTAACCGGGGGGTGGGGGGAGAGAGATGGTCGCTGAAGGCTAACCGGGGGGTGAGGAAGAGAGAGATGGATGCTGAAGGCTAACCGGGGGGTGAGGGGAGAGAGATGGACGCTGAAGGCTAACCGGGGGGTGAGGGGAGAGAGATGGTCGCTGTATGCTAACCGTGGGGTGCGGGGAGAGAGGTGGGCGCTGAAGGCTAACCGGGGGGTGAGGGGAGAGAGATGGACGCTGAAGGCTAACCGGGGGGTGAGGGGAGAGAGATGGTCGCTGTATGCTAACCGGGGGGTTAGGGGAGAGAGATGGTCGCTGAAGGCTAACCGGAGGGTGAGGGGAGAGAGATGGGCGCTGAAGGCTAACCGGGGGTTGAGGGGAGAGAGATGGACGCTAAAGGCTAACCGGGGGGTGAGGGGAGAGAGATGGTCGCTGAAGGCTAACCGGGGGTTGAGGGGAGAGAGATGGTCGCTGAAGGCTAACCGGGGGTGAGGGGAGAGAGATGGTCGCTGAAGGCTAACCGGTGGGTGAGGGGAGAGAGATGGGCGCTGAAGGCTAACCGGGGGTTGAGGGGAGAGAGATGGTCGCTGAAGGCTAACCGGGGGTGAGGGGAGAGAGATGGTCACTGAAGACTAACCGGGGGTGAGGGGAGAGAGATGGTTGCGGAAGGCTAACCGGGGGGTGAGGGGAGAGAGATAGGCGCTGAAGGCTAACCGTGGGGTGAGGGGAGAGAGATGGGCGCTGAAGGCTAACCGGGGGGTGAGGGGAGAGAGATGGGCGATGAAGGCTAACCGGGGGGTGAGGGGAGAGAGATGGGCGCTGAAGGCTAACCGGGGGGTGAGGGGAGAGAGATGGACGCTGAAGGCTACCTGGGAGTGAGGGGAGAGAGATAAGCGCTGAAGGCTAACCGGGGGGTGAGGGGAGAGAGATGGTTGCTGAAGACTAACCGGGGGGTGAGGGGAGAGAGATGGACGCTGAAGGCTAACCGGGGGGTGAGGGGAGAGAGAAGGTCGCTGAAGGCTAACCGGGGGGTGAGGGGAGAGAGATGGGCGCTGAAGGCTAACCGGGGGGTGAGGGGAGAGAGATGGTCGCAGAAGGCTAACCGGGGGGTGAGGGGAGAGAGATGGGCGCTGAAGGCTAACCGGGGGGTGAGGGGAGAGAGATGGTCGCTGAAGGCTAACCGGGGGGTGAGGGGAGAGAGATGGGCGCTGAAGGCTAACCGGGGGGTGAGGGGAGAGAGATGGACGCTGAAGGCTAACCGTGGGGTGGGGGGAGAGAGATGGTCGCTGAAGGCCAACCGGGGCGTGAGGCGAGAGAGATGGTCACGGAAGGCTAACCGGAGGGCGAGGGGAGAGAGATGGGCGCTGAAGGCTAACTGTGGGGTGAGGGGAGAGAGATGGACGCTGAAGCCTAACCGGGGGGTGAGGGGTGAGAGATGGGCGCTGAAGGCTAACCGGGGGGTGAGGGGAGAGAGATGGGCGCTGAAGGCTAACCGGGGGGTGACGGGAGAGCGATGGATGCTGAAGGCTAACCGGGGGGTGGGGGGAGAGAGATGGTCGCTGAAGGCTAACCGGGGGGTGAGGGGAGAGCGATGGATGCTAAAGGCTAACCGGGGGGTGAGGGGAGAGAGATGGACGCTGAAGGCTAACTGGGGGGTGAGGGGAGAGAGATGGTCGCTGAAGGCTAACCGGGGGGTGGGGGAGAGAGATGGGCGCTGAAGGCTAACCGTGGGGTGAGGGGAGAGAGATGGACGCTGAAGGCTAACCGGGGGTTGAGGGGAGAGAGATGGTCGCTGTATGCTAACCGGGGGGTGAGGGGAGAGAGATGGGCGCTGAAGGCTAACCGTGGGGTGAGGTGAGAGAGATGGACGCTGAAGGCTAACCGGGGGGTGAGGGGAGAGTGATGGGCGCTGAAGGCTAACCGGGGGGTGAGGGGAGAGAGATGGGCGCTGAAGGCTAACCGGGGGGTGAGGGGAGAGCGATGGATGCTGAAGGCTAACCGGGGGGTGAGGGGAGAGAGATGGTCGCTGAAGGCTAACCGGGGGGTGAGGGGAGAGAGATGGACGCTGAAGGCTAACCGGGGGTGAGGGGAGAGAGATGGTCGCTAAAGGCTAACCGGGGGGTGAGGGGAGAGCGATGGGCGCTGAAGGCTAACCGGGCGGTGAGGGGAGAGAGATGGGCGCTGAAGGCTAACCGGGGGGTGAGGGGAGAGCGATGGATGCTGAAGGCTAACCGGGGGGTGAGGGGAGAGAGATGGTCGCTGAAGGCTAACCGGGGGGTGAGGGGAGAGAGATGGACGCTGAAGGCTAACCGGGGGTGAGGGGAGAGAGATGGTCGCTAAAGGCTAACCGGGGGGTGAGGGGAGAGAGATGGACGCTGAAGGCTAACCGGGGGGTGAGGGGAGAGAGATGGGCGCGGAAGGCTAACCGGGGGGTGAGGGGAGAGAGATGGACGCTGAAGGTTAACCGGGGGGTGAGGGGAGAGAGATGGGCGCGGAAGGCTAACCGGGGGGTGAGGGGAGAGAGATGGGCGCGGAAGGCTAACCGGGGGGTGAGGGGAGAGAGATGGACGCGGAAGGCTACAGTTTTGCAAGATATACTAGACTGTGCCGTCATCCAAAAAGCTTGGCAGAGGCAAAAGCAAGTAGGCATCAACCTTGTGGCTGCAATGCATAACATGATATGTTATGGTCTGTTAACCTCGGGGTTCTATAAGACAACCACTGTGGCAGTGAACCAGAGCCTCAAATGACTCCACAGACGTCACACCAACATGAGCATGGTGTCAGAAATGTAATGAAATTATATGGCGACTAAAAAGCTGAAAAGGAGATTTGACTTTATGCGAGTCTTCATCTCATGATGACGGTAAGTAGGTTACCCGTCCCCCCACCTGCCTAACCGCTCTCCTCCCCCTGACGGCCTATAGTGATACATCGTGTGAGGTCACGAGACGGTTGACCTGAGAGATAAGGAAATACGAGGTTAGCATTGCAGTTATCGCCAGGCGTTGGTCAGGGAGTCCCCACGTGGTCTAGCTCTGTCGGCTTATATTCTGATTCCGGTCATTAGGCATTATCCTTGCGCTGTGGGATTCCGACAAAGTGCGAGATGAAAAGAAATTCATCGCAAGGCAACATAAGTTCCCCACGCTACGGCTCCCCAACGCTTTCTATACCATATGGAACGCAATAAAAAGTTCCTTTGGGCTGTTGCTGCCCAAGGTTTTTGCCCTAGAGCGGTATCTTAGCGGCCGAGGTTTTTTGCTTCATTCATGTGTATGTTGGTGTGTGTGTGGGGGTAGAGGGCAGGTTGGGGGTTGGAAGATAGAAGCTAGTGTACAAAAATTACAACTCGGCCTACACCCTCAATCCTGGCTCCATCCCGGCCCTTCCACCCGCACCCGTATCCTTCGACCATCCACACCCCCCTCCCACCATTCACACCCTACTCCATCCCAAAACCTTTTCTTCCCAATGCTAGGACTTTCCCAGACCAAATTAGCGGAGTAGCAAACATTTCAGCCTAACAACGAATACTTAAAACTACGTAGATTCCTTCTGGAGTCCGTAAATCCTATAAATTAGATAGTACCTTGGCGTTCATTAGTTCTGACCTTTGCCAGACAGGCGTCTTTTTGTGGTACATCAGCGGCCAACACCACCAATTTTTGCCTTTGCTCCAACGAGTGATAGCATTATCTGTGCTGAGCTGTAAATGTCATGCTGCAAGCCCTGGTTTGTCCTGCCAAGCCCTAAACAAGTCGCCGGGAATCCACGAAACCTTGGAACACTGGGGGAGAGATGCGGCTGGATTATCAGAAGACATAACACCAAAACATGTATCTTATATGTTTTGTTGTTGGGTGCGATGGGCGCCCCACCCCCTCCATCCCTCTCCATTCGTATATCATTACTGTAGTCATAATCATATACATCCAGTCTGTGACATTTGATCATGCTAATAAAAAACATGACAAAATAACACATGCGTCAAAAGAGTATTGCTTCCGGATATATAATGTATATTTATGTCTATATAAATATATATCTATATTTAAATGCAAACATCAACATTGCATCACGACACGAGGTTAGATCTGGAGTATACATGATATATCTAAATGCCAAATGATATATTAGGGCATATAGAGACGAACATTTTTTTGGCATGTCTGCGTTCGTATTACCACGGGCTTGTTCAGGAAAAACTAATGTGGAAAGCCATGGTTATAAACCCAAATTGGAACCGATTACTTCATGATGTCGGCACTTTGATCGGGAGCCTCTTCTTTCAAACGGATCTTCTTTATATTACTGTCCTCGCAAAAACTGGTTTTTATGACCAATGTAATTCTCCGCCGAAGGGCTTTTTCATCATTGCTAGTCTCAATCAGTATAAAGACTATCTGTTAACCCGTGTGGCGTTCTTTATGGCAAAGATACGTCGTTGGATCAAAGCAAAACATAATTAGGTTTGCAGATGAACAAGTGGATGCGGCCAGCGCCAAAGTGTGAGTAATGTAGGAAGGGAAAAAAAGTGAACCGGGAACGGATTTAAGATAAATATGGCTGTGGTCTTCACGGCCACGGCCGCGTTCGGCACTGGGGATATCCATCCATCGTACATGGCTCACACTGGTAAGATTTACGGTCGGTATCGGTTTCATCCGGGGCGGGGCGCCACCGGGTTTTTTGCAGCGTACCCATGGCACCGTCTGACGTTGAGGATTGTTACCCGTAGTAAGTCAATACCCCCCCCCCAACCCCATCCAAGCTATTCAGGGCATCCCAATCTGCGTTCGTACAACATTAATCACGAGCCACCCCATGGTCACGTGACGAACCCTTTGTTAGATACCAGCGTGAGAGGTACTGTAGGGTGTGCCCCGCGTGGAAGGGGAGCAGGGGGGGGGGGGGAGTCTAGGTGTAGTAGAGAGGGCAGTGTGGGGGGGGGGGGGGGGCTGGAGGGTGAAAACACATGTAATAATGCAAAGCCTTCAGTCAACATCTTCAGCCGTAAAACAAGCGCATAGCAATGATGAATTCTTTATATCAGCCTCAGACCTGGCTATCAGTCATGGCGGACTGTGGTGCCGCTGGCACTGACTTCCTTCCAAGGCTCCGTTCGGTATTTCCGGATGGCTGTCCACATCACTCATCAAGAAACCTCGCGAACTGGATAACAACCAAATCTGGCGCCAGTCATGGTCATAGCTGTGATGGTCAGTTGAGAGAGTAACATCTGTTCTCTGGTGAAGGGTAGTTTAAGTTTGATAACACTTCTAATTACTGAAATTATATCTGGAAACTGCAGCAAAAAAGTGGGCCAGATTGTACTAGTTCACGGCACTGGCTGGTTCTCTGCGTCTGCTAAACAGAAAGCGCTTCAAATGCAAAATGCGTGATAAAATGCGACTATAGCCGAACCTTGCTTAGGATATAACGACATACATTCATATGTGACAGTGAAATTGGTCCATAGTTGCCCAAGATATTAAATTCTATCGATGTTGAGACCATGTATTAGTCACTATACAAAGTTTTCGCGTTCTCTGTCCGGCATGTGTGCATGTATTCAGTTTCTTGGCAAGTACACCATGAATATCTTGACGTCTACTGAGGGATTTGGATCCCCAATAGATTCTATGGTTATTACTGAAATGAAGTTGAAGCTTGGGCACAGTCCCCATTTTTTGGAATAAGGAATAACGTTTTCAACGCAAGGCATTGCTAGAATGCCAAAACGCAAAGATTACAAACAAAGATGCCACTCACCGCCAATACAATTTATTCGAGCTGAATAGCAGTTGTCGCCCAGGACTTTAACGTCTTTTCGGTATTTAGACAGCGATAGCCGTCTGGCGGACGGTGCCCGGATGTGGATTACCACGTGGCAATCGATTTTCTCCATCGATCTTTGTAATTTTTGGTCCGTGCCTGATTGGGGTGGAGATGTAGGGAGGGGGGGGGGTAGCCTGCCCGGAGAGAGGACCCTCATGCTCCAAAGACTGCCTGACTGGAGGGATAGATCCCGCGGTCGGTTAATGACAATGTTATTGCATGTAGGCCTACACGCGTCCTTTAGAGACGTCATTAGGGCTTACTTGTCCCCTGCCTGAGCACTGCATGCGGTAACGTTAATCGATTCTGGTGCAGGCATATGGAAGATGAGTAGAGAGAGAAAGGGGCGGAGAGAGGGGGAGAGCGAGAGAGAGAGAGAGATGTGAGAGGCAGGGAGAGCGAGAGAGAGAGATGTGAGAGTCAAGGAGATAGAGATGTGAGAGTCAAGGAGATAGAGGATGAGAAAATCAAATAAAGGGGGGGGGGGTGAATAACAAGACAATAGTGATGGATAGAGAAATAATCGGAAAGCAAGCTTTATGAAAAATACTCATAATAATTGGGAGAGTAATGTGAAGACATAATTCAAGGATGTTACTTAGAAAAACGTCAAGGGCAGTTTTTGAATGATATATCACCCACACAACAGAAAACTATATTCCGTGTCGCTTTTTGGCTAACTTCAGCGGGGTTTTTTTCTCACAAATCTGTGTCGATGTCGCTTTTTCAGACCCTCAGTGTCGGCATTTAGGGGTCAATGTCGAATGTCGATTTTTCAAATATGCCTGATTCGCGTGTCCCCATTGACCCCCTCCAGGCCCCTCTTAATCAATTGTTAAACTTAAACAAAACACGATTGTTTTATTCTCGTGTGTTTGATTCCTACTCCGTTGGTGATTTGAGTGTGTTTGGAAAAGTCCGATGCCACAGTTTCCATTTGCCCATGGACTGCGTGAAGCAACAATGGAAAAAAGAACCGTACACATCAGCAAATGACGTTTACCAGACCAGTATTGTAACAGCTATGACCACGTGGCATAATAACCAATTATAAAACTCTCGGGAACAATTGAAATTTTATATCTTTCGCTCAGCACGATGCTGGTAGGTTAGTATTAGGCTACAATAGTATGGAGGCTAGATGCAAATTACGATCCAATTAAATAAATTTTACACCAGGGAGCCCCCAGGAGGACCGCTGCACCCTATCTATAGGCATATGCACGGTCTATTTCTCCAGTTCCTCAAGGCAACAGCACGTCCAGCGCCAAGCTCACTAAGGCAACGACCCCCACAGGCCTGACAAAGAAATATTATCCATTGGGGCATGTGGCGAACATATCGCATTATAGATAGAAATATGCACGGTCACGTCTCGCGTTGCCTGAAAAATCCCGATTCACGCTCGCTTACCTCCAATCCACACTCTCTCGCTCCTATTCCGTTTGACCGGATGATCGCATCCTCTGTGGCGAGGAATAACAAGCCAATTGAGCGCCCAGCGGAAGTGCACCCGCGACGTGGTGCACCCACTTTTATCCTGACAGCGAGAAGCGCGCCACGGTGAAATGCTGAGGAGACTGAGGGATGAGTTTCAAGGGAACAATTGGTCCTATAAAGTGGCTGCCCCACGTCGTTAAGGAAAGGCAGGCAGCGTTGATTTCACTCTCTCGTTTCTCGTAGTATGTATAGCGTCTGTCTGGGGGTTGGCCCCACCCTGGCTGTTTGGTGCCCCTTACGAAATAGACGTCGTGAGACCGGGAGGAGCTGCACGGACACTGAAGACCAATGAGCGTGAGTGATGCGGCGTAGCCAGCGGCAACCCGGTGTCCCAGCCGCCAAGGATAGGGAGGGACGGCCAATCCACGATTGAGCGCCTCGGGGTAGCGGCAGCGAGCGGCGGGTCACACCCCAGCCTCTCTCCTCGGCACCACCGCAACGGGCGGCGCTCCTGCAGGCGGCTGGAATCAAGGGTGTTGTTGTATGGCATGGGCGGCACGCCTTGCACTCTCACTCGATGGCTACTGCTGCTGCTGTGGCTGCTGAAGTTGCGTGGAAACCAGGGCGGCAACGGGTGTTGGTTGGATGCGGCGAGGGTGACTAACGATCTAGTTGTGAATCGAGTGGGTGTTGGAGGTTTAGCGATGGAACTTCACTGCCTTCCTGTCTGGGTTACTGCCTCCTCCACCACCACTCCACACCCCCCCCCCCCACTTCGCCCCACCCCGCAACCAACCTATGTGCCACGGCGCAAGGACTTCAATCCAAAGGGTGCTGAGGGAACTAAATCCAAAGCAGGGCGCGAAAAATCCGGAGCGGCGAGACGAGCGAGGGGGGGAGGGTGGGGGTGGGGGGCGCAGGCAGAGAACATGAAGTGGAGTACTTGAGTGCGGAGGAGGGCAAGAGGTGACAGTTGGGCAGGTCTCCGCCTGTTAATTGTGAGAAGGGGGGTTGGGCGTCCGGGATGGAGGAGACAGGTCGGGAGGGAGGGGGTGGGGGGGGGCGGTAAAGCGGTCGATGGCCGGTAACTATAGGGCGTTGGCGCGCGATCTACCGAGGCCCATTGAAAACCGCCCTCTTGCGGTCGCTCATGAAACGACGGGATCGGCTGTGGGTGAGGGAAGGGACCGGGGGGGCGGGGGCAAATAGAGACCGCCAGTCGTCCGGCACCAATGGTAGAAAACAACCTTCCACGTTCATCAAGCAAGCCCCTGATGCTATAGCTAGTTTTATGGCGTCTTTGCCACACTGCGGCCCCCTAGGGGAGCTACCCTCTACCCTTTTCCCTACCCTCTACTCTACCCACTCCACTACCCTCTACGTTACCCTCTCCGCTACCCTCTAACCTAACCTGTCACACTAACTCTTCTGTACTAAACACAGATTCAATTGATAATGGGCCTAGGCTTCAGTTTCAATTCACTCCGCGGAAATTGCCTTCGCGTCTGGTTCAAAATGGCTGTATAGGGGAAGTGTTCCGAAAAAAAGATAAACTTCGGCGTTTTGTAAAACGAAAAATATTACTACTGATTCACTCGTCCTGACAGCATAAATTGATCGGTGTTTTGTGCCGCCTTTGCGCACAGGTTATTTAAACCGTGTCCAGCCAGCAGTCAAGAAATGCATGACATTCATACAAATTTATTAAGACCCACTTAGGAAAACATTTATGGGATTATTGCCTCCGCCGCGACACAAGTATGGAATAATTGGTGGGGCTAATCAGTTCATGCAGTCACATGGCAACATATTAACAGTCGTAGGTAATCTCATCAGGCGACCGGGCTCTAGGTTCGGCCCTGGAGCTTCCGCAGCTCAGTTGGTAGCCAACTGAGCTTCGGACTGACGGACCTGGTGTCGAAGTTCCGTCACACGTAAATCTTTAAATTGTTTGATCATGTGTCTCGTTTTCACTGAAGGTGGCCTAAACCAGCAATGGGAGATGTATTGTCATTGCATTTCACTGCCGAATTCCGTACACCGAAAAATACAACGTTACCCTCCCCTGGTCAAGCCATTCAAAGTTACACGTGCGTAGAGGACAGACATATGTGAAGTTTGAGTGGGTCATTCCGTCACTAGATGGCAGCACTGTTTCTTGCGGTTTCTACTGCATTCGCTGCCAGAATGCAAACGTCATCCCGCCTGTATTCCAACATGTGCTGCACGGTTGTCGCGATATTTTGACGGCCATTGGGTGATTGCGTAACGGAACGTGTTTACGACATATCGGTATCCCGACTTCGTCTTTGGGATGATTTATTGGGATCTGTCATGGTTCGCGTAGCATATTTCACTGCAAAACAAGTTAATGGTGGGTTAAAACCCTAACTGTGTCTCGGGCCGTTTCATATGACTCATATATGACGCAAACATCGGCCTATGGGGACTGACGCAAACACTTCTGGAAAATATGTCGGTGTTTTCTTGTAATTATTGTACACAATTCATGAGCTTGTCTAAATTATATCCATAAAATATCACTTGAGCATGAATGTCAATATATGAAACTGTATACCAAGAGACTCACTGGCTCGGTTTACCCCATGTGGGGAATGGTAAAGAACATATGACAGGCTGGATAATAAAGAGTGGCAAAGAGTAATGGTTGCGTAGATCATAAGGGCGGTGGTCATACGATAAGTTACAGCTGCTTGAAATGATATGATGGGTGGCTGGGAATTGAATTTTAGAGTTATAGTGCTCGGGTAATGATGGATGGTTCGTCTTATGCCCATGTTGTCGTGCCTTTTTGGCTGGACTTGGCTGGCGTAATAATAATAATACACGGCATACTGTCACGCTAGGGCGTGAGATCATAGCCCCTTGGTATGCCGCCCAGCCGCCCGACAGCAATTAGGGCTAATGGGAGGCCGGCGCGGTGGCGACCATACACGAGAGGTACACGCGACCAGACTCCACTTCTGACACCACAATGTTAGCGGACTGCATGTAAAGCAACCACCATGTTATTTCACTCAATCGCTCGGGTGTCGACTGTGTTATGGGTGACCTCACAGCTCGTCCACCTAGCCCGTGATCGATCAAAAGCTGAAGATGCTCGGAAACCCATCCCGCCTGGGATATCTTTCAAAGGGACATGATTGGGGACACGCACACAGCGGCTGGGCTATCTACAGCTGCTTTCCTTAGGTTACCATTTGTGGAAGGCCATATTTCATCCAGCCTTGAAACCTTCCTTCAGCTTTCCATCCGAACCCCTACCCTTTGGCCTACCCACTAAATGACCTTGACCTTCGACTGACACGCTGAAGGGTCGCAGATGTAGGGCCCCTGAGGGAGGGGGGGGGTAGCCATGTCGCGCGTCGATTTTATGAAAAGGTCCATGTCGCGTGTCGATTTTAAGAAAAGTTCCATGTCGCGTGTCGCTAAGTCTTATGTCGCATGTCGATTCTAAGGCAACCCCAATGTCGCGTTGTCGATTTTAAAAATCGCCGTGTCGCCGAGTCGAAAAAGCCTCTCTGGGGCTCTAGATGTCAGCCGAATTGCCACTGGAACCTCTGTCGTTGTCTGATTACACCCCACAGGCCAGGGTGGCGGGGTCTGGCTGTCCGTGTTGAGGGGGTTGTGGACTAGCTGGGTTTGACGTTATGTGGAGTCCCTCAATGGGGAATTTCTGGGCAGTCTCTGTTCCGTCTATATATCACACAGTCCATGTGGGAGACGGGGTTGATGACTGTGCATGATTGACGCGTTGACTAGCGTTGTAAGTTTCAATCAGAAGTTCCACTGTACCGAGCATTATATGCAACTCAAGCTCAGATGCCAATGGGTGAAGTTGATAACCACCAATAATGACATTGATTTAGTTGTCTTGTCCTATTAAGTTGGAATCCCAATAATAAAATCCCCGAATGAATCTATAAAAAACGCCTGGTCATATTTCCACATAATATTTTATCCCAGAATGTGTTTGGGTGCCACACTCGCTTCACTGATCTGCTGTGGCGACAAAGCCACAGGTGTATGATGGGACAGCAATAAGTGACGACCGGCTAGGTGAGGGAGGAAGCCGCATTGCGACATTGGGCATAGATGGCTGGCGGCGCTCAAACCGGCGATGGTAGGGGGGGGGGGGCTCAGCAGGGATAGGGGGCTAGGACAGCTTAAACAAGGCTGAGGGGGAGGGGAGATGGGAGTTAACCCGCCTAGTGTAGCCGCCTAGGATAATCGCCAATGCTCCTCAGTCTTCTGGCAGAAATCTCCAGAGAATATCATATATTGAATGGTTTATGCTCAGAGACGTCCGGGGATGAAAACAACCGGGAGATATAGCCACCTGCCACATAGAGACACCCGGGACATAGAGACACCCGGGACATAGAGACACCCAGGACATAGCAACACCCGGGGCATAGAGATTACCGGGACATAGTGACACCCGGGACATAGTGACACCTGGGACATAGAGACACCCGGGACATAGAGACACCCGGGACATAGAGACAGCCGGGACATAGCGACACCCGGGACATAGAGATTACCGGGACATAGTGACACCCGGGACATAGAGATTACCGGGACATAGCGATATCCGGGACATAGCGACACCCGGGACATAGAGATTACCGGGACATAGTGACACCCGGGACATAGAGACACCCGGGACGTAGAGATTACCGGGACATAGAGACAGCCGGGGCATAGCCACCCAGGGGACATAGCTATCCGGGACATAGAGACCCGGGACATAGAGACACCCGGGACATAGAGACACCTGGGACGTAGAGATTACCGGGACATAGAGACATCCGGGGCATAGCCACCCAGGGGACATAGCTATCCGGGACATAGAGACACCCGGCACATAGAGACACCCGGGACATAGCGACACCCGGGACGTAGAGATTACCGGGACATAGAGACATCCGGGGCATAGCCACCCAGGGGACATAGCTATCCGGGACATAGAGACACCCGGGACACATATATACCCTCTGGTCTAGGCCTTCTGAGAACTGGACTCTGAGAACTGACAGTATTGATTGGCTAAGTGATGTGTTGCTGTGTTGACATGTTTCTTGTGCACAGCTTCACTTTCCACAGTTTCTGTGCTTATCTAACACCGCAATATGGAACAGACGTTTATCAGCTCCAGCTCCATAACATACGCTCTCATCTAATTCCTTCATCGGGCAAGGGACGGAAGGAAGAGCCGGGAAGAGACTTTGATTTAATGTGTCTATTTTCGCAGCCCAGTGAGTTGGATGCCAATCTCCTTTAACGGTGAGTCATTTCTTACTGTGCCGCCTCTGCCACATAAATATAGGTCGCACTAAAGCAAAATTATAGTTGCCTTTCCTGCGTGGTATTTAATATTTGCTTTGTTGACATAACTGCTCGTCATTTAGCATCAGATACATCTAGTATAAGTTTGTGGTGCTAATGATATAATAAGAATACCTAACTGATATTAATTATATATATGATGGAATATTCTTTCCGAAATATCTTTTTTGGGATCGATGGTTAGATAAGGCAAACGCCCACCTGATTAGATGAGATGGTATTCTGACTTCCCTGAAATCATGGTCGTTTGACAACGTCATGTCTGGACGTGCCATATTTTGTATTTGGAAACAAATTGCAACGAAACTCTTTCGTGATTTTGCCATTTGAAGTCAAAGAGTCATTTCTCAAGCGGCCCAGGTGGATTAGTCGAGTGTGGGGCAGGTGGTTGGGGACACTTCCATTTTCCACTTGAGTACCATTCCTTACCATGACTGTCATCGAGGACACATTGTCATGAGATATGAATGTATGTTTCCCATTCAAGAAGACCGCTTCGCGCAATCTTTTTGCACGTTGTATTGTTCCTCTGGTTTGGCAAGGAAATTGTTCTCTGGTAACTTTGCTTTAATAAAACACATATACTCGTTAGCTTCCCGTCATCCCATGGCTTCTCTTGTGAAAGGTTCTACAAAAATGAAATCACCGATGAGCGTTGATGAGCGCAGCCTTATGCTCTCCAAATCTGTGACGGTGGTTCTGTGCGAACTGTTACCGTTATTTCTTTGTAAGCTCTGCTTAAGGGCCAATAAGACAGATTGTTTCTATGGTCTCTGTGTAACCCAACGCGTATATTTTGGCAATATATTGCCCATTGACATTGCCGCACATAACACACGTTTTAGCACATTAGCAGTCCCCCCCAAACATGTGCCAAACGAAATTGAATTTTCTGATTGCTTTTCCCCGCTTCAGGACACCCTGCGCAGTCTGCCATTTCCTAGCAACCTCGCATGAACAGCTTAAGCTCTATTGAGGGATAATTTTTATCCCATCAATGCGTTTAGAGACCATGCCATTGGACAGTCGTGTACTACACATAGGTTACAACGTTCTCCATTCTATGAACGTTGAGCCGCTAACCTCAGTCACAAGGAAACGGGACGCCTCGTCGCTAGCACACTGGTTGATATCCTCAATGTTTTTCCCTCTGTTTATGGTGGCGACTAGGCCCGCGAGTAGGCGATAGTCGGCTAGATGTACATGGAGAAAATACCATCGGCAATAAGCTAGAAACTCCTGGTGCAGCAATTGCAATGGTCGGCAATATTGATGCAGGTTGCACATTGCTGTGAAGACAATGCTGCTTGTTAATGATATAAAAAGACGCCAGTTGCCTTGGGCAACCCCAGTGGCATGATTTCACTTTGTATCGGTGATTGCAGTGGCCGTCTACTCTAGCCCTAAGCCATTCTATTTGTTGAGACCAACTCGTTATCTCACTTAGCCCGAAGGCTTATAATTTGAGGCATAGCCATGGTGACGACTGTTATTTTCGATTAATGTAGTTAGAGCAGGTGCGCTAACAACACACGTGGTGTACGGGCAACTAAGAGGCCACCAAACTATAGGGTTATTTGGCTTCATATGTTTTAATCAAGGTTGGGTTTGAATATACGCTACATTCCTTCCTTTTATTCCAAATAACATACAAAAATAAGACAAATTAAATACTATGGGTACTTATTTGGGCTACGTCTCTTTCTGTTTGGCGCAAACTTTCCCATTTAGCAATGCCACCTTGTAGATGGTCGCCTTCCCAGACAAAAAAATAACGGCATTTGTGGTATCCCTCCTACTTACTCCCCCGCCTCCTCCTCCTCCGCTTCCTTCTCATCCTCCCCTCCTCCTCCTCCTCCTCCTCCTCCTCCTCCTCATCTTCTACCTGCTCCATCTGACCTCACTCCCCAGTTCTTAGCGAAGGGTGTGGCGACTTTTTGTTTTAGTCTAACGGAACGATTGATATGGACAGGAATAATGGAGTCTTTGGATATAATGTATGGGGGTTCTGGGAAGCGAGATGTTGCGTAATAAATGACTGAATGTCGGAGAAAGTGAAAATTGATATTCTCTCGAATCGCTAGAGGAAAGTCTGGAGGATTCGATGTGCAATTATCTAGCGCCTTTGCAATTAGCCATCATGCCCTCTTGTAGGGTATGACCAAACACTCCTTTCCACATTGTCATTGCTTTCGTATAGCGCCATAAACCGCCCCTTTGATATCCCGCATTGACATTGGTTTGGGGAATGGTGGGCGTTGGTGTCTAGGTCACCTCCGTGCACCAACAGACAATAAAACACGCGTTAGTCGATCACTATGATGTCGAAAACGAATCGGCAGTGGTGTGAGCTAACCAATGACACTCAGGCGACTACGCTGCTGCTCTCAGAATTTTGCCCATTGGAATATCAAGTAGTTGAATTTGCTAAAATCAGTTTGCCCCGATAGAACGTTTTTTTTGTGTCTATTCCGCAAGCCATTTACCATCAAGATGCCACGTGACTTGATTCTGCTTATCCATAGAAAGGCGGCAAACACGAAATGGCACTTTGGCTGCCTGACAGCTTTTTCACGCGACTTCTGTTCCACAGAAGTGTCTGCGTATTTATTGTATAAAACACGCACCGAGTGGCGAGAGGCAGTGCGAGGCAGGGTAGGTTATTATCGGTCACTCAGATGACGACACGTCCCTCGTGTATTGGCATGGCCATGGGTAAGCGGCTATGAGTACAGATGTAACGGTTAAACGTGATGGCATAGTGTTGTGCGTGTCAGGTTCAATGCGGAGCTGTCTCACAACCAAACGACATGAAATGTTATTTTCGTAAATAATACATGTAAATATAACTACGTAACGTAAGCCATGGAAGTTATCAAGTAATTGATGTTATTAAGAACCACGAAGCAAACAATAGATGCATCGCCGTATTACATGCGTTGTCACTTTGCAGGTTGGAAAGCGTCATGCAGCCATTACCTAGAGTGTAGGAAAACATCCATACTTGGCGACACAAGTCAATAGCTGTTTGAATGTCTAATCAAGAACATCATCACGTGACTCGTCAAACACATGTTGGTGTCGCCTAGCTTACATTTAGGAAAAATAAATTACCCTGACTTTGCTTTGAAGCATGTAAATATGACTGCAGTAGGTATCAAAACTCACAAGACTGACGAGTTCCTTTCGCTTGACAATGGACGTGAAAACACACAATTTCAGGTTAAATGTTTCGAAATAACGCTCAGATACAATGCTCCAACAAATAAACCCACAGGAGCTCGCCGTCTTTTTCGACGAATGTTCTTTAACGAACGCGTGTATATCGATTTCATATAATAAACACGGTAAACTTCTATTGGAACACATGCTTATGTTGTTTCTCCCATTCCCATGTTTAAGCTGAAAACAAAAATGAGGCACCAGCACATTAAGTGTATCGCCTCAAGAAAAGCTAAGCGTCACAGCGCTGTCAGTTTTAACTTTTCTCTGGTCTAATACCACGGATGATGCCAAACATGAACTACAGGAAGGTGTTTCTGCACATCTCAGTCAACATGTCGGCTGCGTCATTTTTCGGGCAAGCTGTTTCCTCGTTCGCTTGCCTCATTGGCTTACCCAGAGTTGTGTGCCACGCAGCTATGGGGGCGTCATCTCTGTGGGACCATGGGTTTCTATAGCATACCGACAACCACCTGATGACCGACCCATTATGCGCTTTTTGACTGGCCAACCCCCTTGAATCTAGGTGTCACGACGGAAGGATCTAAAAACAAGGAAATGATTCCTTGCACCGAGACGGCATGGTTGACATTTTGTTGCCAAACCAATAGCTATTCCCCGTCACTCGGGGAAATCGGCCAGCCATGGTTGTTTATAGCCCTGTACTTTTCTTTCATTGAAATAGTTACCGCTCACATTCGTCTCGAATACCCTTGTGCCGCCACAGCCACATTGTCTCAAACATTATTTTCGCAAGCAACACTTCTTAGTAGCAAAAATTTATGGGAAAGTAAGTAAGTAAGTAAATATGTTTTTGCTGGTTAGTTCTCATTCCACCTAAACAACTGCAGTTTAAGTTTGTGTTAATATTGGCCTGCCATCTAGCGGTCACCGGGTAGCAACAAGTTTTCACATGCAGCAAACGAACGATGACATAAGTCAACTCCAATTCTGTGCACAATAGAATCACGAGCAGTAAGGGGCGGACGAATGCGGCAGAATCCAGGACATGAGGTGCTGTGCGCATAAACCAACTGTAGCTTACGCACGTAACCTCGCCAGCCCGTTCTGGCGGTGACCATGGTAAAAAAAATCCTAAATTCAGAAGATCCACATTTTGGGTGACTGGCTACTTAATTAGTTTGAACCCAATAATCGCTCGACAAATGCTAAACTTAGGTGTATGAACACTGCCCCGCAGTGTGGCACACCAAAGGTAGGCCAGCTTAAACAAGCAAAGGAATAGTCTAGAACATATCAAAAACAGGTCTTTAAAGTCAAACAAGTCTTTAACTACTACCCTAATGGCCGTTTTGGTTGCTGTTGGTATTTCTGCTCGTACAACATTCCTCGTGTATTCACATCACTGTCTGTTCCTCAGCGGGTCTACAGTGATGATCGGATGTGCCAACTAACCATAGACAAGACTTGCCACTTGTAATGAGATGTTGCCATCCGTGGCACAAATCACTCGTTAATGCACGGTCCACGTCGTCGTTTGCTCCGTTTCCGACGGATATATTGTTTAGAACATATTCGCTTGAAACCATGCGACATTCTACTTTTGAATAGGATTCGCATATCATAGACGTGCACAATATTGTTGTGCTTTAAATTGCTTTTATCAGCAGATGCTGTGAAGCCTTGCTGACCAGCCCTTATTCACGGTCGGGATAACGCGATTCGCTATGATTAGATGTTTTGGGTAATCTTTGGGGGTAACGATGACAGATTATCAGACATCCCGGTCATCAATAGGTCACTAATTTAATGAGACGGAAATATAATTAGAATGAAACCATGGTAAGTTGTAAGAACGAAATATACGGATGTCGCTGGTAACAAAACGCCTGGAGGTTGAGTCATTTTGTAACAGCGCAATACATAGTACGTAACTCCATTTCCATCCGCAGTCAACCGGAGGACGATAATACCAGTAAATTCCCCACGTAGGGTTATGTTAATTGGCTTAGTGCATGAGGCTACATTCATCATTGGGGTGGTTATAAAATTCGAATGTTACTACACTTGGACTGGCCCTCCAATATGCAAAATTTTGAATGTTGCAATATGGCCGTATGTTGATGTGTCTGAGTGGCTCGAATTGCTTTTTGGCTATTCAGAAAACCTTGCGCAGTCTTCCATCACCTAACATGAAAAACTCCCAAGACTTCTTGAGGGGTAATTTTTATCCATTTTTAAGTGCTTAGAGCCGTCTCGTAGAGACCGCCCCATGAACCAGCAATGCGGTATAAGTGGTCCCCTTTTGATGAAGGCTGAGCCACTTACCGCAGATATTCAGCGAGGACATCCATTTGCGTATATTCATCAATTAAAAAAAACCTAGTGGCTGGCCGGTGCTACCTATAGTTTGGTACATGCATACGTGCCGCCCAAATGACCCATTTTTTGCCTTTTTTTCTCTCAATCCCCGGAGCAGAAATCTAAAATTTCGCTTGATGTGTCCATCAGAAACAGATTTTTTTCAAAATTGGAGCTCTTGACCATATATTCCATTGCATGTCGAAGTAAATACATGAAAAATAATACATGTAACGTAATTAACCTCCATACATTTTGCCATGACTGTTACTGTTTTTTTATGCCTTTTGTAAGCCAAAAAAATTTCTCTCTCAGTAACCACCAAAGCTCCCACTTCCTCTCGCTCTATATATGTCCTCTATGACCTGGGCGGCACTCTCCCACCACTGTAGTAATGTAGTGCACCCCCCCCCCCCAGGGAGTTCGGCGAATACGTGCGGTACACCCCTCCTCCTCCCCTACCCCTCCCCTCCCTATCCCCTCTCTCTCCCCTCCCCCAATCCAACCCACGTAGGCCGGACGACGTTCTTCCGGTAGCCTGGACTACGTGAAAAGTGCTCCAAGGAGCTTAATGCCTCGTGTTACACGCTTCGCGCGATTTTCGAGGTTTCATAATGTCACATTAAAAAAAGATCGTAGTTTTGTTTAAAACCCAGCCGTCTCAGTGACGTGTTTCTCAAGAAATCACCCTCGAAGGCAAAAATTACAGTGAGGCGAAATATCCCTCTGAATACGTCCTTTGGCCAGAGAGCAATATCGATGATGACGTAGTGGACCACAGCTCACCAGTGGGATGTGATACGGATAGAGACGTGTCTGAATGACCACTCATGTCAATGGTTAGTTGGCACATCCGGCCATCACTGTAGACCCGTTGACGAACAGACAGTGCTGGCGTGCTATTCGCACTTGGTATAGGTGGTACAGCACATGACAGAAATACCAGCCTCAGCCAAAGCCCCGATTGGTATATTTAGCGAGACATTATAGCCTAACGTCATTGATATTTAGATATAGCCTAACTTTCGTGTGAAGGGCTGGAACATCAAGGGAAGCTCATTTGCTGACCTTTTTAATCGATGATTTTTACCCTTTACTTTACCTTTACTTTGATGTTTTTGTTCGTTTGCTGCCGATGAAAACATTCTGCTATGTGACCCCTAGACGGCAGACCATTATTGGGGATGTAACCACATAATTGCCTGTCGATATGTTATGAGGTGACCAAGGCTTCACATAGCTAAAGCCCCCAGAGATGCGGGCCAAAACAGGTCCGGGTATATCAGTGACGCCCCCAGGGCTGCGGGCCAAACAGGTCCGGGTATGTTAATGATGTCCCCAGACCCGCTGGTCAAACAGGTCCGGGTATATCAGTGACGCCCCCGGAGCTACGGGCCAAACAGCTCATGTATATCATTGATGCCGGCGAACGAAGTGATTGCTGGCCCGGAAATGATTTGATTTGATTGGGGCTTAACGGCACTTTCAGCCTGGAAGGCTATATCGTGCCATATTGGATTAAGTTTATTCTAAATAAGTCAAGAGGCAATATTAAAACCCTGAAAATCAATACACGTGATATGAATAAAACCATGAATGCAGTCTTTGTGGAATCGATTAATAGATTAATAAAACCCTGAGGATGCTGGCCCGGAGGTGAGACGGAAGACAGTCTGGCGCGGCCGACAGGATGACCGATATGTACAGCCGGAGGAGAGGCAACCAATGTCGCTCCTGTTTAGCGCCATCCAAGGCGTTTGACCAGATAAAAAATAACACTGATAGCGCCGTAAAGTTTAGCCTCAATGGATTTTGAGGCGATACACTTTAGCTTCTGCTTCAGCATGTCGAGGCTGCGGTCCGTATTCACATTGAACCGACTCCTTCCGTCGCTCTCTGTTGGGCTTAGCGCAGTAGACAGGAAAGCTTTATTATAAAGGCGTTGTGCTCAGGAGTACATAACCCACAAAAACACGTGAACGATGAAAAAACAAGGGAAGGCTGTTTACATATGGTTTTCACCTTGTACTTGTTTTGTCTCGGGTCACACAAAGGCGATGTCAACTCACGCCCCACTATCTCGTTCCCACGCTACCCTCTGCCCTACGCTACTACACTAACTCTTCCGGACTAGACACAAATTCGATTGATAATGGCCTGGACTTCAGTTTTAATTGACGCCGCGGAAATTACCTTAGCGTCTGGTTGCTGTATTGGGAACGTGTTCTGAAAAAAAGAGATAAAATTCGGCGTTTTATAAGATGCAAAACTGCTACTGATTCATTCGTTCTCATAATGAGAGGATAGATCGGTGTTTTGTGCCACCTTTATGCACAGGTGATTTAAACCGTGCCCAGCTAGCAGTAAATAATTGAAAGACTATCATTCCTATTAATTAATGGATAAGACCCACTTAGCAAAGCTTTTATGCCGTCACTGCCTCCGGCGCGACACAAGTAATGAATAGTTGATGGAGCTAATCAGTTAATGCAATCACTAACGCGTAGACACAGGGCAACATGTTGACAGCCGTCTGTAATCTCATTAGGTGACCGGGCTCTAGCTGCGGCCATGGAGCCTCTGCAGCTCAGTGGGTAGCCAACTGAGCTTCGGTCTGACGGACCCTGTTATAGAACTTCCGTCGCACGTAAATCTTTAAATTGTTTCTTATGTCCTTTGTCTCGTTTTCACTGAAAGTGGCCTAAACCAGCAATGAGAGAAGAACACGTATTGTCATTGCATTTCACTGCCGAATTCCGTACACCGAAAAATACAATGTTAGCCACCCGTAGCCAAGCCAATCAAAGTTGCACATGCGTAGAGGACAGACATATGTGAATTTGCTTGGGTCATTCCATCACCAGCTGACAGCACTGTTTCTTGCGGTTTCTACGGCATTCGGTGCCGGAATGCAAACGGTCATCCTGCCTGTATTTCAACATTTTCTGCACGATTGTCGCGATATCTTGACGGCCATTGGGTGCTTGCGTAACGGAACGTGGTTACGACATACCGGTATCTCGACTTCGTCTTTGGGATGATTTATTGGGATCTGTCATGGTTCGCATAGCATATTTCACAGCAAAACAAGTTAGTTGTGGGTTAAAACCCTAACTGTGTCTCGGTCCGTTTCATATGACTCATATGTGACGCAAATATCGGCCTATGGGGACCAACACTTCTGGAAAATATGTCGGTGTTTTCTTGTAATTATTGTATACAATTCATGAGCTTGTCTAAATTATATCCATAAAATATCATTGGAGCATAAATGTCAATATATGAAACTGTATACCAAGAGGCTCACTGGCTCGATTTAACCCATGTGTCTGGACAATGAAGCGTGAGGAAGTGGTAAAAAACATATGACAGGCTGGACACTAAAGAGTGGCAAAGCGTAATGGAAGCGTAGATTATGAGGGCGGTGGTCATACGATAAGTTACAGCCAGAGCATGCTGCTTGCAATAATGTGATGGGTGACCAGGAATTGAATTTTAGAGTTATAGTGCTCGGGTAATGATGGCTGGTTCGTCTTATGCCCATGTTATTGTGCCTTTTTGGCTGGACTTGGCTGGCGTAATAATAATAATACACGGCATACTGTCACGCTAGGGCGTGAGATCACAGCCCCTTGGTATGCCGCCCAGCCGCCTGACAGCAATTAGGGCTAATGGGAGGCCGGCGGGTTGGCGACTACACACGAGAGGTACACGCGACCAGACTCCACTTCTGACACCACAATGTTAGCGGACTGCATGTAAAGCATGTCACTCAGTCGCTCGGGTGTCGACTGTGTTATGGGTGACCTCACAGCTCGTCCACCTAGCCCGTGATCGATCAAAAGCTGAAGATACTTGGAAACCCATCCCGCCTGGGATATCTTTCAAAGGGACATGATTGGGGACACGCACACAGGGGCTGGACTATCTACAGCTGCTTTTCTTAGGTTACCATTTGCGGAAAGCCATATTTCATCCAGCCTTGAAACCTTCCTTGAGCTTTCCATCCGAACCCCTGCCCTTTGGACTACCTACTGAATGACCTTGACCTTCGTCTGACACGCTGAAGGGTCGCAGATGCCAGCTGATGCCACAGGAACCTCTGTCGTTGTCTGATAACACACCGCAGGGCAGGGTGGCGGGGTGTGGCTGTCCATGCCGAGGGGGTTGTGAACCAGCTGGGTTTGACGTTATGTAGAGTCCCTCAACGGGGAATTTCTAGCAAGCCCGGGCATGTATGCCACAGTCGATGGAAGATACCGGGCTGTATGATTGATGCATTGACAGAAGCTGTAATGTTATAGTGGATGACCCAGTTTTTGTGGGATTCCAGTTTCTCAGGGGTCACAATTTCGCTAGGTTCGTTCCTTCCAAGATAGGGAATAACATAGGGATGAGCCACATGCTGACAGTTATGAACCGAGCATCATATGTGAGTCAAGCTCAGACGCCAATGGGTGAAGGAGGGTGAAACACCAATATTGTCTTCATTTATTAAGTTGTAAATACACAGGCCATTCTAAGCTATAATATTACAACTAACGGCATGTCTTTCTGTGTACTGGTTCATGCGACCAAAGGCGACATCGTTTTTAGGATTTACGAATATCATCTGGTTTGGCATTGAATTTGCTGTCGAGTATAATCATGGATATTGTCATAAAACCTGCCAAACATTTCACCAGAGTGTCCACACGTCGAGTGTTTTGGGCAGCTGCACACTGCTCTGCAGTGGCAATCCGAGAGTGTTTGCATATTATCTGGTGTGACATTGATTTAGTTGTCTTGTTCTATTAAGTCGGAATCTCAATAATAAAATCCCCGAATGAATCTATAGATAACGCCTGGACATATTTCCACATAGTATTTCATCCTAGACTGTGTTTGGGGCCCCCAATCGCTTCATTAATGTGCTGAAGGTATCCAGCCATGTGTGTATGGTGGGACAGCAATAAGTGACGATCGGTGAAGGTGAGGGAGGAGGCAGCGTTGCGACATAGGGAATGGGCGGGTGGCGCGCTCAAACTGGTGATGCAAGGGGGTCCTCAGCAGGGATTTGGGGTTAGGACAGCGTCAACTCGGCTGAGGGGAAGTGTAGCCGCCTATGATAATCTTTATCACCCAACAGTCTTCTGGCCGAAATCCCCAGGGAATATAATATCTTGAATGTTGTATTCTAAGAGACACCCGGGGCATGAAACAACCGGGACATAGAGACACTGAGATATCACAATATTGATTGGCTAAGAGATATATCGCTGTGTTAACATGTTTCTTGCGCACCACTTCACCTTCCACAGGTTCAGCCCTTATCTAATACCGCAATATGGAACAGACGTTTATCAGCTCCAGCTCCATAACCTACGCCCTCATCCAACTCCTTCATCAGGTAAGGAGCGGAAGGAAGTGCCGCGACCAGGGCATAACGTTGATTTATGTGTCTATTCCTGCAGCCCACCCAGTTGGATGCCAATCTCCTTTAACAGGGATTTATTTTCATACTGTGTCTCCTCTGCCACATAAATATAGGTCGCACTTAAACAAAATTACAGTTGCCCTTCTTGTGTGTAAATTAATCAATTAAATTAGTACATTAATCGTAACTTAGCATCAAATACATCACCTATAAGTTCGAGGTGCTAACTAATTGATTTTAATTATATATATGATGGAATATTCTTCTCGAAATATCTTTTTGTGACTGATCGTTAGACAAGGCAAACGCCCACTTGAATTTATAGGGTATTATTCTGACTTGCCTGAAATGATGGTCGTTCGACAACGTTACATCTATATCTGTCATATTCTTTAATTTAAACAAATTTCAACGAAAACCTTTCGTGCTCGCAGATGCTAAACATAATAGACTGTGTTACGTGGGGACATGTTAGTGCGGGGTAAATCGACTTCTGGAGTCATAGAGGGTTATGGGGTGCGTGATCCAATTAGTACGGCGGGACTGCCATGCCGCGTTCCATGTGACCTTCCCCAGAAGACAAACACACGCCGGCACCCTCGTTACAATTAATGTGCGAACTAACCATGACAGACTGTTCAGGCATGTAGCTATCTGTGGCACATCCCGTTGTTGGACTGCATAACTCTACTGCACTGGCCACTACATCATATATGTTACTCTCTGGCGAAAGAACTTACTCAGGGAGATTTCATGTGGCGTATAGATTTGTCCTGCTTGAGTGATTTCCCGATAAGTACGCCACTGGATCGGATGGGTTTTAAACAAAACAACCATACTCGTCAGTGGTTGGTCGTCGTAGTGTGACACCGTGGAATCTTCGTTGGGACGTGTGGCCCGAGACGATACGCTCCTAGCGCAGGGAACATGACTGGGCCCATGTATCGTGCATAGTAAGAATGGAGGAGGCGGAGGGGGCTTTACAGACGACGCATTTCTCAAAGGATTGGCCGCGTGAAGCAAAACGAGCTGCTTTAACGTGGGTCCTAAAGGAAACCACAGGAGTCATTTCCCAAGCGGCCCAGACGGATTAGTCGAGTGTGGGGCAGGTCGTAGGTGACAATTCCATTTTTCTGACCACAATTCCTTACCATGATTGTTGTCGAGGGACACTTTGTGTTTAGATATGCATGGATGCTTCCCATTAAAAAAGGCAGCTTCCTTTTTGCCCAATCATCTCCTTGCATGTTAAATTGTTCTTTACGGTGGAAAAGGAAGATTGCCGCTTTATGTAAACGGTGCTTAAAATAAACCACAAACACTCATTAGTTCCCGTTTGGTTTCTCTTGTGAAAAAATGAAAAAAAAAATGAAATCACCGATTTGACATGGCGCTAATGTTTCGGGCAAAAGGGATAGGAACGAGGGTATATTATCACGTATTCTAGTCGCCAGTGCCACACTTTCCAGTCTGATCCCATTCAGTCGGCAGAAGTCTTTGACCTTTGTCCGCTGGCATTGCCCATCGGTCATGCACCGATGACACGTTGTGTCAGGGAGAGAGCTGGACGACGGCAGAACAGGGGTTGTGCCGCCAGCGAAACTGGAGACCCAAGGTCAAGGTTTTTGGTCATCTCCCTAGCGATGAATCACCTCCGATACAATCGAGTTACTCCATGCTGTAGGCAGTGGTAAGGCAGAGGAGAGAGCGGGATGTACATTCAATGCCCTGCCATCGTGATGTAATTTTTCTAGGCAGCTATATTTTCATAAATAGTAGCAGTAACTAGTAGTCTTTATTGTAATATATGGGCCATGGGCCCTTGGCATATAAAATCATCATACATCCGAATAATGTGAGGCTATAACGAGATAATGAGACTGATGGAGGTACATTACTTCGACCCATAATCACAGTGACGACCTATAAATTGATGAGACGGAAATATAATGAAACCAATCAATTTCGCATGTAACGTTATTTTATGGTAGTTAGCGTTGATGAGCTCAGCACTATGCCCTCCCAATCCGTGACGGTGGTTTTGCATAAACGATTCCTGGATTTTCTTTGTAGGGACTGGTTGGGGGCCAATAAAGAAGATCGTTTCCATTTGCTCTGTGTAACCCAACGCGCATAGTTTTGGCACTTGGCATTAACCATAGACGTTGCTACACAGGGTGAAGGTTATAACCCATTACAAGCCCCCCCAAACATGTGCCAAACGTGACTGCCGGACCCTTCGTTGGCACGATTGAGTTTTCTGATAGCTTTTCCCCGCTTCAGGACACCCTGCGCAGTCTGCCATCTCCTAGCAACCTCGCATGAACAGCTTAAGCTCTATTGAGGGATAATTTTTATCCCATCAATGCATTTAGAGACCATGCCATTGGACAGTCGTGTACTACACATAGGTTACAACGTTCTCCATTCTATGAACGTTGAGCCGCTAACCTCAGCCACAAGGAAACGGGACGTTTAAGGACACCCTGCACACTTTTCCATCTCATAGAAACCTGACATGCAAATTTGTGAGCTCTTTTATTTTTTATCCCGTCAATGTGCTTAGAGACCATGTCATTAGACAGCCATGCCCAACCATAGCCACAAGGAAACGGGACGCCTCATGGCTAGCACACCGGTTGATATCCTCAATGCTCTTTGCTCTGCTTATGGTGGTGAGTAGGCCCGCGAGTAGGCGATAGTCGGACAGATGTACATAGAACAAATACCATTGGTAATAAGCCAGAATTAAGCTGCTGATACAGCAATTACAATGGTCCGCAATAGTGATTCGAGTTGCGCATTGCTGTGAATACAAGTGCTGCTTGTTAACGACAGAAAATAACACCAGTTGCTTTGAGCGACTCAACTGGCCTAATTTCGATGTGCATCGGAGATTGTAGGGGCCAGGACCTCCAGCCCTAAACCACTCTTTTTCTTGATACCAACACTATACCCGAAGGCGTATAATTTGACGCCTAGCCATGGTGATGACAGTTGTGTTTTACGAAGATTATGTTGTTAGACCAGGTGCACTAAAACCCAAGCGTTGTACGGACAGCAAAGAGGACACCGAACTGTAGGATTATGTGGCTTCATATGTTTTAATCGAGGTTAAGTTTGAGTATGTTCTATATTCGTTCATTGTGTTTTATATAGAGAAAATAAAGCAAATTAGTAATTATATAAGACTGAAGCAAGAATGTCTGCTGTTCTGTTTGAACCTGAGAGTGCTTACGCGATCCTTAATCATCTCGATGTTAATAAATCTCATGGTCCCGATGGTAATAGGATTGTACCGAAAGGGCTGTCAGGTCGTTTATTTCTTTACTTTATTTGCTTTACGTAAAAAAAAACTGTGAGCCAAACCGGATACAATTTCCGGTGACAATAGGACACAATACAGAAAACATAAAGAAAATCGACAATCAAAATAACCGATAACTATAAGTGCGTAACAATAATGTTACCAGCCACGGCCTGTGTTATACGTAAGGTGATCTATTCCAAATGTCTATGCAATTAACTTCTGTTCCTAACTAATGAAAAAAGGCAAATGTTACAGCAATTTTTAAATCTGGTGACAGAATACTGCAAAACAATTACAGACCAATATCATTGCTTTCCCCTACCGGAAAGGTAATGGAGAGACCAGTATTTAAAGCCCTATATCGCCACTTCTCTAGCTTGGTGTAATTTCGGATTCAAACCTTGGATCCAACTGTTAACCAGCTAATTCATTTAATGCACTTGGTTTATTCTAATACCGATTCTGGTATTGACGATTACGCTGGTGCTGACGTCTGCATTGTGTTTTTGGATATATGAAAAGCCTTTGAGAAAGTATACCATGTAGGACTTCTTCACAAGTTAGAGTCGGTTGGTGTCACTGGCAACCTACTCGAGGGGTGCAACAGTTATTTGGATGATCGCAAACGGTGAGTTGTTGTTAAAGGCAAGGGCTCTGCCTGGTTGCCTCTAACTGCGGGTGGGCCAAAAGGCTCAATACTTGGTCCTCTCCAATTTCTTATATTTACTAATGACATTGTCGATGATTGAAAGACGAATTCGTTTATGTTTGTTGGCTACAAGGCAATACTAGAAATTCCACGCAACGCTATTCGAGATATCGCTAAGATTAACCTAAAAGTGGCGTTTTGGTTGAAACAATGGCGGATCACGTTTAACCCTCATGATACTCTGTATTTAATATTTCATGAAACGTCACATTCGGCCGACTACCCGGCGTTATATTTAGAGGATGTATCTTTAAAATCGTTTGACAAATCATTGCCACCTTGGCTTAACGTTAACTTTGACCTGGGAAAATCCTGTTATGAATATCACTGACAAGGCTACTCTTAAGTTGTGTAAGTCATAGAAATAATAAGGGTCAAGGAAGGGAGGAGCCATGTCTCCGGGAGTAAGCACCTACTCTTTGCCAAACAAAACACAGGTTGTTCTGTATCTGGCACAATTGGGATTCGAACCACACCTTCGACAATATCGGGACGCGATACCTACCAGGCCACATGGGGTGAACCGTCTACTGGAAATGACTGACATCTGGGTATATGAATATGCATATAATGGAATGATATTCCGCAATAATGATAAAAAAAACTGGTTATATTTCGACTCTTGGCATCCTACCAGTATCCTAGACAATGTTGCCTTTATCTTCAGACAGAATCACACGTTATTCCCACATATGATGAATAATTGCCTTCGTCAATTCTACAGGATTCTATTTCGCTCAAATCAGATTTAAAATATTTCAATTTAATATGGCGTCCTGCTAGTAATCGATTTCATGGTCTAGACAGGGCTCTGATAATGACGTTATATGTTAAAGGATGCTTCATCAATGCAGCCGCAGGCGTCTAACGTTGGGGATGATATATTGGCTTTTTCTATTCCAAAAATGCTTGAACATCAGTCACAACATCACAACAAAATCCATTTAATCAAAGTCGTTCAGCCGCATCTATTGGCAAAGAAAGCCAGACCCCGATCTGTCAGGCCTCCCATAGGGTTGTGGGATTGATGATTTCAGGATTTGATCATATCTCTCGCTAATCTTTACAGTAAATGTTAACCTTTCCCATAGATTATAACTAATGCAATAACAAATTGATCGCACATTTGTGAGACGTGACAATAAGACCAGATAAATACTTGCCATCCACTGTGCCTGAATTGTGCCTAATTTGAGGACATACACAAGGAAGCTTGTTCTTGCGTGTTCTTGCACTTGTTTACAAAAGACCAGCAAAACACACAGATGCGAGATTTGTATTTTTCACGCTGCATGATGGCCCATTGTGGCTATGCAATACAATCCATCGGCCCAGTTTCTCATAAAATATTATTGACCTTTCACTGTTATTTATATTGGTGATAAATCAAATCAACAATTGTTTAACTGCCAACGCAGGTACCGCACACGCTATATACATCTACAAGTCTTTGAAGTCTTGGTCCTGGCTTGTAGATGTTTTAGTTGCTTTATAGGTGATCTGCTCAGTGGTATGTGAGTGATTTGGAATTAATGACGTAAGGGGCCCACCATCAAGACTTCCCTGTTATGGGGAGCCTGGTCTACGATCTCACCTTACAGTGGAGGCCGACGGGTTATGAATAAATGATTGGCGTCAGAGCGAAACCAGGAAGAAAAGAATCTTTACGGTCAGTGGCATGGCTGCAAAATAATCTGCAAGTTCATGTGCGTGTCATGTGCGTGGAACATCATTAAAATAACGTAAAATACCAAGGTTTTGTTCAGATAATGATCATCTACTGTCCCCGCAAATCAAGATTAAGTGAAGCGGCTTCTGTCCGTGACGCACTGTGTCAGATTCTCCCTCTCCATCATTCTCTCTCCTCTCTCGTTGCCCTCACCAACTCGATATGGAGACTCCAGGCAACTTTGTTTGGCAAGTTGATGTGCAATAAAGGAACAATCCGTTAAACAAACACGCCCTGTACATAAGAAATTTCTTATCCATTAGACACATTTGACGGTTTTATAGACGAGTTTCATGACTTTTAATTCATCATGTGTCATAAATGTGACCACCCAAACGAGGCACTAGCCGGATCTTAACCGTCCAAATGTCTATAGAACATGAGTATTGGCCACGTTACCGACCGACATCGCAGCTGAAAATCAACGCAATAAAAATTAACCTACCGCGTGCCATGCTCAAGTCACTGATAATGGCAGTGCGCTCAGAACATTCGCTTTGCTATGAAAGGTAACAACAGACAGCGAGCATGTATGTGTGGTAAAACCGTACCATAAATACTTCTTGCCCATGGCGGGCAATTCGAATCGATTTCTTCTTCAATAAGGCAGATAAACTGCCATTTGTAGTAATGATGAGAGATGGACAGTGCTAACCATAATAATTATGACAAAAAGGGAAATCTGTCATCACATGCCTTGTGATGCCTTGGTATGCACAATGTATTTTGGCATTCTGATTATGTTGTTCATTTTCTGGCTATGCCTTGGGAAAATCCAGTTTTGTACCATGGAGTGTGTGCTTTGGCCACGTTTTTTCCAAACTTTGAACCCAAAATCATTTGAGACAATACTGCCGCAAAATATCACATCGGATATTACAGTTGTATGCCAAAATGTATTGCGAGTTTGGGATGTAGAATTATCCACCGATCTGCCACTGCAAAGGAAAAAAGTCCAAGTGATAATTGGTCTAAACCGGCCGTGAGTCGTGGGCGCCCACCGGGTTCGGACATGTTTTAGTTGTGAAGACGAGGAACACCCTTGCATTAAACCGATCATGTACCGTCACACATTTTTTCTCTACACTAACATTGACATTCGATGCTGCGCTTGTTATTCTAAACACGTTGCCGCACAATTTGGATATTTACGGGGCGCCATTGTTCTCGTTCGAGTGTCGATCAATCTTGTTCACACCAATGATAGCACATCACATCTGGTACCATTGTACCTTGTCTGAGTTTGGCTCTGTGTTGAGTGGAGTAGAGGTCGTTGTACCCTTCCATAGCAGTTTTTCATTAAGTGTTTCCTTCGTCGTGATTTTCCTGGAAAGTTTTCTGGAGTTTTCCTTGAACAAATATTATTCACATCGGTAGTGTTCCGTTTTACTCCGCCGCCCACTTCTTCTATTCAGAGAGAGTTGCATACATTCAGGAAGAATTGGATAGGACATTGCACATTGAGCACCAGAGAATCCCTGAATTATAACTGAATTATAGCCAAATTATTGATTTGTTTGTTTTGTGCACCGTGTATACCCAAGCCACGTAAATGTGATGAAAACATATTAAGGGCGACGTTTTCTGTCTCAGTTTTACATATCTGTCTTCTCTTTATCTGCTATCTCGTCGTTGCTTATCTTGCCTCCAAATGTATGCATTCCACGCACACCACACGCACCCCTGTAAAATTATCCGTCAACTAGATTTCACATATATATGCTAGAAAGGTTGTCGTTCATTGAACAAGTTCACCTTGAAGGGATGCAACATGTACGTACTCCAATTTTTAACTCTTTTTCACTATTCTAAACTTCTCTACCCTTCCTATCCGCCAATCGTCAACACCATCTTTCTGCCGATTTCTGCCTCTTTACCCGCAGATACATATATTATGCGTGATCTTTTACTTTATTCGAAATAATTTTATGTCAAAATTATATTAAGAGCCGTACTGAAAATATGGCTGGGCAGATGTACTGGAGATAGGGTTTCTCAATTTTTCGTGGCCTTTATTCAACTGCATAATCGAAACTCTCTGGATAGTTTCTGATGATACAGCATTATCACGTTGTCTACAGTGTTTCTGTCGTCTTCTAGGCTGGATAACCAAGGCTCTGAATTTGGCTTTTGGCTTGTGCATGCCTCTGTCTCCTGACTGCAACGGATGGTTGAGTTATGTCCGACCGTATTACACAGGCTGACAAGGTCACGCTTATAATTTGATATTTATTTTCAGCTGGCGCCTATGGCAGAGAAAAAAACAATATATATTTATTTCGAGAATAGTGGACGGCACGAGAAAGAACCCATTTTAATATCGTTGCCACGCTTGTCGTTGTACCCGACGATAAAGTAGCACGGTTGAGAATATCGAATAAACCGTATATCGTAATGTTTCATTGCAAAAGGTGCGCCGTGATGCAGAAAAACAGTGTGACAAAACAAAAAATATAATAAACATCACAAAAAACACCACCATGTGTGTGAGCTTGGTGAATCCACTGATGCTTCACCTACCACAGGGGCAGGACACGTCCTATAAATCACGAGAATACGTTAGTCTTGCCTTTGTTTTTCTGTGGGGGATGGCGTCTTATACACAGACCCTGCCAGACAGAAACAAAACACGTAGCGTGTGCGGGATTTATCATGTGTTTATAGTCCGTTATTTGTCCACCTTGACTACAGTATGAAAGAGCCTAGGTGTTGATGGCGGGCATGACCTACGAGTAAGGTATCATTCACCATACCGTTAAAGGAAGACTGCTGCACATGCTAGATGGCGTCAGTCTCACCATATACCATTACTTTGTTCAGGATTTGCTACTGTTCCCCCGAGTCAAGGAAAAAGAATACCTTTTTCTCCCTCTAACCGTCTAATTGTCTTTCTTTCTATTACAATTGCAATACTGTACACGTAGGGCACCCCATGAATCAGCGTGACATAGGTAAATTAGGGTAATCCAGTGACACTGTAACTAAGTAAGACTAAATACTCCTGCTCTATCCCCGCCCTTGCTCTCTCGCCCTTTGCCGTCTATCTTTCTATTTGTGGCTCTGTCCCTTTCTCTCTCTCTATGTCGCCGTCTCATTGTCTTGGTCGGCCGCAAGGTCACACTGAGGTTTCCACCGCATCCTCGCACTTATGTGTAACTCTGATGGAAGACCTGCTGGTGTGTCCAGAGTGATTGTCTAATCACTAGCCCCAGGGTCAGGGCTGCCAAGGAGCAAGAGCTGAAGCAGGTCTCCATTTCGCCGCCTAAGATGCCTGTTTGCCAGACTATTGTGCAGAAGCCGTAAATAAAATGCAAAACAGAATTGCATGCATTTAATAATGTGGATGTGAGTTATGGGTCAAAAATGCCCCTGACTATCAAAGAGATAACAAGATAATTCGTCCTTGAATCTGTACATAGTGAACAAACCATTCGGAAATAAAATTCGTATCTAAAAAAATTCAATACCATAACTTTTCCAATAGTTACATAAGCTCCACCCTCTAGGCCACGTGCCCCGTCCACGTTTTACATATGTTTTATTCAATATGAGTGATAACAGCATGTAGATTAAATCCATCTGTAAAATATGTACGACTCACTTTACGCCTGCGACATAGTGGGTGCAGCTGGGGCATGTCACTAATCAATTGGAACCGAAGTTAAAAGCGAAATCGTACTTAAGACTAACGCTTTCTCTCACATGACTGCAGATGACAACTGCAGCCAAAAAATATGTGAATTGCACCCACGAGCTCTAAGCAATAATGGCAGTGTAGATCTCTAGTTGATGGTCAACAAAGGAGGTCAACAGTCTGTGACTCGACCGTCGCCCTGTGTCCGCTAAGTCCCTGCATTATACCTCCTCATTGGGATGTCATGGATTAGAAGACGTCTGTTTCCGGACCGGGAAGGCCTCATGTAGCCATACATATATGCATATCGCTGTCACTTGGCGGTCATCACCTGATCCCTATGGTGTGTCTCGCATACAGTCCGCTCTGCGGGTAATAAGACCCGCGACCAGATGGTTTTCTCCCACGGCTATTTGGTTCTTTTCCATTTCTGCGCCGGACATCTGACGAAATTGACAAATATTCGTGACCACGAAAGAGATAAGGCGGCCAGTGTATGTACATACATCAAAGGTACAAACATAGGACGTTGCAATTAGTAGAACTGTCAAGCGACGACGGCATAAGCCATGGCAAATGCCGCTCTCACACCGGCCGTCAGCGCACAGAAGGACTTCGGTAGAACACTTATGTTATCCATCATTCATGACGACAATGTCTTATACTGGACGGCGGCTGGGCTAAACGGCTCTTGGGTCTGACTCATGTCAGCTTTGGTCTGATATTTGAGTGGGATGTCTCTCCTATTTGGCGGGACATTAATGCGGTCTGGGCCCCAGAGGTGAATCGGCCGAGAATTCCTCGGCCTCATTATCCGAAGTACATACCTCTGGCTGGTTGTCAATTAAGTGGCACTCTCCAGTATAACGTCTTGTTGGTCCCCGCCGGCGTCTGATTCTGACAAAGGCTTTGAACAATTCCATTTGATTTCACTTGTCCCCAATACTGGTAAAAGGATAACTTGAATAACATGTCTCTAGAATTGTTCTTACTTGTTGAATATTGTAAGTGATGTACCCTCCAAGATGATGCCATTAGCCCTAAAACAAAATTGATGCATTGGAATTTTGTTTTTTATGGTGATAAATTCATGTCGGCCCCCAATCTCGCGCCTGGAAAAGCGGTTATATGGTTTTGTCGATTTCTCATCAGTTGTTGAGAAATAATATTGTGGGGAAAGAAATAAAAACAGTCCCTTCGTGTCATCCCTACGGATAGGTGGAGCTTAAGTCATCAATCTAATATTGTTTATTTAATAGATATTCTGTGGGCGTCGAAGACGGCGAGATATCATTTGAAGTAGCGGATCTAAGGAAGGGGGTGGTTAGGGGGCTTATCCCGTCTCCCCGTCATGCTAGTTGATGCTAATGAAGACGATTTTTTTGCAATCACACTCCAGGCCATCTGAGACGTCTGTACGTCATAATCAAACGAGTGGATCCTCCGGACCCCTCCCCTGGTCGTAAGTTTTCAGAGAGACGAGAGCACCACCCCCACCCCGCCTCCCCCCCCCTGCCGCTCGTGCGTTTTAAGTGACCTCCCCCCCCCTCCCCCCGCCCCTTTTCAAATTCTTAGATCCGCCCTTGCATTGGCCACGCTCTTCGTGTTTTACTGCGCGATAAAAAAGAAGCACTGTCCATATATAGAGAGTAATAAAAGGCACATCGCAATCGTTCCCCTGTTTTTATGCCACAGGTGTAGATTTGTGCGAGTCTGGTTACTCCACTATTGGCTTACCGCGACCCAGACACATACACCAACCATTATATGATGATAAAATCGGGGTTTGGCGATGCTCAGGGTCTGTCAAAGCAACATATATATTAAGTCTATTGTAACTCATCCATTTCCAGCTAATGCATGACCGGTTATTCTCCTGCGGATTAGTACACCTTTCATCGCATATTCTCTCACTTTCTTAGTTACTCAGCTACTTTCTCGGTTTCTGCGTCTATCTCACTCTCTTTCTCTATTTCTCTCTCGCCGACGAAAACAACTAAGCTGGAAAGTAATCCGAAAGTGTAATACTGACGGGATATCAAGTGACACGTGGCCCTCTTTGACGAGACATGTAGTCAGATAAACCAGGTAAAGCGTACACCCTCGGACGCCGCTGTAATCCTACATCGCCCGAAAGGGTTGCAGCTCGATTCCATGGTTTTAAATACCTGTGGCTCCTGTAAGGGCCCCTGAGGGGGGGTAGCCATGTCACGTGTCGATTTAAAAAAAAGGCCCATGTCGCGCGTCGATTTTAAGAAAAGGTCCATGTCGCGTGTCGATTTTAGGAAAAGTTCCATGTCGCGTGTCGCTAAGTCTTATGTCGCATGTCGATTCTAAGACAACCCCAATGTCGCGTTGTCGATTTTAAAAATCGCCGTGTCGCCGTGTCGAAAAAGCCCCTCTGGGGCCCTCCTGTAGCGGTGTGCGTGCAGAAACGTCTCGCAAATCGAACCCCGAATGTCCCGTTAGAGGCGACCAAATGGCTATTAGCGAACCACTTCCCCTCTTCAAAACCACCATCAGCAACAGATCCTTGCAGTTTGAACTCTTCACTCTGGCTAAACGCGCCTCTGACACGTTGGAATGGCGCATTGACCTCACGTAAGTGTTGTTGAGCACGTCTCTTAAAACGTTTATTTTCCGCCAGGGCCCACCTGCCAGAAAGTTTTAACGCAATTCGCTGACTTCTACTGAGCATTCCGGCCACGAAAGGTCAGCGATACCGTCAAGGCTTCACGTAATCACGACTCTGTGTTTGACCCTATGGTCAGGTATTGATGCCTGAATTCCATGACGTCATGGCGGCTAGCTACTCAGCAGGCGAATGACAGAGGCGGGCGTAGCCCTAGATGCGTAGCTGTCTGTTATATAGCGATCCATGGCCCCACATAGCGGATCCACAGGCTTGCAATGATGTTGGTGGACGGAAGTACTGGGAATAAGATCATAAACATGTTGATGACCTTGGTGTGTATCTAGGGGACAGCCAGCTGGCGTCTTTCCTGTTCCACATCACCCTCGATATTTGAGACTGATATAGCATATAGGTCCACCTTAGGGCTGTTCCGGTTTAGGTCTTTTGGGGACCAACAAAAAAACACGTGCTCTTAGAACGAGTACGTTTTAGTGTTGGGAACCGGCCAGCTGCGCGGTTTGTGCCTAAAGAATCGAGTGGGTGTGAAACTATTTTTTGTTTGCTTTGGTCCAGGCATTGTTAACTATAAAATCATAATATAGTTAAAGACAAGACATTTATCTCTCCATAATGCATGTGGTCCGTTCGATGAGACCTTTCGAAGCGTTGTATTTTGAGCCAAATCATCAATGTTTACAGTTCTACGACAAAAGGAGCACCATTGTCCTCACCCGCTCAGTCCATTTAAGGAGCGTTGTTACGTAACCATAGATACCGCGCGCAGACACGCGCGTCATGATGATTATTACGTCATACGACATGGAAAACCCCGCACAGCACGTTAGATCGCCTGACGCTGACAGTCACTCATGAGACAACCGCATTCTGGTTTATCAACTGGCTAACCGCTCATACATTACATAAATTTACTCGGATGGTTATAATTCGGATATGCACAGAACTTCAGTGGTTAGTTGTGCTTCTAAGGACAGCTTTAGCCGATCTTGTGTGTGGGGCGAGGGAAGGCAAACACCCGGAAGGTACGCAACACGTACAGGCCGTTGATGCCAGGCATTGACGCAGAGCATAGGTATCCCCCTCTAGCGGGGTTTCGATAAGATCCCGAAGTGACTGTACAGCCCAATTGCCCACAACGAGAAACCTGCGTTTGTCTATGTGTAGACACTATTGGTTATTTATAAATCCAGAAATTACACTTTTAAAGACGTATAATTCATTTTTATTGAGTTCCATTACAACTTGTTCAATAATTAAGTCACGATTGTAACCAAGGATATACATGGTACATTATAGCTACTGAATAGTTTTGAAACACACGCATGACCTGCCATTGTCAATGTGGAATGCTGGTGAAACTGGTGGACAGCGACACATTTATTCAGCGACTGTCTTGTATTAGGGACAGACGAAAGAAGAGCAGCACATGATGAGACATGTCGTTGAAAATATCAGACTGAAGCTGGTATGAGTCAGACCCAAGTGTTACGTTCTGTTTCCTTCTTTCCCATGGTTCTCGATCGTCGAATTTTAATTTGCGGATACATTTCTTTACCACCAAGATAAGTCTATTGCAGTAAATAAAGTCTGCAGTATTAAAGAAAACTAATCTGTCATGAAAACCTAACATAATTTCCTTCTCCGATATAGTTATCGCATCAACCATAATTCTTTAACCAAGTTGCATTGATAAAAATAATGTAAGGGGATGTTTGGCTCACTGCATACGTTACATAGATCTGACTGAAACACTTTTCCATCTCTGTAGCTGCCTATTAGTTGGATAAATATTATGGCGTATTTTCAACGAAATCAACTGCGTTTCTTTAGTAACTGAGAGGCAAGCTTCCAAATTTGTCTGAGCTAGTTTTGTGCATACTCTAAAGGCACTCTTAGTTGAACATGTATCTGTAGCAACGCCTTTCTCTTAAGATGGGTACGAATATGCTTCGTCGAATATAGAATCCAACATCTTATTTGCTTCTGCGCGTCGACTGTCGGTGTAGGGGTAGTTGACATGGCTCGGGCGTGTTTTTCTCCACTGATTATAAGGCTATCGTTCATCTTTCGGTTCATGTACAGATGTACATATGTTAATGGCCGTGCTTGTCAATTTCTTCCGATAAGGTAACCAGAGCGACTGATGAAGACACCGACTATCCGTGGGGGAAAGAACCATCTGTTCGATGGTGTTATTTACCAACAGAGCGCACACGATAGGGATCCAGTAACGGCCGTTAAATGACAGCGACATGAAAAATGTGTATGGCTATGTGAGACGTTTCCTGTCTGGGAACAGGCGTTGCCAAAGGCGAAGTCCACTAGCGGGTGCTACGTGCTTGGGGGGGGGGGGGGGGGGGGGGGCGGGGGGCATGGAGGGGGGCTAATGTAATCAATTTGGCGACCCCAGGGCTTGGGACGTCGAGACACAGTGTCTTGTTGACAGTCTACACTGCTGTTATTTCCTTAAGATCACGTTAATGGTTCTTGTTTACTTCTTCGATCAAGCCCTAGTCACGCCAACAACAACTATCCCGGGTTACCAGTTTGCCAGAATGTTCCATGACCCCTTCCCTGATGATAATTATTCCTTGAGCTTTAGATCCGGATAACCCCAATCCTTGTCCTACCCTCTCACTGCAACTACCCTTCCACTGATATCCTGAGAGGTCACATATACAAACTGATGCCACTGTCGTTGTCTGAAAAGACCCCACAGGGGGTAGCCTTCAACACGGGACATGATTGGGGACCCGCAAACAAGGCATGAATATTTATAGCTATCTTTGGTTACCATTTCTAGAATGCCGTGTTCCATTCACCCTTGAAACCTTCCTTGAGATTGATTTCTTGAGCTTTCTATCCGAACTCCTACACCTTGGCCTACCTACTGGATGACCTTGACCTTCCACTGACACGCTGACGGGTCGCAGATGTCAGCTGATGCCACTGGACCCTCTGTCGTTGTCTGATTACACCCCACAGGGGAGAGTTGTGGGGTGTGGCTGTCCGTACAGACCCGGGTTGTGAACCAGCTGGGTTGGACGTTATGTTGACTCCCTCAGCTCCCTCAGCGGTGATTGTGTGTCAATAGCAGATCCAGAGGGCGGGGGGTAGGAGGTTTAACCTCCCACCTTGCCGAGAGCAGATCTCCGGTCTCCGGTCGCAAGTTGTCAGTGCCCTGCCCCCTCCATTATAAAAGTCCAAGAGCCACCAATTTATGTGATTGACACATTTTCAGAAGTGTTACATAACGGGATCCGCTGAGCACAAACCGAAAGCTTAGTTAGCCGCCAATAGCATTTTCATTCTTTCACTGTTATATATACTTTCTACTCAACAGTATTGCCACGAAATGAAATTCTTCCCCGGTTGCCTTCCACGAATAACGCCCTTCGATATCTGCTTGAACAGTAATAAGGTTGTCTTGTCTTACTTTGGGAGTTGGCATAACTTTCTGAAATTCCACGCGTCTCTCGGTTTATAATATGCATGTTTGCGCAATCAGAGCACATAACACATCGTAGAGGGTATGGGGGGGGATTAAAGTGAGCATTCTGAGGTCATGTCCCCTCTGTGTGAACCGTCAATAAGTCAGCAAATTGATGGATGGAAGTACTGTTAAAAATTAAATTAGAATGTCTTAAAAAGACACCCTGCTAAATTACAATTACATGGATGGAATGCCATTATTGGATGACATCCATTGGGGGATGATGTCAATGCATGTCACGTTTAATGGCGTTTCAATTGGATGTTGTTACCCATTTATCTCTCATCAGCTCCACATCGTCATCATCATGGCGGCTCTTCATGTTTTTTTTTGCAGGGCAGGTTATTAGTGATTGAGGACAAGCGTCACATTACCTGGTCTCTGTACCCAACAGAGATACCTTTAGTTCCATAGTTAAGGCATAGTTAAATAATTCGCGTCAATAAACGCAAAAGAGGAATATTATAAAGCATTGCTCGGCCCTTGAAGCATTCGAAGTGCAAACTGTGACAGTCAGAAACATGCTGATACTCTTGAATTTTGATTACTCTTGATTATATCTCTGATTACTTTCTGCTGCATCAAGAAACCCTGCGCAGTCGTCCATCTCCTGGAAACCTTACATGAAAAGCTATAAGCTCTCGGGGGGGTGCTTGGAGCTGCCATTGGCCAGCCATGTACTAATACCACACGTGGTTTGCAGCAGTCTCCGCTTAATGAACCTTAAGCTACTTGCCACAGCGGCCAAGGAGTTATACTATGGTGTTTTCTTCGACTCAAATGTTGGATAGACGTAGATAGATAATTGTTAAAATATGTTATATATATGATATTTAATTGTTAATAATTGTTAAAAAGTTGCTGATGTAATTAAACACGTTCGTCGACATTTTGGGCGCGCGTTTTTTGCTGTGAATGCGCATGTTGCTAGATAAATTTATATAAAAAGATACGAGTTGCATGTGGCGAAGAAATCGGTTTGATTCCATACTATAAGCAAAGAATGCAGTCGCCGGATCATCATCTAACGTGCACCTGCAGGCTTATATTTCTTCGACCTACAAAACGAACCAATAGACCGATCCACACTCCGACTCTAAGCCCCGCCCACGTTTGGGTCCTTTTTCCTCATTCGTGAGTTTGAAATTGACCACCATAGCTGATGGTAGGTACGAGTGAGCAGTAGTCATCTCTGAAACTGAAAACAAAGTGGCATGCTGCTTTGTTTATCCGACTTGTTTGTCCGAGAGATCGCAGGTGCAAGACCTGTTTTCTCCACATGACTGGATAAAAACAACAGTGGCGTGAGTGAATGTTTGACAGCCTGGATCGGTCTATTAGGGTGCGACTTCATACTGGGAGTAATGGGGTTAGACCAGATGTGTTAGTAATAAGTGATGTACGTACCATTAAAAGGACATCAAAGTTACGATTTTGTGACTGCAGGCGAGGTGACTTGTTGGCATTAGGTGGCTTTAGCTAATCAAAATTCAAGATTATATTTGAGAAAGCTTACAATACGGGTAAAGTGTTCAATTCAATAATGGTGTCCATGATAGAAAAGTGACAATAAGACAAATTATATACTATGGACACTTTAATTTGAACTTCGTCTCTAATCATGTGGCGGCATAACGTGGTAAACTGAAGACATTGTCCTTTCGCCACTTTTTGGCTTGTCTAAAAATCAAAATTGGGTATTGAGACAATTGAAGAACATTTAGATATTGAGACAATTGAAGAACATTTAGATATTGAGGCAATTGAAGAACATTTAAATATTGAGACAATTGAAGAACATTTTGATATTGAGACAATTGAAAAACATTTAGATATTGAGACAATTAAAGAACATTTTGATATTGAGACAATTGAAAAACATTGAGCTATTGTGACAATTAATGAAAATATTGCATGTTAACGACTTGTTCAGTGTATAACCATATCAGGCATTTTCCAGAAAGAGGGGCAGCTATTGCTTAAAACTAAGAACAAGAAGATAATCAGGACTGCTTCCGCCTATATTTTTCTTGATTCTAAATTAAAAAGTGAAAAACGTATGCAAACAGTCTACTCCTGTTTTTTGATGGTTCACTTGTTGTTGCTGGATATGTACCCCTGGGCCCAAGGCCTTATAGAGTGCAAAACAAAGGTCCTTTGTACTGTCGTAAGCGCTGCAGAGAGCGGGGAGAGGAGTCGGTTTGATGTGAATAGGAGCCGCAGCGTTGACATGCTGAAGCAAAAACCAAAGTGTATCGCTTCAGTATCCATTGAGGCTAAACTTCACGGCGCTGTCAGTGTCGTCGCTTATCTGGTCCAATGCCGCAGATGGCGCTAAACAGGAGCCACATTGGTTGGCTCTCCGCCGGCTGCACATCTCGGTCATCCTGTCGGCTGCGCCAGTCTGTCTTCCGTCTCATTTCCGGGCTAGCAATTACTTCGTCCGCCGGCTTTAATGATATACCCGGACCTCTTTGGCCCGAAGCTCTTCTGACATCATTAATATACCCGGACCTGTTTGGCCCGCAGTTCTGGGCTCGCAGCTATGTGCACGGAACCTTGGTCCCATCAACATATACCGGCAGGACGGGCGAACCAACCCGCCATATTCATTCGCTTCTAGACCAGCTAGCTCCCTTGAGTTTAGCTGTGACGACAGGAGGGTTACACCTACCGTCACTTAGCAGCCATCATTCAGCGAAAAGTTTATAAGCAACACTTCGCGGTAGCAATAAGCTTAAGAAAAAGAGAGAGAGCGACATGACAATTCAAGTATCCAACAAAACATAATTATTGTGTAAATCAGTTGTTGGTCGCCAGCTTTTCATCCCAAATTTACAGCTAGAAATGTTTATAGCGCCATTGTGCGGTTACGGCACCAATAATACCCTGCTGTCTAGGGGTAACATAGCAGAATGTTTTCATCAGCAGCAAACGAGCAAAGACATAAGTCAACTTAAGGGTTTTGCACAATATAAGCACCCAGCAAAAAGGCCAGCAATGGATCTCCCCATGATGTTCCAGCCCCTCACACGAAAGGTAGGCTAGATTTAAATATCAATGACATTAAACTATAAGAACGTAGGTCTCGCTAAATATACCAATCGGTGTTTTACCTTATGCTGGTAATTCTGCCATGTACCGTTCCGCCTATGCCAAGTGTGAACAGCACGCCAGCATTGTCTGCTCCTCAATGGGTCTACAGTGATGGCCGGATGTGACAACTAACCATTGACATGAGTGGTCATTCAGACACGTCTCTATCCGTATCACATCCCACTGGTGAGCTGTGGTCCACTACGTCATCATCGATATTGCTCTCTGGCCAAAGGACGTATTCAGAGTGATATTTCACCTCACTGTAATTTTTCCTTCGAGAGTGATTTCCCGAGAAGTACGCCACTGACACGGCTGGGTTTTAAACAAAACTACGATTTTTTTTGTCTTTTGTAATATCATGTGACATTATGAAACCCCGGGAAGTCGCGCGAGACGTGTAACACGAGACATTAATCTCCTTGGAGCGGCACGTAGTCCAGGCTACCGGAAGAACATTATCCGGTCTATGTGGGTTGGGGAGGGGCAGGTGTGTACCGCACGTATTCCCCAAACCCCCCGGGGGGCACTACATTAGTACAGTGGTGGGAGAGTGCCACCCAGGTTATTTTTGAGTTAAAAAAGGCATCAAAAATAGACACTGACAGTCATGGCAAAAAAAAAGTTTCTGATTGGCACATCAAGATAAATTGTTGTGTTCTGATCCGGGGATTAAGAGCAAAAAGGCGCAAAAGGGGTCATTTGAGCGGCACATATGTATGTACCAAGCTATAGGTAGTACCCTCCACCCCTATGGGGTAGTAGGGGACCATGCAATTTTGTAAATGTACAATTTCCTGCCACCCATTAGTCTTTTCGATTTTATGAATATACGCAAATGGATATTCCAAGAACATTGATTTGTTCTGCTTTTAAGTACGTACTTCTATTTGACTACGCAAGGATCTCTGCATGTAAAATAACTCATGTAATCATTAAATAGTGCTAATTATATATCGCGATAGGTCCTCACACCATGGTAACCACCATTTCATTTACGGTCGGGATAAATGATTAGGAGTAGAACTTATTGACAATATTTGGTGGTAAGGAATCTAGTTTATCAGGCCTATCTTGGAGGAAACCAATTGCAGATAATCGACCATACAAACCACGAGGCGTCGGGTCGTCGTTTAGTCGCTGTGGTAAATGGTTCAGCATTCATCAGAAGGCGACTGTTGTAAACCACGCATTGCTGGCTCATGGTGCGGTCTCAACGAGTCGGCTCTAAGCACTTAAAAATGGATAAAAATGAACCCCAAAGAGTGCTTGGGAGTTTTTCATGTTAGGTGATGGCAGACTGCGAACCGTTTCCTGGTGCGCCACAAAGCAATCAGAAAATTCAAGCGTATCAACAAGCGGCCAGATTGTAACATTTAACAAGTCGCATATTGGAGGGCCAGTCAATGCACTATAACATAAAATAACAAAAACCATAAAATAACACCACGTCGGGAATTTACTGGTATTATCACCCTCCGGTATACTGTCCATGGCACTTGAGCCACAAGCTATACATTGTGCCGTTGCAAAACGCCTCAGCATCTATTTTTTTGTTATCAGCGACGTCCTATATTTCGTTATTACACCATGCCATGGCTTCATTGTAATTATATTTCTATATCATTAAATCAGAGACCTATGGATTGTTCATCCATTTGTTTCATGATATCCGTATGTTTACGGAGCGTCTGGCATATTCTAGCAATTGTCCATTTCATTCGGCCTCATGTCAGTGGCCTTCGTCCGGCCTTTACTGCACGTGGCACCACCAAGGTATATTGAAGCACTAGTTTAAATCATTGAATAGCATGGTCCCCTACTACCTCCTTAACCTAAAGTTGCCTATTTTGTCACACACAGGTCTTGTGAGTTTTTATACCTCATTCATGCGGACAATACAAACCAATACATCCTCTCACTGTATTTCATCTTGGCCAATAATTGGACTTCAATAGCTAACGTTACTGGTTGATATTTACACATACTATTTGTCAAAATAAGATTACATGTGATTTAGTGGTTAGAATTGTGCATTGTGAGACGTTGTGAGAATTGTGAGACAGCTCCGCTGTTGAATCTAACACACACAACACTATTCCATGACGTTTGACCGTTACATCTTCATAGCCGCTTATCCATGGCCATGTCAATGCACAAGGGTCATGTCGTCGTCTGAGTTACCGATAATAACCTACCCTGCCTCGCACTGCCTCTCGCTGGCCAGCCGGTCTACTCTGTGCGGATGGGTGGCTATGAAAGATTCTAATAAAACACTACATTGGTCGACTTCAGCTAGTATATTTAGTTGACAAAGTTAAACCCCAAAGGCTTCTGTAATAATATTTATCATGCGAACGATTTTTCCATTGTGGTATACAAGTCAACACGCAGACACTCAATCTCATTCCAGTCTCCATTTCACGTCTGTGGAACACAAATCGCGTGAAAAAACTGTCGGGCAGCCAAAGTAACATTTTGTGCTTCTAGGGATCAACAGAATCAAGTCAAGTGGCATCTTGAAAGTAAATAGACATAAAAAAACATTCTATTGGGGCAAACTGATTTTGGTTCATTCAACCACTTGATATTCCAATAGGCGAAATTCTGAGAGCAGCAGTGCAGTCGCGTGAATGTCCTTGGTACGTGCACGTCGATTCGTTTTCTACATCATTGTGCTTCACTAACGCACGTTTCTTGGCTCTGTTGGACATCAACATTCATCATTCCTCAACCCAGTGTCAACGCGGAATATCACAGGAACGGTTTGTGGTTCCATACGACGGAATGACAATTTGGAAAGGAGTGTTTGGTCATACCTTACCAAATAGGCAAGACGGCTAATTGCAAAGGCACTAGATAATTGCACAGTGACTCATCCAGACTTCTGTGCAGCGACTGAAAGGAATATCAATTTTCACTTTCTCTGTCATTCAGTGATTTATTAAGCAACATATCGCTTCCCAGAACCCCCATACATCATCTCCTAAGCCCCATCATTCCTGTCCATCTCCATCGATCGGTTAGGCTAAAAAGTCCCCACACCTTTCCTTAGGGACGGAGAAGGGCGGTCATATAGAGGAGGTACAAGAGGGGCCGGAGGAGGGGGGGGGAGGAGGCGGAGGAGGGGGAGGAGCAGGAGGAGGAGGAGGAGAAGGCGGAGGAGGAGGCGGAGGAGCGGGAGGAGCAGGAGGAGGAGGAGGAGGAGGAAGAGGTGGAAGAGAGGGGGAGGAGGAGAAGGAAGAGGAGGAGGAGGAGGAGGAGAAGGAAGAGGAGGCGGAGGAGGAGGAGGATGCGGAGGATAACGCCGAAGAGGAGGTGGAGGAGGAGGAGGAGGAGAAGGAGGTGGAAGTGGAGGTGGAGGTGAAGCTGGAGGTGGAGGTGGAGGTGGAGGTGGAGGTGGAGGTGGAGGTGGAGGTGGAAGTGGAGGTGGAGTAGAGGTGGAGGTGGAGGTGGAGGTGGATGTGGATGAGGATGTGGATGTGGATGTGGATGTGGATGAGGATGTGGATGTGGATGTGGATGTGGATGTGGATGTGGACGTGGACGTGGACGTGGACGTGGACGCGGACGCGGACGTGGACGCGGACGCCGACGTGGACGTGGATGTGGACGTGGACGTGGACGTGGACGTGGACGTGGACGTGGACGTGGACGTGGACGTGGACGTGGACGTGGACGTGGACGTGGACGTGGACGTGGACGTGGACGTGGACGTGGACGTGGACGTGGACGTGGACGTAAACGTAGACGTGGACGTGGACGTGGACGTGGACGTGGACGTGGACGTGGACGTGGACGTAAACGTGGACGTAAACGTGGACGTGGACGTGGAAGTGGAAGTGGACGTGGACGTGGACGTGGACGTGGACGTGGACGTGGACGTGGACGTGGACGTGGACGTGGACGTGGACGTGGACGTGGACGTGGACGTGGACGTGGACGTAAACGTGGACGTGGACGTAAACGTGGTCGTGGACGTGGACGTGGACGTGGACGTGGACGTGGACGTGGACGTGGACGTGGACGTGGACGTGGACGTGGACGTGGACGTGGACGTGGACGTGGACGTGGACGTGGACGTGGACGTGGACGTGGACGTGGACGTAAACGTGGACGTGGACGTGGACGTGGACGTGGACGTGGACGTGGACGTGGACGTGGACGTGGACGTGGACGTGGACGTAAACGTAAACGTAAACGTGGACGTGGACGTAAACGTGGTCGTGGACGTGGGCGTGGACGTGGACGTGGACGTGGACGTAGACGTGGACGTGGACGTGGACGTGGACGTGGACGTGGACGTGGACGTGGAAGAAAATGCCGAGAGTAATTTTCGTCTGCGAAGGCGACTGTCTACAAGATGGCGTTGATAAATGGGAAAGCTAAACTATTAGGGCACGTCTGCTCCAATCAACCAATCTGTCTTATGACTGTAACAATATTTACAGGACAAGAGCTTGACCTGATCACATTACACTACATGCTCAGAGATGTAGTTCAAATAAGTGCCCATATTATTTACTTTCTCTTTAAATCTAATTTAATTTTGTTCTGTTTAGAATTTTAGTCAGGATAATAAACAAATAAAGCGTATACTCAACACTAACCCTGATAACTCTTAATTGTTGGTGCATCGCGTGGTTTGTTAGCGCACCTGCTTTGACACTATTAATCTTTGTAGAAAACCACCTTCGCCGCCATGGCTTGGCGTCATATTATAAGCCTTCGAGTAAGGTAAGATAATGAGTTGGTATCAACAAAGAGAGTGGCTTAGAGCTGGAGTGTCTGGTCTTCTCCGATGCAAAGTAAAATCCGGCACAAAGTAAAATCCCAACAATACGTAAAGTATATATAAAGTAGTATTTCGACCTGGAAAAATCTGTATATAATATTATAACAACTAGAATAAAATAATGAACAAAACACGTATCCGTTGATTTATTTTATGGTACTGTTTAAGGATTTTCATGATTTGTGCGGTTCAGCAAGTGCAACATTCACCCGGACCGCGGGTTTTGCGTTTGGTTTATCTTGATCCGCACATGAACGGAAAGTATTAGTGCGCATGCTCCAAATATCTCCGCCGATTACTCCGGTTGCATATCCGAACCCAACCAATGTGTGTGACCGATGGCTCATGCCAGAGGGCAAAGGTCGAGGCGAGTCTTAGTAAATGGGATCAGTCTGGCAAATGCGGCACTGGCGACTAGAATGTGTGATAATATGTCATAGTTCCCATCATTTTTGCAAAATACAATTAGAGCCATATAAAACATCCGTGATTGTAAGTGTCAATATTTCAGAAGACTGGAAGCTAGCGAGAGCATGTCTTTTATTAAAGCACACTTACCAGAAAACAATTTCATTGCCAAACGAGAAGAACAATATTACATGCAAGGATATGCCTGCGTAAAGGAGAAGCGGTCTTCGCTAATGGAAAACATCCCTTCATATCTAACCCCCAATGTGTCCCTGGACAGCATTCTTGGGTAGGAATAACAGTCAGAAACATGGAATTGCCCCCTACCACCTACCCCAGACTCGACTAATCTGTCTGGGCCGCTTGAGAAATGACTCGTCTGGTAATTCCTATCCTCTAACGACCCGATGTCGCAACGCCACCTCCTCCCTCACCTCGCCGATCGTCACTTATTGATGTCCCACCATACACACATGGCTGGATGCCTTCAGCAGATTAATGAAGCGAGTGGGGCACCCAAACACATTCTGGGATGAAATACTATGTGAAAATATGACCAGGCGTTATTTATAGATTCATTCGGGGATTTTATTATTGGGATTCCAACTTAGTAGGACAAGACTATTAAGCCTAAATCAATGTCAAACCAGATATACATGCAAACATTACTGGATTGCCACTGCAGAACAGTGTGCAGATCCCCAACACATTCTGTGTGTAGACACTCTGGTGAAATCTTCGGCATGTCTTATGACATCATCAATGATTATACTCCCAACGTCACAGCCAATATTACCAAACCAGATGATATTGGTGAATACCAGTACACAAAGCAACATGCATTATAGATCGTTGTCAACTTCACCCATTGGCATCTGAGCTTGAGTTGCATATAATTTTCGGTGCAGTGGGACCTCCGGTTTCAAATTACAATGCCAGTCAATGCGTCAATCATACGCTGTCACCAACCCCGTCTCCCTCATGGACTGTGTGATATATAGACGGAACAGAGACTTCCCAGAAATTTCCCGTTGAGGGACTCTACATCACGTAAAAACCAGCCATTTCACAAGCCCCTCAGCACGGACAGCCAGACCATGCCACCCTGGCCTGTGGGGTGTAATCAGACAACCACAGGGGATCCAGTGGCATCAATTGGCATATGCGACCCCTCAGCCTGTCATATGTTTTTTACCACTCCCCCACGCTTTATTGTCTAGACACATGGTTTAAACCGAGCCAGTGAGCCTCTTGGGATAATGCACGACTTCCTATACAGTTTTATATATTGACATTTATGCACAAATGATATATTTTATGGATATAATTTAGACAACCTCATGAATTGTGTACAATAATTACAAGAAAACACGGACATATTTTCCAGAAGTGTTTTCGTCAGTCAACATAGGCTGATATTTGCGTTATATATGAGTCTGACAAAACGGCTCGAAATAAAAAGGGTTTTAACACACAATTAACTTGTTTTGCAGTGAAATATGCTTCGCGAACCATGACAGATCCCAATAAATCATCCCAAAGACGAAGTCGATATACCGTTATGTCGTAAACACGTTCCGTTACGCAAGCGCCCAATGGAAGTCAAAATATCGAGACAACCCTGCAGAATATGTTGGAATACAGGCGGGATGACCTTTGAATGGCTAAGCCAGGGGAAGGTAACGTTGTTTTTCTGTGTACGGCAGTGAGATGCAATGGAAATACATTTTCATCTCCCATTGCTGGTCTAGGCCACCTTCAGGGAAAACGAGACAAATGACTTTTTGAAGATTTACGTGTGACGGACCTTCTAAAACAGGGTCCGTTAGTCGGAAGCTCAGTTGGCTACCCACTGAGCTGCGGAGGCTCCAGGGCCGAAGCTAGAGCCCGGTCGCCTGATGAGATTACATACGGGTGTCAACATGCTGCCCTGCGACTACGCGTTAGTGATTGGATTAACTGATTAGCTCCATCAATTATTCATTACTTGTGTCGCGGCGGAGGCATGCAGTAACGACATAAAAGCTTTTCAATTAATATGAATGCTACTCTTACAACTATTGACTGCTGACTGGGCACACAGATGGCACAAAACCCCGATCAACCCGGTCATTATGAGGACGAATGAATTAGTAGCAACTTTTCGTCTTATAAAACATCGTCTCCAATAAACGTTCCCAATAATGCAACCAGACGCTGAGGTAATTTCCGCGGGGACAATTAAAACTGAAGTTCAGGCCATTATTAATCGAACCTGTGTCTAGTCCGGAAGATTTTGTGTAGTAGGGGAACGAGATAGTGGAGCGTGAGTTGACATCGCCTTTGTGTGACCTGAGACAAAAACAAGTGAAAACCATATGTAAGCAGCCTTCCGTTGTTTTTGCATCGTTCGCGTGTTTGTGCGGGTATACTCCTGGGCACAAAGCCTTTATAATAAAGCTTTCCTGTCTACTGCGGTAAGCCCAACAGAAAGCGACGGAGGGAGTCGGTTCAAAGTGAATAGGAGCCGCCGCCTTGACATGCTGAAGCCGAAGCTAAAGTGTATCGCCTCAATATCCATTGAGGCTAAACTTCACGGCACTGTCAGTGTCATCCTTTATCTGGTCCAACACCGCGGGTGACGCTAAATAGGAGCTACACTGGTTGGCTCTCCGCCGGCTGTACATATCGGTCATCCTGTCGGCCACACCAGACTGTCTTCCGCCTCATTTCCGGGCCAGCAATTACTTCGTCTGTCGGCATCAATGATATACCCGGACCTGTTTGGCCCGCAGCTCTGGGTTGGCTCGCCGCCGGCTGTACATATCGGTCATTCTGTCGGCCACGCCAGACTGTCTTCCGCCTCATTTCCGGGCCAGCAATCACTTCGTCTGTCGACATCAATGATATACCCGGACCTGTTTGGCCCGCAGCTCTGGGAGCATCATTGCTATACCCCGACCTGTTTGGCCCGCAACTCTAGGGCCATCATTGATATACCCGGACCTGTTTGGTCCGCAGCCCCGGGGTCGCAGCTATGTGGAGCCTTGGTCACGTCAAAACATACTGGCCGGCACCGACAGACCAACCCGTCATCCACATTTGCTCCCAGACTAGCTAGCTGCCTTGAGTTTCTTTAGGTGTGACGACAGGAAGATCCAATACAAGGAAATCATTCCTTGCACCGAGATGGCATGGTTGACATTTCGTTGCCCCAATAATGAAGGGGTTAATGCCCACATTGGTCCACAACATCTCCTGTCACTTAGCAGCCATCATTCAGCGGAATGTTCTTATAAGCAGCACTTCGCGGTAGCAATAAGTTAAATAAAAAGAGAGAAAGGGGCGTGCCAATTCAAGTGTCCAACAAAACATAATTACTGAGTAAATCAGTTGTTGGTCGCCAGCTTTTCATCCCACCTATACAGTTGCAACTTATATGTTCATAGCGCCATTGTGCGGTTACGGCACCAATAATACCCTGCTGTCTAGGGGTAACATAGCAGAATGTTTTCATCAGCAGCAAAGAGCAAAGACATAAGTCAGCCAACTTGGGGGTTTTGCACAATATAAGCACCCAGCCAAAAGGCCAGCAATGGATCTCCCCATGATGTTCCAGCCCCTCATACGAAAGGTAGGCTAGATTTAAATATCAATGACGTTAGGCTATACAAACGTACATCTCGCTAAATATACCAATCGGTGCTTTGCCTTATGCTGGTAATTCTGCCATGTACCGTACCACCCATACCAAGTGTGAACAGCACGCCAGCATTGTCTGCTCCTCAATGGGTCTACAGTGATGGCCGGATGTGCCAACTAACCATAGACATGAGTGGTCATTCAGACACGTCTCTATCCGTATCACATCCCACTGGCGAGCTGTGGTCCACTACGTCATCATCGATATTGCTCTCTGGCCAAAGGACGTATTCAGAGTGATATTTCACCTCACTGTAATTTTTCCTTCGAGAGTGATTTCCCGAGAAGTACGCCACTGACATGGCTGGGTTTTAAACAAAACTACGATTTTTTTTCTCTTTTGTAATATCATGTGACATTATGAAACCCCGGGAAGTCCCGCGAGACGTGTAACACGAGGCATTAAGCTCCTTGGAGCGGCACGTAGTCCAGGCTACCGGAAGAACATCATCCGGCCTACGTGGGTTGGGGAGGGGGAGGTGTGTACCGCACGTAATCTCCAACCCCCCCGGGAGGCACTACATTACTACAGTGGTCGGAGAGTGCCACCCAGTTTATTTTTGAGTTAAAAAAGGCATCAAGAATAGACACTGACAGTCATGGCAAAAAAAATAGTTTCTGATTGGCACATCAAGATAAATTGTTGTGTTCTGATCCGGGGATTGAGAGAAAAAAGGCGCAAAAGGGGTCATTTGAGCGGCACTTATGTATGTACCAAACTATAGGTAGTACCCCCCCCCCTCTTCCCGTATGGCCTTGTCCAGTGTAGACTAGGTAGTAGGGGACCATGCAATTTTGTAAATGTACAATTTCCTGCCACCCATTAGTCTTTTCGATTTTATGAATATACGCAAATGGATATTCCAAGAACATGGATTTGTTCTGCTTTAAAGTACGTACTTCTATTTGACTACGCAAGGATCTCTGCATGTAAAATAACGCATGTAATCATTAAATAGTGCTAATTATATATCGCGATAGGCCCTCACACCATGGTAACCACCATTTCATTTACGGTCGGGATAAATGATTAGGATTAGAACTTCAATTATTGACAATATTTGGTGGTAAGGAATCTAGTTTATCAGGCCTATCTTGGAGGAAACCAATTGCACATAATCGACCATACAAACCATGAGGCGTCGGGTCGTCGCTTAGCCGATGTGGTAAGTGGTTCAGCATTCATCAGAAGGTAACTGTTGTAAACCACGCATTGCGGTCTCAACGAGTCGGCTCTAAGCACTTAAAAATGGATAATAATGATCCCCCAAGAGTGCTTGGGAGTTTTTCCTGTTAGGTGATGGCAGACTGCGCACGGTTTCCTGATGCGCTACAAAGCAATCAGAAAATTCAAGCGTATCAACAAGCGGCCAGATTGTAACATTTAACAAGTCGCATATTGGAGGGCCAGTCAATGCACTATAACATTCGACGTTTATGACAACCCCTATGATGAATGTATGGTCATGCACTTAGCATAGGAAAATTATTACCAGTCCTGATAATGAAAACGCATGTCCGTGTAGAGTCGTCAACACGGATAGGGAGACGGCAATGCTGAGCCAATTAACGCTGAATCAGCAAAAACCATAAAATAATTCGCGCCGGGAATTTACTGGTATTATCGCCCTCCGGTATACTGTCCCTGGGAATGGAGTCACAAGCTATACATTGTGCCGTTACAAAATGCCTCAACATCTATGTTTTTGTTATCAGCGACGTCCTATATTTCGTTATTACACCATGCCATGGTTTCATTCTAATCATATTTCTATCTCATTAAATCAGAGACCTAATGGATTTTTCATCCATTTGTTTCATGATATCCGTATGTTACGGAGCGTCTGGCCTCTTCTGACAATTGTCCATTTCATTCGGCATCATGTCAGTGGCCTTCGTCCGGCCTTTACTGCACGGGGCACCACCAAAGTATATTGAAGCACTAGTTTAAATCAACGAATAGCATGGTCCCCTACTACCTACTCCGCACGGGACAGCCGTTTGGGGCGTTTGAGTAATGCATCCGGTATACCCCCCCCCTCCCCTACAACCCCTCCCCTAATCCAAGACACGTAGGCCGGGGGATGTTCTTCTTGTAACCTGGACAACGTGAGCAGTAGTTTATTGCCTCGTGTTACACGCGCCGCGGGATATTCCGGGGTTTCATGATGTCACACGATATTACAAAAAAATCGAACAATTATTGTTTTGTGTAAAACCCATTCGATCCAGTGGCGTACTTCTCAAGAAATTACTCTCGTAGGGCCATTTAGACCGATCCCTGTTAGCTATGTTAGTGCTTTGAGAAGTGGTAGTTGCAATGTACACTTTAAAAGGACTCGTATTCACGCTGCGGAAAACAGGTGAGGCTCACCGTACCTTAAGTCAGAGAATACCCGTGTAACAGTTCATTCTGGTAAGGAGAAAAGAAGTACATATCTTTTCAAGAATGAACTGTTACACGGGTATTCTCTGACTTAAATTACGGTGAGCCTCACTTGTTCCCGTGGCGTGAAGATGAGTCCTTTTTAAATTGTACATTGAATCTCTCGCTTCCGAAAGCAATAAAATGGGCGACTGAAGCCCATCTTTCATATTTGAACCCACAAGCAATGGCTTCATTTATACGTGAGCTAAGCTGAAACAATGGTTCGGCCTGACATGGAAGAACGTCGGAAAATCAGTCTAGTCCATTTACTGATTGCAAGAAGGAAGTAGTGTTTCGCATCAAGGCGCGTAGACTACTTCACAGGTCTTATGTGTCAGGTCTTATGCGCTTCGCACATTCTTTTTCAAGAATGTACTGTTACATGGGCATTCTCCTTACCGTAAGCTACAGTTGGTTTATGCACACAGCACCTCATGTCCGTGATCCTGCCGCACTCCCTCCCCTTATTGCTCGGGGATCCTAGTGTGCAAAGCACTGGAGTTAATTTATTAAGACGAACATTTTCAATTTTCGTTTTATGTCGGTGTGTTTCGTTTTTCCGTGGGTCTGTCTGTCTGTTTGTCTTGGCATTATCTTTGGAATGCCTTAAGATATCGACTTTACAAAAGGATGCGGAATGGCTATCTTCAGGCTAAGTTCGTAGATGGGTGATGTAGGTCAAAGGTGCAGCTTACAGGATTTTTCTTATTGTTCCTTAACCATTGGTAGATAAGGCAAACAATGGACAAAATGCTTAACATAGGTCTTAACATAGTCGAATTGGTCCCATAAGCACGATTTTCGTCTTCCTTCTCAAGCTCTGCTTGCCCGTCTAGTGTCCTTGTTCGTTTGCTGCATGTGAAAACAGTTTGCTCCCTGGTGACCGCTACTGGGCAGCAGATTTTTGATACGAACATATAAACTGCCGGTGTAAAGGTGGAATTAAAACTGGCCGGCAAGGATATATTTACTCAGTAGTTTGTTTTGGTGAACATTTTATGTATCTCCCTCTGTTTTCCCTTTCCGCCCTGCTACCATGAAGTGGTGCTTGTGAAAATACATTCTTCGACATTGGGGCTGCCAGACGACACAAGGGTATCCGAGACCAATGTGACTGGTAACTATTTCAATGAAAGGCAAATACAGGGCTATAAACAACCATGGCTGGCCGATTTGCCCCCAGACGATGCCGGGCGACGGTAAATTGCAATTTGTTTGGCAACGAAATGTCAACCATGCCGTCTCGGTGCAAGATCCTCCTGTCGTCACAAGGAGGCTGGCCAGTCAAGGAGCACATAATGGGTCGGTCCGCCGGTGGTTGTCTATATGTTATAAACAGTCCCATGGTTCCACAGAGCTGACGCCCCCAGAGCTGCGTGTCCCACATCTCCGGGTAAATCAACGATGCAAGCGGACGAGTTAATGGCTTGCCCGGAAATGACGCAGCCGACCTGATGACTGAGATGTGCAGAAACATCTTTCTGTAGTTCCTGTTTGGCATCATCCGTGGTATTGAACCAGAGAAAAGTTAAAACTGAGAGCGATGCAATGCTTAGCTTGGTATGAATGGATATGGAGGCTAGGCGATGCGAGGTTTATGCTACAAACGCGTCGTATTTGTATTTAACCGAATTTCAAAAATATCTTTTCCAAATAGATTTTTTCGCACATTCAAGCAATAAAATGTTATTCAGTCACGTAGTGATATTCACTTCAAAATAATCCTATTTAACCTAAAGTTGGGTATTTTGTCACACACAGGTCTTGTGAGTTTTTATGCCTCATTCAAGCGGACAATACAAACCAATACATCCTCTCACTGTGTTTCGTCTTAGCCAATAATGACCAATAGCTAACGTTACTTGATATTTACACATATTATTTGTCAAAATAAGATTACATGTGGTTTAGTTGTTAGCATTGGGCATTGTGAGACATTGTGAGAATTGTGAGACAGCTCCGCTGTTGAATCTAACACACACAACACTATTCCATGGCGTTTGACCGTTACATCTTCATAGCCGCTTACCCATGGCGATGTCAATACACAAGGGTCATGTCGTCGTCTGAGTTACCGATAATAACCTACCCTGCCTCGCACTGCCTCTCGCTGGCCAGCCGGTATACTCTGTGCGGATGGGTGGCTATGAAAGATTCTAATAAAACACTACATTGGTCGACTTCAGCTGGTATATTTAGCTGACAAAGTTAAACCCCAAAGGCTTCTGTAATAATATTTATCATGCGAAAAATTTTTCCATTGTGGTATACAAGTCAACACGCAGACACTTAATCTCATTCCAGTCTCCATTTCACGTCTGTGGAACAGAAATCGCGTGAAAAAACTGTCGGGCAGCCAAAGTAACATTTTGTGCTTCTAGGGATAAGCAGAATCAAGTCAAGTGGCACCTTGCAAGTAAATAGACATAAAAAAACATTCTATTGGGGCAAACTGATTTTAGTTAATTCAACCACTTGATATTCCAATAGGCGAAATTCTGAGAGCAGCAGTGCAGTCGCGTGAATGTCTATGGTACGTGCACGTCGATTCGTTTTCTACATCATTGTGCTTCACTAACGCACGTTTCTTGGCTCTGTTGGACATCAACATTCATCATTCCTCAACCCAGTGTCAACGCGGAATATCACAGGAACGGTTTGTGGTTCCATACGACGGAATGACAATTTGGAAAGGAGTGTTTGGTCATACCTTACCAAAAGGGCAAGACGGCTAATTGCAAAGGCAATAGATAATTGCACAGTGACTCATCCAGACTTCTGTGTAGTGACTGAAAGGAATATCAATTTTCACTTTCTCTGTCATTCAGTGATTTATTAAGCAACATATTGCTTCCCAGAACCCCCATACATCATCTCCTAAGCCCCATCATTCCTGTCCATCTCCATCGATCGGTTAGGCTAAAAAGTCCCCACACCTTTCCGTAGGGACGGAGAAGGGCGGTCATATAGAGGAGGTAAGAGGGGCCGAAGGAGGAGGGGGGAGGGGAGGAGGCGGAGGAGGGGGAGGAGCAGGAGGAGAAGGAGGAGGAGGAGAAAGCGGAGGAGGAGGCGGAGGAGCGGGAGGAGCAGGAGGAGCAGGAGGAGGAGGAGGAGGTGGATGTGGATGTGGATGTGGATGTGGATGTGGATGTGGATGAGGACGTGGACGCGGACGTGGACGTGGACGTAGACGCGGACGTGGACGTGGACGCGGACGTGGACGTGAAGGTGGACGTGGACGTGGACGTGGACGTGGACGTGGACGTGGACGTGGACGTGGACGTGGACGTAGACGTGGACGTGGACGTAGACGTGGACGTGGACGTGGCCCTGGACGTGGACGTGGACGTGGATGTGGACGTGGATGTGGACGTGGACGTGGACGTGGACGTGGACGTGGACGTGGACGTGGACGTGGACGTGGACGTAGACGTAGACGTAGACGTGGACGTGGACGTAGACGTGGACGTGGACGTGGACGTGGACGTGGACGTGGACGTGGACGTGGACGTGGACGTGGACGTGGACGTGGACGTGGACGTGGACGTGGACGTGGACGTGGAAGAAAATGCCGAGAGTAATTTTCGTCTGCGAAGGCGACTGTCTACAAGGTGGCGTTGATAAATGGGAAAGCTAAACTATTAGGGCACGTCTGCTCCAATCAACCAATCTGTCTTGACTGTAACAATATTTACAGGACAAGAGCTTGACCTTATCACATTACACTACATACTCAGAGATGTAGTTCAAATAAGTGCCCATATTATTTACTTTCTCTTTAAATCTAATTTAATTTTGTTCTGTTTAGAATTTTATTCAGGATAATAAACAAATGAAGCGTATACTCAACACTAACCCTGATTAAAACGTTATGAAGCAAAATAACCCTACAATTTGGTGTTCTCTTAATTGTTGGTGCATCGCGTGGTTTGTTAGCGCACCTGCTTTGACACTATTAATCTTTGTAGAAAACCACCTTCGTCGCCATGGCTTGGCGTCATATTATAAGCCTTCGAGTAAGGTAAGATAATGAGTTGGTATCAACAAAGAGAGTGGCTTAGAGCTGGAGTGTCTGCTCTTCTCCGATGCAAAGTAAAATCCGGCACAAAGTAAAATCCCAACAATACGTAAAGTATATATAAAGTAGTATTTCGACCGGGAAAAATCTGTATATAATATTATAACAACTAGAATAAAATAATGAACAAAACACGTATCCGTTGATTTATGTTATGGTACTGTTTGAGGATTTTCATGATTTGTGCGGTTCAGCAAGTGCAACATTCACCCGGACCGCGGGTTTTGCCTTTGGTTTATCTTGATCCGCACATGAACGGAAAGTATTAGTGCGCATGCTCCAAATATCTCCGCCGATTACTCCGGTTGTATATCCGAACCCAACCAATGTGTGTGACCGATGGCTCATGCCAGAGGGCAAAGGTCGAGGAGAGTCTTAGTAAATGGGATCAGTCTGGCAAATGCGGCACTGGCGACTAGAATGTGTGATAATATGTCATAGTTTCCATCATTTTGGCAAAATACAATTAGAGCCATATAAAATCAGTGATTGTAAATGTCAATATTTGAGAAGACTGGAAGCTAACGAGAAAATGTGTTTTATTAAAGCACAGTTACCAGAAAACAATTTCATTGCCAAACGAGAAGAACAAGTTTACATGCAAGGATATGACTGGGCAAAGGAGAAACGGTCTTCTTGAATGGGAAACATCCCTTCATATCTAACCCCCAATGTGTCCCTGGACAGCATTCTTGGGTAGGAATAACAGTCAGAAACATGGAATTGCCCCCTACCACCTGCCCCACACTCGACTAATCTGTCTGGGCCGCTTGAGAAATGACTCGTCTGGTAATTCCCCCGCTCGCTCAACCACTCTCCATATACACGATACATAGGCGGGATCATGTTCTCCCCTAGGAGGAGCTTATTGCATCGTGCTGGAACCTTCAGGGTGTTATAATACGACGAGCATTGAAAACTATCGTTGGTCAAAGCCACAGGATCCAGTGGCGTATTTATCGGAAACTCACTTTACCAGGACAAACTTATACGCCACATGGAATCTCCCTGAATAAGTTATTTCGCCAGAGAGTCACATATATGACGACATAGTGGACCGTGCATTAACAAGTTATACAGTTCACCAACGGGATGTACAACAGACAGCTACGTGCCTGAAAGGTCTGCAATGGTTAGTTGGCACATTATGACGAGAGTGCCGGCGTGTGTGTGTCTTCTGGTGAAGGTCACCGGGGACGAGGCATGACGATCCCAGCGTATTAATTGGATCACGCACCCGATTACCCCCTATGACTCCAGATGTCGCTTTTACCCCGCACAACACAATTCCCCACATAAGTCTGTTATGTTCATCATTTAAGATCATGAACGGTTTTCGTCGACATTTGTTGAGAATAAGAATATGACAGATATAGACGTAAAACGTTGTCGAACGACCATCATAACCTCGTAACATATTATTTAAGAAGAGCTGCTGTAGATAGCCCAGCCGCTGTGTGCGTGTCCACAATCATGTCCCTTTGAAAGATATCCCAGGCGGGATGGGTTTCCAAGTATCTTCAGCTTTTGATCGATCACCGGCTAGGTGGACGAGCTGTGAGGTCACCCATAACACAGTCGACTGCTGTGTATTATTATTATTACGCCAGCCAAGTCCAGCCGACAACATGGGCATAAGACGAACCAGCCGTCATTACCCGAGGATTATAACTCTAAAATTCAATTCCCAGTCATCTATCACATCATTGCAAGCAGCACGCTCTGGCTGTAACTTATCGTGTGACCACCGCCCTCTTAATCTACGGCCCCATTGCCCTTTGCCACGCTTTATTATTCAGCCTGTCATATGTTTTTCACCATTCTCCCACGCTTCATCGTCCAGACACATGGGTTAAACCGCGCCAGTGAGCATATTGGGATAATGCGCGACTTCGTCTACAGTTTCGTACATTGACATTTATGCACAAATAATAGCTCATGAATTGTGTACAAAAACACCGATATATATTCCAAAAGTGTTTGCGTCAGTCCCCATAGGCCGATGTTTGCGTCATATCTGAGTCTGACGAAACTTCCCGAGACACAGTTAGGGTTTTAACCCACCATTAACTTGTTTTGCAATGAAATATGTTACGCGAACCATGACAGATCCCAATAAATCATCCCAAAGACGAAGTCGAGATATCGTTATGTCGTAACCACGTTCCGTTACGCAAGCGCCCAATGGAAGTCAAAATATCGAGACAACCGTGCAGAATATGTTAGAATACAGGCGGAATGACCGTTTGCATTTCGGCACCAAATGCAGTAGAAACCGCAAAAAACCGTGCTGCCATCTGGTGTCGGAATGACCCACGCAAACTTCACATATCTGTCCTCTACGCATGTGTAATTTTGAATGGCTTGGCCAGGGGAGGGTAACGTGTTTTTTTCGGTGTACGGAATTTGTCAGTGAAATGAAATGACAATACGTGTTCATCTCCCATTGCTGGTTTAGGCAACCTTCAGTGAAAACGAGACCAGTAACTTATCAACCAATTTAAAGATTTACCTGTGACGGACCTTCTAAAACAGGGTCCGTCAGTCGGAAGCTCAGTTGGTAACCCACTGAGCTGCGGAGGCTCCAGGGCCGAAGCTAGAGCCCGATCACCTAATGAGATTACAGGAGGGTGTCGACATGTTGCCCTGTGACTACGCGTTGGTGATTGCATTAACTAATTAGCTCCATCAACTATTCATTACTTATGTCGCGCCGGAGGCAATACGGCATAAAAGCTTTTCTAAGTGAGTTATCCATTAATTAATATGAATGCTAGTCCGTCAATTTCTGACTGGTGGCTGGACACGGTGTAAATCGCGTGTGCACAAAGGTGGCACAAAACACCGATCTATCTGCCCTTTCATTATGAGGACGAATGAATCAGTAGCAGTTTTTCGTCTTATAAACATCGTCTTCAGAGAAAGTCCCCAATACAGCAGCCAGACACTAAGTTAATTTCAGCGGAGTCAATTAAAGCTCAAGGCCAGCCAACATTAATCGAATTTGTGCATTAGGGGAACGGGATGATGGGGCGTGACTAGATATCGCCTTTGTCTGACCTGCGACAAAAGCAAGTACAAGGTTAAAACCATATGTAAGCAGTCTTCCCTTGTTTTTTCATCGTTGGCGTTTTTTTGTGGGTTATGTACTCCTGGGCACAACACCTTTATAGTAAGGCTTTCCTATCTACTACGGTTAGCCCAACAGAGAACGACAGAAGTAGTCGGTTCAAAGTGAATAGGTGCCGCAGCCTCGACATGCTGAAGCAAAAACTAATAGTGTATCGCCACAATATCCATTGAGGCTAAACTTCACGGCGCTGTCAGTGTCATCATTTATCTGGTCAAACGCCGCGGATGGCGCTAAACAGGAGCGACATTGGTTGCCTCTCCACCGGCTGTACATATCGGTCATCCTGTCGGCCGCGCCAGACTGTCTTCCGTCTCACTTCTTGGCCAGCAATTACTTCTTCCGCCGGCATCAATGATATACCGGACCTGTTTGGCCCGCAGCTCTAGGGGCATCAATGATATACCCGGACCTGTTTGGCCCGCAGCTCTAGGGGCATCAATGATATACCCGGACCTGTTTGACCCGCAGCTCTAAGGGCATCATTGATATACCCGGACCTGTTTGGCCCGCAGCTCTAAGGTCATCATTGATATACCCGGACCTGTTTGGCCCGCAGCTCTAGGGGCATCATTGATATACCCGGACCTGTTTGGCCCGCAGCTCTAAGGTCATCATTGATATACCCGGACCTGTTTGGCCCGCAGCTCTAAGGGCATCAATGATATACCCGGACCTGTTTGGCCCGCAGCTCTAAGGTCATCATTGATATACCCGGACCTGTTTGGCCCGCAGCTCTAAGGGCATCAATGATATACCCGGACCTGTTTGGCCCGCAGCTCTAAGGTCATCATTGATATACCCGGACCTGTTTGGCCCGCAGCTCTAAGGTCATCATTGATATACCCGGACCTGTTTGGCCCGCAGCTCTAAGGGCATCAATGATATACCCGGACCTGTTTGGCCCGCAGCTCTAAGGTCATCATTGATATACCCGGACCTGTTTGGCCCGCAGCTCTAAGGGCATCATTGATATACCCGGACCTGTTTGGCCCGCAGCTCTAAGGGCATCAATGATATACCCGGACCTGTTTGGCCCGCAGCTCTAAGGGCATCATTGATATACCCGGACCTGTTTGGCCCGCAGCTCTAAGGGCATCATTGATATACCCGGACCTGTTTGGCCCGCAGCTCTAAGGGCATCAATGATATACCCGGACCTGTTTGGCCCGCAGCTCTAAGGGCATCATTGATATACCCGGACCTGTTTGGCCCGCAGCTCTAAGGGCATCAATGATATACCCGGACCTGTTTGGCCCGCAGCTCTAAGGGCATCATTGATATACCCGGACCTGTTTGGCCCGCAGCTCTAAGGGCATCAATGATATACCCGGACCTGTTTGGCCCGCAGCTCTAAGGTCATCATTGATATACCCGGACCTGTTTGGCCCGCAGCTCTAGGGGCATCATTGATATACCCGGACCTGTTTGGCCCGCAGCTCTAAGGTCATCATTGATATACCCGGACCTGTTTGGCCCGCAGCTCTAAGGGCATCAATGATATACCCGGACCTGTTTGGCCCGCAGCTCTAAGGTCATCATTGATATACCCGGACCTGTTTGGCACGCAGCTCTAAGGTCATCATTGATATACCCGGACCTGTTTGGTCCGCAGCTCTAAGGGCATCAATGATATACCCGGACCTGTTTGGCCCGCAGCTCTAAGGTCATCATTGATATACCCGGACCTGTTTGGCCCGCAGCTCTAGGGGCATCATTGATATACCCGGACCTGTTTGGCCCGCAGCTCTAAGGTCATCATTGATATACCCGGACCTGTTTGGCCCGCAGCTCTAAGGGCATCAATGATATACCCGGACCTGTTTGGCCCGCAGCTCTAAGGTCATCATTGATATACCCGGACCTGTTTGGCCCGCAGCTCTAAGGTCATCAATGATATACCCGGACCTGTTTGGCCCGCAGCTCTAAGGGCATCATTGATATACCCGGACCTGTTTGGCCCGCAGCTCTAAGGGCATCAATGATATACCCGGACCTGTTTGGCCCGCAGCTCTAAGGGCATCAATGATATACCCGGACCTGTTTGGCCCGCAGCTCTAAGGGCATCATTGATATACCCGGACCTGTTTGGCCCGCAGCTCTAAGGGCATCATTGATATACCCGGACCTGTTTGGCCCCGCAGCTCTACGGGCATCATTGATATACCCGGACCTGTTTGGCCCGCAGCTCTAAGGGCATCAATGATATACCCGGACCTGTTTGGCCCGCAGCTCTAAGGGCATCATTGATATACCCGGACCTGTTTGGCCCGCAGCTCTAAGGGCATCAATGATATACCCGGACCTGTTTGGCCCGCAGCTCTAAGGTCATCATTGATATACCCGGACCTGTTTGGCCCGCAGCTCTAGGGGCATCATTGATATACCCGGACCTGTTTGGCCCGCAGCTCTAAGGTCATCATTGATATACCCGGACCTGTTTGGCCCGCAGCTCTAAGGGCATCAATGATATACCCGGACCTGTTTGGCCCGCAGCTCTAAGGTCATCATTGATATACCCCGACCTGTTTGGCCCGCAGCTCTAAGGGCATCATTGATATACCCGGACCTGTTTGGCCCGCAGCTCTAAGGGCATCATTGATATACCCGGACCTGTTTGGCCCGCAGCTCTAAGGGCATCATTGATATACCCGGACCTGTTTGGCCCGCAGCTCTAAGGGCATCAATGATATACCCGGACCTGTTTGGCCCGCAGCTCTAAGGGCATCATTGATATACCCGGACCTGTTTGGCCCGCAGCTCTAAGGGCATCAATGATATACCCGGACCTGTTTGGCCCGCAGCTCTAAGGGCATCATTGATATACCCGGACCTGTTTGGCCCGCAGCTCTAAGGGCATCAATGATATACCCGGACCTGTTTGGCCCGCAGCTCTAAGGTCATCATTGATATACCCGGACCTGTTTGGCCCGCAGCTCTAAGGGCATCAATGATATACCCGGACCTGTTTGGCCCGCAGCTCTAAGGTCATCATTGATATACCCGGACCTGTTTGGCCCGCAGCTCTAAGGGCATCATTGATATACCCGGACCTGTTTGGCCCGCAGCTCTAAGGGCATCAATGATATACCCGGACCTGTTTGGCCCGCAGCTCTAAGGGCATCATTGATATACCCGGACCTGTTTGGCCCGCAGCTCTAAGGCCATCAATGATATACCCGGACCTGTTTGGCCCGCAGCTCTAAGGGCATCAATGATATACCCGGACCTGTTTGGCCCGCAGCTCTAAGGGCATCATTGATATACCCGGACCTGTTTGGCCCGCAGCTCTAAGGGCATCATTGATATACCCGGACCTGTTTGGCCCCGCAGCTCTACGGGCATCATTGATATACCCGGACCTGTTTGGCCCGCAGCTCTAAGGGCATCATTGATATACCCGGACCTGTTTGGCCCGCAGCTCTAAGGGCATCAATGATATACCCGGACCTGTTTGGCCCGCAGCTCTAAGGTCATCATTGATATACCCGGACCTGTTTGGCCCGCAGCTCTAGGGGCATCATTGATATACCCGGACCTGTTTGGCCCGCAGCTCTAAGGTCATCATTGATATACCCGGACCTGTTTGGCCCGCAGCTCTAAGGGCATCAATGATATACCCGGACCTGTTTGGCCCGCAGCTCTAAGGTCATCATTGATATACCCGGACCTGTTTGGCCCGCAGCTCTAAGGTCATCATTGATATACCCCGACCTGTTTGGCCCGCAGCTCTAAGGGCATCAATGATATACCCGGACCTGTTTGGCCCGCAGCTCTAAGGGCATCATTGATATACCCGGACCTGTTTGGCCCGCAGCTCTAAGGGCATCAATGATATACCCGGACCTGTTTGGCCCGCAGCTCTAAGGGCATCATTGATATACCCGGACCTGTTTGGCCCGCAGCTCTAAGGGCATCAATGATATACCCGGACCTGTTTGGCCCGCAGCTCTAAGGTCATCATTGATATACCCGGACCTGTTTGGCCCGCAGCTCTAAGGGCATCAATGATATACCCGGACCTGTTTGGCCCGCAGCTCTAAGGTCATCATTGATATACCCGGACCTGTTTGGCCCGCAGCTCTAAGGGCATCATTGATATACCCGGACCTGTTTGGTCCGCAGCTCTAAGGGCATCAATGATATACCCGGACCTGTTTGGCCCGCAGCTCTAAGGGCATCATTGATATACCCGGACCTGTTTGGCCCGCAGCTCTAAGGCCATCAATGATATACCCGGACCTGTTTGGCCCGCAGCTCTAAGGGCATCATTGGTATCCTCGGACCTGTTTGGCACGCAGCTCTAAGGGCACCAATGATATACCCGGACCTGTTTGGTCCGCAGCTCTAAGGGCATCATTGGTATACCCCGACCTGTTTGGCCCGCAGCTCTAAGGGCATCATTGATATACCCGGACCTGTTTGGCCCGCAGCTCTAAGGCCATCAATGATATACCCGGACCTGTTTGGCCCGCAGCTCTAAGGGCATCAATGATATCCTCGGACCTGTTTGGCACGCAGCTCTAAGGGCATCAATGATATACCCGGACCTGTTTGGCCCGCAGCTCTAAGGGCATCATTGATATCCTCGGACCTGTTTGGCACGCAGCTCTAAGGGCATCAATGATATACCCGGACCTGTTTGGCCCGCAGCTCTAAGGGCATCATTGATATACCCGGACCTGTTTGGCCCGCAGCTCTAAGGCCATCAATGATATACCCGGACCTGTTTGGCCCGCAGCTCTAAGGGCATCAATGATATCCTCGGACCTGTTTGGCACGCAGCTCTAAGGGCATCAATGATATACCCGGACCTGTTTGGCCCGCAGCTCTAAGGGCATCATTGATATACCCGGACCTGTTTGGCACGCAGCTCTAAGGGCATCAATGATATACCCGGACCTGTTTGGCCCGCAGCTCTAAGGGCATCATTGATATACCCGGACCTGTTTGGCCCGCAGCTCTAAGGGCATCATTGATATACCCGGACCTGTTTGGCACGCAGCTCTAAGGGCATCAATGATATACCCGGACCTGTTTGGCCCGCAGCTCTAAGGGCATCATTGATATCCTCGGACCTGTTTGGCACGCAGCTCTAAGGGCATCAATGATATACCCGGACCTGTTTGGCCCGCAGCTCTAAGGGCATCATTGATATCCTCGGACCTGTTTGGCACGCAGCTCTAAGGGCATCAATGATATACCCGGACCTGTTTGGCCCGCAGCTCTAAGGGCATCATTGATATACCCGGACCTGTTTGGTCCGCAGCTCTAAGGGCATCATTGGTATACCCGGACCTGTTTGGCCCGCAGCTCTAAGGCCATCAATGATATACCCGGACCTGTTTGGCCCGCAGCTCTAAGGGCATCAATGATATACCCGGACCTGTTTGGTCCGCAGCTCTAAGGGCATCATTGGTATATCCGGACCTGTTTGGCCCGCAGCTCTAAGGCCATCAATGATATACCCGGACCTGTTTGGCCCGCAGCTCTAAGGGCATCATTGATATACCCGGACCTGTTTGGCCCGCAGCTCTAAGGCCATCAATGATATACCCGGACCTGTTTGGCCCGCAGCTCTAAGGCCATCAATGATATACCCGGACCTGTTTGGCCCGCAGCTCTAAGGGCATCATTGATATCCTCGGACCTGTTTGGCACGCAGCTCTAAGGGCATCAATGATATACCCGGACCTGTTTGGTCCGCAGCTCTAAGGGCATCATTGGTATACCCCGACCTGTTTGGCCCGCAGCTCTAAGGCCATCAATGATATACCCGGACCTGTTTGGCCCGCAGCTCTAAGGGCATCAATGATATACCCGGACCTGTTTGGTCCGCAGCTATAAGAGCATCATTGGTATACCCGGACCTGTTTGGCCCGCAGCTCTAAGGCCATCAATGATATACCCGGACCTGTTTGGCCCGCAGCTCTAAGGGCATCATTGATATACCCGGACCTGTTTGGCATGCAGCTCTAAGGGCATCAATGATATACCCGGACCTGTTTGGCCCGCAGCTCTAAGGGCATCATTGATATACCCGGACCTGTTTGGCCCGCAGCTCTAAGGCCATCAATGATATACCCGGACCTGTTTGGCCCGCAGCTCTAAGGGCATCATTGATATACCCGGACCTGTTTGGCATGCAGCTCTAAGGGCATCAATGATATACCCGGACCTGTTTGGCCCGCAGCTCTAAGGCCATCAATGATATACCCGGACCTGTTTGGCCCGCAGCTCTAAGGGCATCATTGATATCCTCGGACCTGTTTGGCACGCAGCTCTAAGGGCATCAATGATATACCCGGACCTGTTTTGTCCGCAGCTCTAAGGGCATCATTGGTATACCCGGACCTGTTTGGCCCGCAGCTCTAAGGGCATCATTGATATACCCCGACCTGTTTGGCCCGCAGCTCTAAGGGCATCATTGATGTACCCGGACCTGTTTGGCCCGCAGCTCTAAGGGCATCAATGATATACCCGGACCTGTTTGGCCCGCAGCTCTAAGGGCATCATTGATATACCCGGACCTGTTTGGCCCGCAGCTCTAAGGGCATCATTGATATACCCAGACCTGTTTGGCCCGCAGCTCTAAGGGCATCATTGATATACCCAGACCTGTTTGGCCCGCAACTCTGGGGTCGCAGCTATGTCTAGTCTTGGTTACCTCAAAACATACCGGCCGGCAGAGGCAGACCAACCCGTCATCCACATTTGCTCCCAGACTAGCTAGCTGCCTTGAGTTTCCTTAGGTGTGACGACAGGAAGATCCAATACAAGGAAATCATTCCTTGCACCGAGATGGCATGGTTGACATTTCGTTGCCCCAATAATGAAGGGGTTAATGCCCACATTACTCTGCAACACCGACTGTCACTTAGCAGCCATCATTCAGCGGAATGATTTTATAAGCGGCACTTCGGGGTAGCAATAAGTTAAAGAAAAAGAGAAAAAGCGACATGCCAATTCAAGTGTCCAACAAAATCAGTTGTGTAAAGTAAATCAGTTGTTGGTCGCCAGCTTTCCATCCTACCTTTACAGTTGCAACTTATATGTTCATAGCGCCGTTGTGCGGTTACCAATAATGCCCTGCTGTCTAGGGGTCACATAGCCGAATGTTTTCATCAGCAGAAAACGAGCAAAGACATGTCAACTTAGGGGTTTTGCACAATATAAGCACCCAGCCAAAAGGCCAGCAACTGATCTCCCCATGATGTCCCAGCCCCTCACACGAAAGGTAGGCTAGATTTAAATATCAATGACGTTAGGCTATAAGAACGTAGGTCTCGCTAAATATGACGATTGGAGCTTTGCCTGATGCTGGTATTTCTGCCATGTACCGTACCATCGATACCAAGTGTGAATAGCGCGCCAGCACTGTCTGTTCCTCAACTAGTCTACGGTGATGGCCGGATGTGCCAACTATCCATAGACATGACTGGTCATTTAGACACGTGTATATCCGTATCACCTCCCACTGGTGCTCTCTGGCGAAAAGACGTATTCAGAGTGAGATTTCACCTCACCGTAATTTTGCCTTCGAGAGTGAGTTTATGATTGTTTTTGTCTTTTGTAATGTCATGTGATATTATGAAACCCCGGGAAGTCGCGCGAAGCGTGTAACACGAGGCACTGAGCTCCTTGGAGCGGCACGTAGTCCAGGCGACAGGAAGGACATCATCTGGCCTACGTGGGTTGGATTGGGGGAAGGGAGAGGGAGGGGAGAGGGAGGGGAGGGGGAGGGGAGAGGTAGGGAAGGGGGAGGGGTGTACCGCACGTATTCACCAAACCCCCCGGGGGGCACTACATCACTACAGTGGTGGGAGAGTGCCGCCCAGGCTATAGAGGGCAGATAAAGAGCGAGCGAAAAGTGGAGATTTGGTGGTTATTGAGAGAGAAATTATTTTTGGGTTAAAAAGGCACCAAAAATAGACACTGACAGTCATGGCAAAACAGAGTTTATGATTGGCACATCGAGATAAATTGTTGTGTTCTGATCCGGGAATTGAGAGGAGAAAAAAGGCGCAAAAGGGGTCATTTGGGCGGCACACATGTATATACCAAAGTATAGGTAGTACCCCCCCCCCCACCCCACCCGAGCCCCCGAGCCCCACGCACCCCGCATGGCCTTGACCAGTGTAGACTAGATAGTAGGGGACCATGCAATTTTGTAAATGTACAATTTCCTGCCAGCCATTAGTCTTTTCGATTTAATGAATATACGCAAATGGATGTTCCAAGAACATTGATTTGTCCTGCTTTATAGTACGTACTTTTATTTGACTACGCTGGCACCTCTGCATGTAAAATAACGCATGCAATCCTTACATAGTGCTAATCATATATCGCGATAGGCCCTCACACCATGGTAATCACCCTTTTATTTACGGTCGGGATATATGATTATGATCAGAAGTTCAATTATTGACAATATTTGGTGGCAAAGATTCTAGTTTATGAGGTCTATCTTGGAGGAAATCAATTGCACATCATCGTCATTCAACAGAAGGAGGCTGTTGTAAACCACGCATTGCTGGCTCATGGTGCCGTCTCAACGAGTCAGCCCTAAGCACTTAAAAATGGATAAAAATGACCCCCCATGAGTGCTTGGGAGTTTTGCACGTTAGTTGATGGAAGACTGCGCACGGTTTCCCGATGCGCCACAAAGCAATCAGAAAATTCAAGCGTATCAACAAGCGGCCAGATTGTAACATTTAACAAGTCGCATATTGGAGGGCCAGTCAATGCACTATAACATTCGACGTTTGTGACAACCCCTATGATGAATGTATCGTCATGCACTATGGATGGGAAAATCATTACTAGTCCTGACAATGAAAACGCATGTCGGTGTAGACGCGTCAACACGGATGGGGAGGCGGCCATGCTGAGCCAATTAACGCTGAATCGGTAAAAACTATAAAATAACGTCAGGTCGGGAATTGGTATTATCGCCTTCTGGTTGACTGTCCAAGGGATTGGAGCCACAATCTATATATTGTTACGTTACAAAATGCCTCAACATTTATTTCTTTGTTATCAGCGACGTCCTATATTTCGTTATTACACCATGCCATGGCTTTACTCTAATTATATTTCTATCTCATTAAATCAGAGACCTGATCAGAATGTTCATCCATTTGTTTCATGATATCCGTATGTTTACGGAGCGCCCGGCCTCTTCTAACAAATGTCCATTTCATTCGGCATCATATCAGTGGCCTTGGTCATCCTTTACTGAGCCACCAAGGTATAATGAAGCACTAGTTTAAATCAACATTATTTAACCCAAATCAATGCTAAGGAAAGCAGCTTGGAGAGATTAATATATAGTCTTCTCTAGCACAATCTGACGGAAGTGGGATTTTCATTAATATATGTTATGTACACTGTTAGCTGCACCCCATGGCCCTTGGACGTCATTGTGATTCTGTGTCGAGGCAAGGTTGCCCCACTATTCAGTATAACCCGCAATACCGCCATTATATGCAAAAAATTCACAATATAGATTATAAGAACGACCACATCAAGTCGCCAGAACATTGCATACTCCTCCGTCTTTCTCAGTGTCCCACTCATGCAGTAAGCCGATTAGATGTGAAGTGATTAGAAGTGATCCCTTTGCACTCGTGATCCAACCCCTGTTATGGTGTCGCCCACCTCTCCATGACGCAACGTGTCATTGGTGCATGATGGACCATATGAGGTCAAAGATCAAGGACTGCCTTTGAGTTTGAGTGCATGGGATTAGACTGACAAACGGCGAGTTGATTACCGGGATGTCATCTGATAATCTATCATTGTTACCACCAAAGATTGCCCAAAACACCGTGAATAAGTCCTTGTCGCCGTTGGCTTCACAGCTTCTGACGATATAAGCAATCGAAATCACAGAAATATTGCACACGTTTTATAATATGCACAGTTGCCAATCCTATTCAACAGTAGCATGTCGCATGGTTTCAACTGAAGATGTTCAAAACAAATAAACTTGACATTTTCGCGCAATATGTTCGTCGGAAACTATAAAAGCTAGGCAATTATACCCCTAAAAATAGCATGGTCCCCTAATACCTACTCAGCGCGGGACAGCCGTTTGGGGAGTTTGAGTAATGCGTCTGGTGTACCCCCCTCCCCCCCCCTTCCCTACAACCCCTTCCCGAATGCAAGACACGTAGGCCGGGGGATGTTCTTCTTGTAACCTGGACAACGTGAGCAGTAGTTTATTGCCTCTTGTTACGCGCCCCACGGGATATTCCGGGGTTTTAAAATGTCACGCGATATTACACAAAAATCGAACAATCATTGTTTTGTGTAAAACCAATCCGATCCAGTGGCGTACTTCTCAAGAAATCACTCTCTCTTTATCACATGACAAAAAAGGTCTTCCACGTGCATTATATCCGACAAACAAGTCCGACCAACAAAGCGGCATTTCATTTTCTTGTCAGTTGCAAAGATGAGTACTTCTCTCTTGTGCCTACCATCAGCCATTTTCAATTTCATACCCACGATTTACGGGAAAAGGGCCTCAAGCGTGGGCGGGTCTTGGTGTCGGAGTGTGGAACGGTGTGTTAACGCCACAAAAACGCCATCTGAATAAGTCCTTTCGCCAGAGAGCAATTTGGATGACAATCTAGTGGACCGTGCATTAACGGGTGGCTTGTGCCACGGTTGTCTGCGGTTGGCGTAATCTGTCACGATGTCTCCTAATAATAGTTGCAATTCAGGTAGATGGACGTCTTCAGCGACAATATATTTCCACCAAGATAAAAAGTCGTCCCACAATGTTCTTACAACGGGGCGGGATATAAACCTGTGGATGATCGTATCAATTCCATCGCAGTAATCGCAAATCGCAAATCTCCAATACATTCCTTCCCCAATACATATCTTCCCCTATTAAATCTTTCACCGTCTTAACGCCTTTAATATACCAGTTTTCGTCTTGTTTTCAATTGTGATAATGGAATTAAACCAGAGAGATTCGGATAGTCCATCAATTGCGGAAACTGGTTCATGCATTGACATTAGCTCTGCGCAGACAATAACTAGATCGTTGTAAAAAAAAACGGAACGCCACTTACTCGAGATATTGGAACCGCGCACCTGGTACTAAACAGATCTTCTATTGTTGGGAAAAAGATCTGAGCGCATTCCTTCCATGCCTTTTTTTTTCACTGCTGAAGATACGTTTAATGAAGATAAGTCTAAGTGATTTCACCTGATTGAAGTACACAGGTGCTTTTAGGCCTCCTTCACTTATTGGGGGAGCCATAACACTTAATTTTACCTTTGGGATTTTGTTGTCCCACAAAAACGAATTGATTAGGCGTTGTATATCTTTTACCGCTTCGGGCGGAATGAACATGTTTGCTGTAACATAAGTTAACTTTGGCAGGATTAAGGATTTTAATACTAAGATTCTTCCTATCAGCGTGAAACTACGCATTTTCCAGAGGTTCAAGCATTGAGCCCAGATTTACATTTGCCATTTCATATTCATCTAGTGTGAATGTTACTCCAAGCGTATTGAAAAGCGGAGTGTTATTCAATTTTACTTTTAAATTTCCAGGTGAGTGTCTTGCTTTGGAGCCGATCCAAATAGCTTCAGTTTTGTCCAGGTTACACCTTAAGCCAGATAACCTTGAGAAATTGTCCACAAGGTTGAGAAAGTTTTCCTCGGACTTTTCGTCGGCAAGAAAGGAGGAGGTACCATCGGCTAGCTGTGATATTTTAACCGTTTGTGTACCTAATTTTATTCCTTTAATATTTTCATCTCGTCGGACTGCTATTGCTAGAAGCTCTACTGCTATAGCGAACAAAAAGGGGCTGGTGGACTTCCTTGTCGGAGGCTCCTCTCTAAAGGAAATCAATCTGTTATATAACCGTTATTTATCACACTGCTCAGGCTCCCTCTGTATAGAGTTTTCACAAAGCTCCTGAAATGTTCCCCGAAATTAAATGCGACTAGAGCTTCAGCAATGTAGGTCCATTCAATGGAGTCAAAGGCTTTATCAAAGTCTAATAATAGAATTAATGCCGGTATATTTCTTGCACTTGAAATTCTTAGAATGTCTGAGATTAGCCTTATATTTTCACCTATGTATCTTTCTTTGACGTAACCGGTCTGATCGGAATTAATCATATAAGTCAAGAGAGGTTGAATTCGCCTGGCTAATGCTTTTGATGCAAGTTTATAATCAACATTTAGAAATGATAGCGGCCTCCAGGTTTTCAAAAGAGACCGGTCCTTATCCTTTTGGGGAATTAGTGATATCTCACCTCTATTTTGATCAGTAGACATGGTTTTATTTTCAAGTAAAACATTTAGGCTCTCTATTAGGAACTCTGATATGTATTTCCAGAAGAATTTATAATCAGCTGTAAGCCCATCTATACCAGGTGTTTGATAATGCTTAAATTCGTTTAGGGTTAAACTCAGTTCTTCATGTGAAAATTTTATCTCGAGTTTATCTCGCTGTGCCTCGCCTAGTTGAGGGATATCAGGATGTTCCAAGAACGTGTCGCTTAAGGTTTTATATTGGGTCTTAGAGAGGGCTTGTCGTTTGGACGAATAAAGACTTTTATAAAGCATAAGTTCTTCTCTTGGTATTTCACCAGGGTCTACAATGGTTTTGTTATCGCCTTTCTTTAGTTTTACAATGCATATATTTTTGTAGTTTCTCTTTCCTAGACCGAGAAAATACTTTGTAGACCGTTCTCCCTGCTCAGTCGAGAGCGCTCGGGAACGTATTATTGCGCCTCTAGTTTGCATATAAGGCAACTCCTCGAGTTCAGTTTTTACAGGAGAGACAAGATCGTGGTTTACTAGTCCATTAACAGCAGTGCGTTCCATTTCCCGTAACCGTTCGAGAAGTACCTTTTCCCTATCCTTTTTTGACTAGCTTTCATCTGTAAGAACAAAATTGTCACTTTACGTATTTCACACTTGATGATGTCCCACTTTAAGCCTTTATTTTGAATATGTGCGTATTTGTTTTTGGCGCCTATTAACAAGTCATACATCTGTTTAACATAATCTTCATCTCCAATAAGCTTGCGTTGAATTTCCAAAATCCTGGACCCCGGAACTGGAATAGGCGACCTTTGAGATGTAAATAAACTGGTTTATGGTCGGATTTAAACGGTAAATCAATACGAATGGCTTTAACACGAGGCACCAGACAGTCAAATACTAAAAACAAAATCCAGCCTGCTTTTGTTTTTTTCGTCACCAGACACCCATGTATATTGCTTAACCCCAGGATTTCTTTTCCTCCGAATCTCAGCGAGTTCCTGATCATCAATAAATTCTAAGAGATTCGTGCGATAGTTGGATACTTTTTCAGTTACATTTGTATCTAAGTTGGGATCTAGGGTTATGTTAAAAATCACCTCCTATTATGAGATTATCACCACTAACATCTTTGAGCAGATCCCATAGATTGTCAAGAAAATCACATTGGGATTTTACATCGTCTTTGGTGGGAGCATAAGTGTTTGCTATCGTAAATTCAGTCTCGTCAAGCAGTGTGTTTATCAATAAAACCCGACCGTTCTTATCAGTTGCCACGGATCTAGTTTTACAATCAATTTCAGGGGGAAACAGTATACAGACTCCTCTGCTATCCTCAGAGAAATGGTTAAATTCAATTTTACCCCCTCCCCCCTCCCCCCCCCCCTCCATTCTCTTTGCCATCTTGGTTCATCTGTTTTTACGCTATGCGTTTCTTGCAGTAAGTCTAGACAGTTTTGATGAAATTATGCAGATATCTAAACAATGACAGTCGTTTGAAGTTATTCCGTAGGCCTCGTTTATTCATACTTAGTATCTCTAGGTTAAAGGTCATAGATAATAGAATGGGTTTAAAGCTCTAAACAATCAACCTGCAACAAAGCCGGGGTACGCTGCATTACTAATGCGTTACACACTGATACACATGTAAACATGGTACAAGAGGCACATAATACGCGATTCTGAGTAGCATAACTGTTCATCAATGAGACACGCTTACTTAGTATGACAAATAAAGTGTTATTTTGCTGCTTTTTATATGGCCTACATTATTCGATTGCTTGTTAAAGCTGGCCTACCTTTGCTGTGCTACACTGCGGAACGGTTTCCGTACATCACTCGCGGGCTGCGCACTCTTCGTTCATTGTTACGGAATCTACAATCGCAGTCCAAGCCAATCATGGGCAATAAGTGATCTTCTCTGAAACATGTCACAAGGACTGGGTGAATGGATGAGCTGGGAGCTGGGAGCCGGGAGTTGACGCACGATGTAATGCTCTAGCAAAAATAGATTCACATTTCTCTTCAAAACAAGCGTAGACCACGAAGTTAAACTGAGATCATGTGTAATTCTTATGCAAAATACATTCCGATATTTCTTTATATCCTTCAGTAATGACCCAAAAGGAAAAACAATTCTTTTCGTGAATCCCACAGAACTCATTTTGCAAAGCATATTTATCCATTAACGCACTTCACGTGGTGTTCTTTGTTGTACACCCGATCGCATATCGTATTCTTTTAGTATTCAATAATTTGCACGATTTGCGGCATATTCCATCTTCAAGTGACAATGATCGTATGTATAATGACACATAATCCATGTAAAGTAGCCTACGAGCCTTGATTCGAAACATGACTTTACTCTTGCAATCTGTAGATGAACTAAACTGACTTCTGGCTGCAGGGTCCGACCGTTCTTCCATTCTAGGGCAAACCATTGTTTCAGCTTAGCTCACGTATGACTTACGCCTACCATTTGCTACATTAATATTTCGTGGGTAAGATCGAAGGTGGACCGGCTTCATTCATGTTATTGCTTTGAAAAGCGAGAGTTGCAATGTATACTTTAAAAGGACTCTAGCTGCAGAGAACAGGTGAGGCCCACCGTACTTTAAGTCTGAGAATACCTGTGTAACAGTTCATTCTTGAAAGATATGTACTAGGTTTAAGCTTCGTATTTCTTTTTCAGGATGTACTGTTACATGGGCATTCTTACCGCAAGCTACAGTTGGTTTATGCGCACAGCACCTCATGTTCTGGATCCTGCCGCATTCCTCCGCACCTTATTGCTCGGTGATGCCATTGTGTAAAGCACTGGAGTTGACTTATGTCCTTGTTCATTTGCTGCATGTGAAAACAGTTTGCTCCCTGGGGACCGCTACTTGGCAGGGGATTATTGATACGAACATATAAACTGTCAGTGTAATGGTGGACTTAAAACTGCCCGGCAAGAATATATTTACTCAGTAGTTTTGTTTTGTTGAGCATTTTATGTATCTCCCTCTCTTTTCGCTTACCGCCCTGCTACCACGAAGTGGTGCTTGTGAAAATACATTCTGCGACATTAGGGGTGAGGTCGGGTATGCGAGCGGAGTAGTCGGACTCCGCGAAGTGCATAACCGAACGCGGAGATTGTGTTCCGATAGCGCGGTCACGTGATACATTTTATCTCGGACCTTACTCCCCACCCAGAGGAGGATCACGAGGATTTCCAACATGGCGTCCAGGCCCAACAATACGTAAAATATATATAAAGTAGTATTTCGACATGCAAAGATAATGAACACAACACGTATCAGTTGATTTATCTTATGGCACTGTTTAACGATTTTCGTGATTTGTGCAGTTCAGCAAGTGCAACATTAACGCGGACCGCGGATTTTGAGTCCGGTTTATCTTCATCCGCACATGAGCGGAAAGTATGAGTGCGCATGCTCCAAATATCTGAGCCGATTACTCCGGTCGCATATCCGAACTCAACCTAGGGCTGCCAGACGGCACAAGGGTATTCGAGACCAATGTGAGCAGTAACTATTTCAGTGAAAAGCAAATACAGGGCTATAAACAACCATGGCTGGCCGATTTGCCGAGAGACGATGCCGAGTGACGGTAAATTGCAATTCGTTTGGCAACCATGCCGTCTCAGGGATCACTTCCTTGTATGTAGATACTCCTGTCGTCAAAAGGAGGCGGGCCAGTCAAGGAACACATAATGGGTTGGTCTCCCGGTGGTTGTCTGTATGCTATGAAAAGACCCATGGTTCCACAGAGCTGATGCCCCCCAGAGCTGGGTGGCACCCAGCTCCGAGTAAATCAACGAGGCAAGCGGACGAGGTAACAGCTTGCCCGGAATTGACGCAGCCGGCCTGATGACTGAGATGTGCAGAAACATCTTCCTGTAGTTCCTGTTTGGCATCATCCGTGGTATTAGACCAGAGAAACGTTAAACGGACAGCGATGTAATGCTTAGCTTGGCATGAATGGATATTGAGGCGAGGCTAGGCGAGGTTTCTGCTTCAAACGCTTCGCATTTATATTGAACCGAATTTCAGAATTATCTTTTCGAAATGGATTATTTCGCATATTACAAAATGCAAGCCATAACATGTCTTGCAGTCACGGAGCGATATTTACTTCCAAGTAAGACTATTTAATCTGAAGTCTGCGGGGTTTTGCTTTTGTGTCAGGCAAAGGTTTTGTGAGTTGTTATACGACATTCAAGCGGACAATACAAACCAATGCATCCTCTAACTTTTTTTCGTCTTGGCCAATAATGACTTCAATAGCTAACGTTACTTGTTGATATTTACACATACTATTGGTCAAAATAAGATTACATGTGGTTTAGTTGTTAGCATTGGGCATTGTGAGACGTTGTGAGAATTGTGAGACAGCTCCGCTGTTGAATCTAACACACACAACACTATACCATGACGTTTGACCGTTACATCTTCATAGCCGCTTACCCATGGCGATGTCAATACACAAGGGTCATGTCGTCGTCTGAGTTACCGATAATAACCTACCCTGCCTCGCACTGCTTCTCGCTGGCCAGCCGGTCTACTCTGTGGCTATGAAAAAAAAACCTACATTGGTGGTCTGCAGCTCGTAAAGTTTAGCTCGTAAACCCGCAAAAGCTTCCGTAATAATATTTATCATGCGACAACTGTTTCCATTGTGGTATACAAGACAACACGCAGACACTTAAACTCAGTCTCCATTCCATGTCTGTGGAACAGAAATCGCGTAAAAAAGCTGTCAGGCAGCCAAAGTGCCATGTACGTTTTTTGGGATACAATGAGTAAACGTAGAGTATACTCAAACCCAACCTTGATTAAAACATATGAAGTCAAATAACCCTACAGTTTGGTGTCCTTTTAGTTGCCCGTTGAAATCACGTGTGTTGTTAGTGTAACTGCTCTAACTACGTGAATCGAAACAACTGTCGTCATCATGGCTAGGCATATTGCAAGCCTTCGGGTAAAGTGAGATAACGGGTTGGTCTCAATTAAAAGAGAGCGGTTTAGGGCTGGAGTGCCGGCCAGTACAGTCTCCGATGCAAAGTAAAATCAGGCCAGTTATGTGGAGGCGACTGACGTCTTTTTATATCGTTAACAAGCAGCACTTGTATTCACAGCAATGTAAACTCGCATCACTATTGCGGACCATTGTAATTGCTGTATCAGCCGCATCTGGCTTATTACCAATGGTATTTTTTCCATGTACTACCCGACTATCGCCTACTCGGGGGCCTACTCGCCACCATAAGCAGAATATATCAACCGGTATGCTAGCCATGAGGTGTCCCGGTCTCTTGCGGCTGTGGTTGGTGGCTCAACGTTCATAACATAAAGAACGTTGTAAACTATGTGTTGTCTCTAAGCACATGGACTAAAAACTCTCCCACCATTGAGCTTACAGCTTTTCATGTGAAGTTTCTAGGAGATGGAAGACTGCGCAGAGTGTCCTGCTGCGGGGAAAAACAATCATAAAATTCAATCATGTCAACAGAGGGCCAGGCAGTCATGTTTGGCACATGTTCTGGGATCTGGTAATGGGTTATAAACTTGATCCTGTGCACTATCTGCCTTCGACTCACCCCGCTAGGGCTCCATAATATCTCTGTTTTCGCCTACGTCCTCAATGCATTTTCACACTCGCTCGCCAGGGGGGCGCTGCGCATATCGATAGGAAAAATGCTTCGCGCATTTGTACAAATTAGTGCTGGGACCCAGCCTAACACATGAAATCAGGTGATGAAAAGAAAAATTTCTATTCTGGAAAAGTCACAAGATGTTTTTTGCTGTATTAAATACACAAAGCTCGTTATTTTTATGTTTTATTCCTCAAAATTATAATGTTGCAAGAAATTACAGCTGGTTTGACCGTTTTTCAATAATTTTGGAATTTTGCCCCCTGCCGACAGCAGCGGTATAAGGTAGCTTGAGTAGCGCCACCGTGCGGGGGGCTTGGATCCTGTGTAGCAACGTCCATGATTAATTGCAGTGCCAAAGCTACACAGAGACCATAGAAACGATGTCCATTATTGGCCACTGACCAGTCCTTAAAAAGAAGTCCTTGAGGAACTATCACCAAGGATTTTTAGGGCATAAAGATGGGCTCAACTTTAAATACCATAAGATAACACTATATGTGAAATTGATTGGTTGCATTATATTTCGATCTCATCAATTTATAAGTCGTCACTGTGATTATGGGTCGAAGTAATGTGCCTCCAACAATTATCGACCAACAGCTCTAATTGTCCCGAAATAGCCTAACATTAGGCTCATGTAACATAATGGAGCTGCATAGAAAAATTATATTGCGATGGCAGAGCATTGAACGTACCCCCTCTCGTCCCTGCCTTACCACTGGCTACAGTATGGAGTAACTCGATTCTATCGGAGATGATTCATCGGAAGGGAGATGACAAGTAACCTTGACCTTGGGTCTCCAATTTCGCTGGCGGTACAACCCTTGTTCTGGTGTCGCCCAGCTCTCTCCCTGACACAACGTGACATCGGTGCGTGACCGATGGTTCATGCCAGCATACAAAGGTCGAGGACTTCTGGCGAGGTGAATCGGATCAAACTGGAACGTGCGGCACTGGCGACTAGAATGCATGATAATATACCATCATTTATATCCCTTTTGTCCCTAAAATATGGAGCCATATCAAATCGGTAATTTCATTTGTGTAGAACCCTTCACGAGAGAAACCACGGGAAGACGGGAACTAATGAGAGTATGTGGTTTATTTAAATCACAGTTTTCAGAAAACGGCAATCTTCCTTATCCACCATAAAAAACAATTTAATATGCAAGGAGATGATTGGGCGAAACAGAAGCTGTCTTCTTGAAAGGGAAACATCGATTCGTATCTAATCACAATGTGTTCCTCGACAACAGCAATGGTAACGAATGGTACTCAGAAAAATATGATTGTCCCCTGGCACCTGCCCTACATTCGACTAATCCGTCTGGGCCGCTTGGAAAATGACTTTCCTTTCTTTTACGACCCCCGTTACTGCACCACGTTTCAATTCAAATGGTCAAACCTTTGAGAACTGCGTCGTCAGGTAATACTCCCGTATCACCCTCCCCCACTCTCACTCTACACAACACATAGGCCGGATCAAGTTCCCCCTAGAAGGACATTATTGCATCGTGCTATACGGATCACCGGAGATTTCAGGGCGTTATAATTCGACGAGCAATCATTGAAAACTATCGTTGCTTTGTTGAAAACCAACCAGATCCACTGGCGTACTTATCGGGAAATCCCTCTAGCAAGGCAAACTTATACGCCGCATGAAATCTCTCTGAAGAAGTTCTTTCGCCAGGGAGTAATATATTATATGATGAAGTAGTGGACCGTGCATTAACGACTGGTGCAGTTCACCAACGGGATGTGCCACGGACAGCTACATGCCTGAACGGTCTGCGATGGTTAGTTTGCATATTGTAGAGAGAGTGCCGGCGTGTGTTTGTCTTCTGATGAATGTCACCGGGAACACGGCGTGACAGTCCCGGCGTACTAATTAGATCACACACCCATCTATCAGACTCCAGATGTTCCTTTCCCTCGCACTATTACTTCCCCACGTAACAAAGTATGTTATGCTCGGCATTTGAGAGCACGGAAGCGTTTCATTGCAATGTGTTCAAAATGAAGAATATGACAGGCGCAGGAACGGAATATTTAATTTTGTTTAAGTTCGACCTATGTTAATGTGGCAGAGGAGGCAGAGGAGGCAGAGTATCAAATAAATCCCTGTTACAGGAGATTGGCATCCAACTGACTGGGCTGCGGGAATGGATAAATAAATCATCGTTAAGCCCTGGACTCTTCTCCGAGCAAACACGGTCGCCCTGCTTATGGACCCAGTCATCATCGCCTTTCGCAAATTGAGGTCACATGGCCTGCCCGACAGCTAAGTGGGTTAGAGCCTAACGACACATAAGTCAGTGGTTCGAGCCCCGCTGTGGTCAGGTCTGCGTGGTTACATGATAAAGATCCCATATGCCTTTCTTCACAAAGAGTATGGGGTTACCCCGCGGAGATGGCTCCGCTCTTCCCCTCCTTCTCCCGTTGACGCGATATGATATTGAAGTCAGTTAATGTTCAATAACGAACACCCCAACAAGTCACGAGTCACAAAGTAACAAATTGGGTCTAATTACTTATAGAGAGATGAGACGATACGCTATTGCTGATATCCACTGACCATCATTGAATATGCCCGGACATTTTATTATTGCACTTTTCTGAAACACAAGTTGTTATGTTAAAGGGTGCAATTAGTCATAAACGATGTAAGGATTCCGTGATAAAACAATAATTGCAATATCCTATTTATGAAACATGTGTGGGTAGAAACGCTTCCTCTCCTAGCGGTTTAGAGTGAAACTATCTTGAAACCGACATTGTTATATTTTTACGACCGTGCCACATATAGGCCAAATGACACTTAAAACAATGGGTGGCAACACGCCTCTATCATATGATGAACTGCATTAATATAAGATCACCTTTCGTGAGTGCCTTTATGCTACAGGTGTACAATGGCAAATTGAAATCGTGATATTTGTTGAAAATCCACTCGTTTAGGATGTTTTTAGTTGAAAGGTTCACTTTGCATTGCTAAAAATGTTCCAGCCATTTATAATAATACAGCAGGATACTTTATTCTATATTTATCACTATCTTTGATAGAAATGAGGCAAACATGAAAGGTTCCGATATATATCCATCAATTTCATGACACCAATTATATTCAAGAAGTGCAGCCGGCTTATACGGGTTTATGCTACAAGGCGGAAGCGGGCTCTGTGCTTCAGGCTAAGCTCAGACTGCTGGTCTTGGTGTCCACAGCAGGCGATCATAGCCTCTTGATCTCAAGACAATTTCTGGAGGGCCATTAAGGGACAGAACCGCGTGACCTCTGCAGGCACATCCAGGACCTTCTCTGGGATCAAACAACGACATATAGCGAGACGTGTTGGGTGCCCATAGCCATGCAGTTCTACTCCCTATGTATAACACATCCGGTGGAATGAATTCATTTACAAATATACTATTCGTCTAGACTCGTGTGGTTCGTCATATTAGGCTTTATTGATAATCGTTCTTACTGACTGTTTCAGCTGAAGTCATGTCTCAACCAAATTGAAAAGCAACATTAGCGCGCTGAATCAAAACAGATGCATCAAAATTTGATTTTATGTAATTACTGATATCGTGGTTAAGCGGCACACTTGTAGTCTGTGATGTACCGATAATCAAAGTAAAATGACATTACAACTAATCAGTGTTTCAGCTCATGGGCGGCGACTTAAAACCCTTCTAGACTTTACTCTCTCTCTCTCTCTCTCTCTCTCTCTCTCTCACTATGTTCCGCTTCTTTTGTCTGTCTTTGACGCAACACGCTCACTGAGTGAACAGGTCGCTGTTCACCAGTTTCGCATTCACAGACCCGGCCGCTATGACGTTTATGTCATTAGGTAAGAGTATCTCACCACAAGGTCAAATACAGGGTGAAGATTCCGTCAGCCCGTGACGGTATCGTTCAACGTTTCGTGGTCGGAACATTCAGTAGAGGCCAGTTCATTGCGTTATTAAAGGAGGAATTGATTGACTAGCAGGTGCCCCGATGGGGACCCTGGCGGAAGTGAGACCGGTTCTATCAGAGGCGAGGCCGGCCAGATTACCAGATTAATGTTTCAATGATTCAATCAACACGTTGGATAGACACCAGGGCCATCAACTTTCCTCGGCCCTGCAACGCCATTGATATGATGCAAGACTGTGGGTCCGCTATATGGAGCCAGAGGTTCCCATATGACAGATAGACCAGCATCTGGGGCTGTGCCCGCCTTTGTCATTCACCTCCCGAGTAGCTGGCCGCCATGACGCCATGATCTTCATGCATCAGTACCTCACCATAGGGTCAAACACAGGGTCATGATTACGTGATTATTATCGCTGACCTTTCGTGGCCGGAACGCTCAGTAGAGGTCAGCAAAATGGGTTTTTTATTAAACCACGACATAACTCCCTAGGCTTCCTGTTGTGGGCGTTAATGGAAGAGACGCGAGGTCAATGTGCTATCCCAGCGTGTCAGAGGCGCGTTATCCATAGTGAAGAGTGCACACTTCAAGGATCTGTTGCCGATGATGTGAGCGATGAGGGAAAGTGGTTCGCTAACAGCTCTTTGGCGGCCACTAATGGTACATTGGGGGTTCGACTTACGAGACGTTTCTGCACGCCCACCACTACACGCGCTTCTGGTATTAAGTACCATGGAATCCAGCGGCGGCCGTTGCTCAATGTTTACAGCAATGTAGGTTGGTGCACTCTTTACCTGAGTTATCTAACTACATGTCTCGTCAAAGAGGGCCACATAACAATTGATATCCCGTCAGTATTGCACTTTCGGCTAACTCTTAGGCTTAGTTGTTTCGTCGGCGAGAGAAAACATAGAGAAAGAGAGTGAGAGAGACACAGAGACACAGAAAGTAACTAAAGTGAGAGAAAATGCAGTGAAGAGTGTAATAATCCGCAGGAGGATGACCGGCCATGCATGAGCCGGAAACGGATAATTTGCAATGGTCTTAATATGTATGTTGCTTTGAGAGTCCCTGAGCATAGCTAAAAAAGGATTTTATCATCATATATTAGTTGGTGTATGTCTTTCGCGTAAGCGTAACAGAGGATTAACCAGGCTTGCGCACATCTATACCGATATAATGCCGTTGTCCGTCTGCCTGTCTGTCCCATCGTTGCATCACACGCATGCACCAGAGCCGCCTTGGATGTGATAGTATATTTTATAGGAAATTGACTGTTTGCCTCATATTTTTCTGGATACAATTGGCATAAAAACATGGAAACGATTGCGAATTGCGCTTTCTTCTTCTTTATAAATGGGCCGTTTTTTTATCGTGCAGTGAAGCAGGAAGAGCGTGGCAAATGCAGATGACATGGAGTGTCGTTGCAAAAATATGTCATTAGTCCTTAAAATCCCCCAGCCTGAGGGGAGAGGGGTTAAGCCCCCCCCCCCACCCCCCTCTTGGATCCGCTACTGCAAAAGTTATCTCGCTGTCTCCCGCTCTCACAAAATGTCTGCTGAATAAACAATATTAGATTGATGAATTAATTTCCACGTATCCGTAGGGATAACAAGAAGAGACTGTCGTAACAATGTAATAGCTTTTCTGGGCGGGGGGACCGACATGGATTTTTTCATCATATAAAACAAACCTCTAGTGCATCTGTTTTGTTTTAACGCTAATGGCCCCATCTTGATGGGTACATCACTTACACTCTTCAACAAGTAAGAACAATTATAGAAAATGCTATTCCAGTTATCGTTTTACTAGTATTGAAGACAATTGAAATAAAAGGGAATTGCTCAAAGCCTTTGTCAAAATCACCCGCTGGCGGGGACCAACAAAAGCAGCCTAACATTATACTGCTATTTAATTGACCGGCCAGATTTTTGCAGATATCAAAGTGACGGAAATTCCCCAGACAATCCCCTCAAGTCAGATGCTAGTTAGAATGTGTCGCCTGCAGATACGAAGAAAAACCACATCGGACAACTAGGCCGCGGAATTCGCGGCCGATTCATCCCTGGGGCCCAAACAGCATTAATTCCCCGCCAAATAGGGCAAGACATCCCACTCTAATATCAGACCAAAGCTGACATGAGTCAGACCCAAGAGCCCTTTAGCCCATCCGCCGTCTTTGTGCACTGACGGCCGGTGTGAGAGCGGTATTTGCCATGGCTTATGCCGTCGTCGCTAGACCGTTCCACTAATTGCAACTTATTATGTTGGTACCTTTGATGTATGTACATACACTGGCCGCCTTATTTCTCTCGTGGTTTGGAATATTTGTAAGTTTCGTCAGATGCTCGGCGCAGAAATGGAAAACAACCAAATAGCCGTGGGAGAAATCCATCTGATCGCGGGTCTTATTACCCACAGAGCGGACTGTATGCGAGACACGCCATAGGGATCAGGTGATGATCGCCACGTGACAGTGATATGCATATATGTATGGCTACATGAGGCCTTCCCGGTCCGGGAGCAGACGTCTTCTAATCCATGACATCCCAGGGAGGAGGTCTAATGCAGGGACCTAGCGGACACAGGGCGACGGTCGAGTCACAGACTGTTGACCTCCTTTGTTGACCATCAACTACTAGAATCTGCTAGAAACACTATTTTACAAATTACGATGCGCGCTATTTTTGTATTCTGGGCAGTTCTACCTTTTATCGTGCACTAAAACGCGCAAAGAGTGGCAACAAATATGAACATGTGTCCTTGTTTTTAAAAATGATTTTAGCGTAACGAGAGGAAACAAGTTTGGAAGTGGAAGCCAATTTGTACAACTTGTTTGTATGAAAATAGATGCAATTATGTCTTCTCTCTGAGGATGTTTCAGGACCTCATGTGTGCTGCTAACGGGAGCTAAGGATGACTCCACTAAAGCTGGAGATGATAATAATACACCAGGTTTATGCAATCGATTTTTCAAGGTCTCACCGCGCCTGATAATCCTATTTTTCGATTTTCTGAAGGCAATGCAAGAAAGTGAATAATATGGTAAAAATCGAAACATACATTGTACGTACCAAAGCATCACAAGAGGATAATTTACTGAGGTCTAAATTAAACCGATGACTCCTTGTAATTTTTTTCGTCACCAGTATGACGGCTAGCACTGGCCATCTTCTCATCTTTACTACAATGGATTAGGTTCGTTGTTAGGTGGGAGTTACAAGGTACATTACGAATGATCAGAGAATCGCCCTTTTGTGCTGTAGGGCCCTAACCTGCATGGAAGCACTTTATTCGCCTCATTGAAAACGAAATCGATTCGCATTTGCCCGATATAGGCAGGTCCCTTGGTATGGTTTTCCTAAGCAAACATAATATCTCTGCCTGTTTTTATCCTTCATGGAACAACGAATATTCTGAGCGCACTGCCATTATCACTGACTTGAGCAGGGCAAGCGGCAGCTTCATTTCTGCTATGTTCTTTTGGGCTGATATGTCGTTCGATAACTTGGCTAATACTCATCTTTTAGAGTCATTTGTACTGTTGGGGTCCGGGTAGTGCCTCATACGGGCGGTTACATGATAACACATGGTGAGTTAAAGGAAACGAAATCTATCGATTTGGTTCATCAATGAAAAATGTGTCTAATGGGTAAGAAATGCCTTGTGAACAGAGCGTGCTTGTTCATCGGATTATACCTGGCCATAAGAACGTGCCTGAGGGCTGATGAATAATTGTACATGGCGTTATTTTCCGCTGACAAATCGAAAGCAAAAACTTTTGAATGCCCAGATCAATCTGAAAAAAAAAACAATGGCAATTTACTTTTAACAATCTAAAGATATGTATTGTAAGCAAGAAAGAAAGAGAAAGAGAGTTCGCGGGTGAGAGAGAGATACATGGAGAGATTGTTCGAGGGAGAGAGAGAAAGCGAGAGAGAGTGCGTCACGGACAGAGGCCGCTCCATTCCTCTTGATCTCCATGGACAGTGGGTGGTCATTCTATGAGCCAAACCATGATATTTAATGTTCCTTTATAGCTGTTCCATAACTAGAAACACCCGAGACGTTTTCTAACGCTGTATTGTACTAGCAGACAACTGGAAGCCATACCACTGACCTTATGACTTCCGTTCTTCCCTTTTCTCGCTCTGGAACTACTCACTTGTTCATAACGCGTCGGCCGCCCCCGTTATGTGAGATCGTAGACCATCCTCCCCATAATAGTAAAGTCTTGATGGCAGGCCCCTTACGCCATAAAGTCCATACATAACCCTGGGCAGACCAGCTGTAAAACCGCTGCTAACACATAGCCAACCATAAACACTTGAACGACTCCGAGCGTGTAGGGTTTATCGGGCAGACGTTTCAATGGCGTGCTGATCCGTGGTCAGGTGTATATGACAAGTAGGAGTCAGCTTTTTAGCGTTGGTGGACAAAAAACGATAAAATTTCACATATTTGTGGATTTATAAAGCCTTTGTGGCGCATGTTTCGGCAGCAAAAGTGATCCCGGGAGAGAAAGGGAGGATGCCGAGAAACAAAGTATAATCAGTTTCTTTATTACGGATACCCAGACGTCATTTCCACCAGAGGCCTACTAGGTAGCTCATCCGGCTATTGTTAGCCGATGTGTGGTTCGAAACACAACTGGTGCATGATAAGGATCCTGCGTTCGTAGAGATTATTCCCAGAGACGTGGCTCCTATCTTGTGCGGCCTTTTAGTATATGACCTATAAAACTTATTGCGCCATATTTAATGTAATCAATTAATCAGTCCCTGCAGAATCCAATCATCGTCGCCTACCGATAATTGAGGTACCGTAGTCTCCAATATAAACACCCAAACAGTCACGACAAAGTAGATCTAGTGTTTAATATAGCGAGACGAGACGATACTTTATTGCTGATATCTATGCATCATCAATAAATACATCCTATACCTACATTATTGCTCTATCAATCCAGTTGGTGAAATATTCATTACCCAAAATTACTTAATAACTATAAGTAAATAACTTACCTCAAAACTCTCAAACGTTGCATGCACTAATTGTTTTTGCAATTGTAAGAATTCAATGGTGAAACACGCAGGCGTGATCCATTATCCACGTTTTGAAACATGGGTGTGTAGAAACTCTTCCTATCTTAGTTAGTTGGTCATGACACGAAAGCGGTTTAGAGTGACACTATCTTGAAATCGACATCGTTCTATTTTTACCGCCTTGCCACATTTAGGATAAATGGCACTTAAAACAACGGGTAGCAATCTGCCTCTATCATATCATAAACTGCATTAATATATGATCACCTTTGGATAGTACCTTTATGCGACAGATGTACAGTGGCAAATTGAGGTCGTGACTTTTGTTGAAATCTACATGTTTGGGATTTTGTTAGTTGAATGCTCACTTTGCCTTGCTTTAAATGTCCAAGCTATCTACAATGAGGCAGTGGGATTCTGTATTCTACATTTATCAATATCTATGTGAGCAATGCAGCAAAAATGAAAGATTCCTATATATATTAAGCATTGTTGTGACAGCAATCCACTTATATTCAAGAAGTCCATCCAGGCTTATCTTGGCTAGGCTATACGGCGGCAACTTCAGGCTAAGCTGCCGCCGGCCTTGGTGTCCACAACAGACGATCATTGCCTATTAGTTACCCTTTGATATATGACAATTGACAATGAATCCAATCCAAGACATATTTGCAGTTGGGCATCAAATACATCAATTTAGCTACTGGTACCGTACCGGAAGAATTAGTTTGACTTTAGAAGCCATGTTACTTGTAAAACTTTGTTTTCATGTTCGATCGAGCCACGTGGCCCATGAAAGATCCTAAGAGGTGATACGGCCACCGGTTTGGCCATGGTCAATCATCATTCTCTAACGAGCTAGGCTATGTCCCGATATGTCTAAGAGTAGTCTGACGACATATATCGTAACTTTTTCCTACATACCTTAACAGCTCTGTTAGAAGATTTGAGATAGAAGACAAATAAAGCTTATTAAAAACAAGATATCATAGATAAATAAATAAATAAATAAATAATAAATAAGAAGTTTATTGCGCTAAAAGGCCTCAGGCCCAAGATACAAAACTCATTTACGATCGCAATTGTTCTTCCTTGTCCCTGTATAAACCAGTTAAATTTCAATTGTTTCTCTTAATAAATTGTCCCACCTGTTGTGTTACGGAGACGAACACAGAGTACAGTTCGTGTCGTTTATTACTTCTCTAAGAGGTATGTTCTTTACACGTCGGTGATTAGGAGACAAATGACAAATATGAGACTGCTCATTAGCATAAGACAGAGACACTTGGTGGCGCTGTCGCAGACTCAAGCATGATTAATACTGTTAGACGTTCATTCCTTAATACAACACCAGCTGATAAAGTATTTCGTCATTTCTCGACTTCATTAGGAATATGGAGTCTGAAATGCAATAATTTGTGATCCATGGTAAGTATTTCTTACGAATGTCGATATATAGATCACATACGCGCACAAACTGAAATTCGTCTTCAACATAAAATACACCTTGACGGCTACAATGCTGGAAGTATCTTTCGTCTCAGGATACATTTAGTCTCCTACCGGTTTCAATGGCTAAACGATGGTTCAAACATCTAAATTTTGAAAGTGCTCTTCGAAGTTTTCTAAGGTTTATACAATATAAATATCGTTCTGGTTTCCAGAAGAGTCTTAGAAAAGGCATAAATCCGAAGTTTACTGCCGTATTTAACAGGATATATAATAATGAAGAAGATTTCAAGTGACAGCGATATTCGTATATGTTCCTGCGTACTAATTGGATCACGCACATCACTACAGACGGCGCATGTCGCTGTACCTCACACTAATATTATCCCACGTAGCAAAGTTTGGCATGTTCATCTTACACAGTTTGGATCACCTAAGTTATTCAAATATAATTTTCGTCACAATTTCTTTAACAAAGAATGTGACAGATATAGACATAATATTATGCTATACCGCGCGACCACAAGCTCACCAAATCAGAAGAAACATGTCAAATTTTAAGCGCGTGTTTGGCTTGTGTAAGCCTCGGTCGATCTCTAACCGACATGTCGAAAAGCCTATGAAAGCAAAATAATTAATGGCAATATATTGCTTATTATCAGTAGCACCAAAAAGTTATGTTAGATACATTGGTAGTTCATATTAATTTACGCATAAAGATTTTTCGGCGACCCAAAATTTAGGGGTAAAAGCGACAAGTGTATCAAGGGAATCCCTTTAGGGAGATTGGCCAACTGGCTGGAGTCTGAAAATGGACAAATAATTCAACGTTAGGCCCTGAACCCCGTTACATACGGTCCTCCCTTTTCGGATAAAGTGGTTATGTGAGACGGATGTTATGAAGCCGATAGCTGAACGCTTGCCCCACATTTCGGTGCTGGATAAGGACGGCGACGATAGAGGGTAACGTAGAAGAAAGACGAAATACGTCAATACAGCAATCGAGCTCCTAACTAAACAATATTGTCACATCTGTTGAGGGAGTCAACATAACGTCCAACCCAGCTGGTTCACAACTCCCTCGGCACGAACAGACCACTGGACCAGACCAGACAGACAGACTCGTCACACCCACCACCCATCTCTGTGGGGTGCAATCAGACAACGACAGAGGGTCCAGTGGCATCAGCTGACATCTGCGACCCCTCAGCGTGCCATTCGAAGGTCAAGGTCATTCAGTGAGTAGGGGTAGGTATCCGGATAGAAAGCTCAAGGAATCAATCTCAAGGAACGTCTCAAGGCTGGATGAAATATGACACTCCACAAATGGTAACCAAAGCTGTAAATATTTCATGCGCTGCTTGCGTGTCCCCAATCATGTCCCGTGTTGAAGGCTATCCCCTGTGGGGGGGGGGGGCTTTCAGACAATGACCGTGGCATCAGCTGGCATCTGTGACCTCTCAGGATATCAGTGGAAGGTCAGTTGCAGTGAGAGGGTAGGACAAGGACGGGGGGATCTGGATCTAAAGCTCAAGGACATTATGATCGGAGAAGGGGTCATTGAACATTCTGGTAAACTGGTAACCCGGGATAGTTGTTGCTTGCGGGTCTGGGGCTTAATCGAAAAAGTAAACAAGATGCATCAAGGTACTATGTGATCTTAGGGAACTAACAGCAGTGTAGACTGTCAACAAGACAGAAGAGCACACTGTGCGTCGGCGTCCCAAGCCCTGGGGTCGCCGAATTGATTACATTAGCCCCCATCAACCACCCTCCCCGTCTCCACCTACCCCCCCCCCCCCCCCCCCCACCACCTCGCCTCCGCCAGTGGACCTGTTACAGCAGCGCCTGTTCCCGGATAGGAAACGTCTCACATAGCCATGCATATTTTTCATGTCGCTGTCACTTAGCGGCCGTTACTGGATCCCTATCGTGTCCGCTCTGTGGGTAAATAACACCATCGAACAGATGGTTGTTTCCCGCGGCTAGTCGGTGTTTTCCTCTTTCGCTCTGGGTAGCTTATCCGAAGAAATGGACGAACACGGTGATTAACATATGTACCTATATACATGTACAGTTTGATATTTTCAATGAGATATCCCGATTTATAATATACAATAATGCCACTTGGGTAGCTCCAGATGTGAATCGGCCATGCATTCGGCGGCTTAATGGTCCGATAATCGTTTTCTTGCTTAGTTGAGGTAATTGTCTTAGAATTTTTTGATGTGCGCTTGGATGGGTGCAAACAATACCAGCTGGCTGTCTTTACCAGCTCATGGATAGTTCCTTTAATCACCATGTGTTGCCTCTCTTTCGTCTAGAAGATTTACACTGAGTAAATGTGTCGCTGTTCACCAGTTCGACACGCCAATCAGATGACATGGAGTGCATAACACAAATGTCTTCCATTATTCTTTGACATCCACGAGCATGAGGGGAGAGGGGCTAAGTGCCCTAATCCGCCCCCCCCCCCCCCAACTCCTCGTTAAATCCGATACTCTCCTGCTCTCACAAATCACCTTTTACCTAATATTATATTGATGACTTAATCTCTACGTATCCGTAGGGATGACAAGGAGGTACTGTCTTCACTCCATTCTCCCACAATAGTATTTCGCAACAACTGATGAGGAACAGACAAAACCATCGAACAGCTTTTCCGGGCAGGAGACTGGGGACTGGCATGAGTTTATCATTATATAAAACAAACCTTCAATGCATCTGTTTTGTTTTAAGGCTAATGGCTCTATCTTTGTGGGAACATCACTTACAATATTTAACCAGTAAGAACGATTCTACAAACTGTTATTCAAGTTACCGTTTTTCTAGTATTGAAGACAAGTGAAATGAGAGGGAATTGAGCAAAGCCTTTGTCCAAATCAGATGCAGGCGGGCGAACAAAGACAGCCTAGCTCTATAAGGAGAATGCTACCTGACCGTCACTAAGCCAGATTTATGTATCATTGTCGCAGATATAAAAGCGACGGAAATTCCCCAGACAATCACCTCAAGTCGTGTCGCCTGCGGATACGAAAACAAAGCACATCGAAAGATGCGGCCGCGGAAGTCGCGGCCGATTCACCTCTGGGGCCCAGACAACATTAATGCCCCGCCAAAAATAGGCGAGACATCCCACTCAAATATCAGACCAAAGCTGACATGAGTCCGACCCAAGAGCCCTTTAGCCCATCCGCCGTCTAGTACAAGACACTGTCGCAATGAATTATGGATAACGTAAGTTTTCTTCCGAAGTCTTTCTGTGCGCTGACGGCCGGTGTGAGAGCGGCATTTGCCATGGCTTATGCCGTCGTCGCTTCACCGTTCCACTAATTGCAAGGTCCTATGTTTGTACTTTTGATGTATGTACATACACTGGCCGCCTTATTTCTCTCGTGGTTTGGAATATTTGCCAATTTCGTCAGATGCCCGGAGCAGAAATGGAAAACAACCAAATAGCCGTGGGAGAAACCCATCTGGTCGCGGGTCTTATTACCCACAGAGCGGACTGTATGCGAGACACACCATAGGGATCAGGTGACGACCGCCAAGTGACAGCGATATGCATATATGTATGGCTACATGAGGCCTTCCCGGTCCGGAAACAGACGTCTTCTAATCCATGACATCCCAGGGAGGAGGTCTAATGCAGGGACCTAGCGGACACAGGGCGACGGTCGAGTCACAGACTGTTGGCCTCCTTTGTTGACAATATACACAGCCATTTTTGCCTTAAAGAGCTCGTGGGTAGCATTGACATATTTTTGGGCTGTGGAAAGTCATGTGAGATAAAAGCGTCTTTAGTCCGATTTTGCTTTTAACTTCTGTTCCAAGTGATTAGTGAAATGTCCCAACTGCACCCACCAGGTCTCAGCAGCAAAATTAATCGAATATATTTTACATATGGATTTAATGTACGTGTTGTTATCAGTCATATTGAATACGGCACATGTAGAAGCTGGACGGGGCGCGTGGCATAGAGCGTAGAGCTTATGTAATTGTTGTAATAGTAATGGTATTGAAGTTTTCAGAAGCGATTTGTTTTCCTTTCCGAATGGTCTTTTCACGATGTCCAGATTGAAGAACGAGTTATGCTGTTATATCTGTGCCTTATCGAACCCAAGCCGAATAAGCAGATATTATTTATCAAGCAATACAAGACTTGTCGATGGTCAACATATGTCATAAAATGACGGTTAATTGAACAATTTGATCAAACTCGATGATCTTACATCCCGACTGCAGACAGGATTTCTGTATAGCGTGACTCTATTTGCACTTTGGTTAGGTGTTGGAAACTGCGCGACAAAATATTGCACCCATAATTCACCATAAAGTGTACGAGAACTACGAAACGCCAGTCTGTTAATGTTCTAGTGTGAAAAGGAAAGCGGACATTACCACCAACAAAAGTATGCGTTGACCAATAGTTCAGTTGTTTCCCTCCAGCAGATATTATACAGTTGCCCCACCCATATGTGGCAGCAAAAACTTCGATTACGTACAGTATATTGGGGGTGATGTTTGCAAACCATCTTATCCACAAACCACCAAAGCCCGCCTCTCTGGCTCAATTCCTAACTCAACTAAGGTGAGTACAGGAAATAACACAGCTTAACACATCCCAAGATGTGTGTCCCAACATCTGGACTCCATATATAGACTGGTGCATAATCACTCCACAGTATTAAATCCATGCAGTTCTGTTTTGCATTTTCTTTACGGCTTCTTTACAATATTCTGACAAACAGGCAGGCTCGGCGGCGAAATCTAGTCCTGCTTCAGATCTTGCTCCTTGGCAGCCATGACCCTGGGGCTAGTGATTAGACAATCACTCTGGACACACCAGCAGGTCTTCCATCAGGGTTACACATCAGTGCGAGGACACGGGGTAGACCTAAAACCAGAGTGTGACCTTGCGGCCGACCAAGACAATGAGACGGCGACATAGAGAGAGGGAAAGGCACGGATCGACATATAAAAAGATAGAAGACAAAGGACGAGAGAGCAAGGGCTTATTTAGTTCCAGTGTCACTGGAATTACCATAATTTACCAGTCACGCTAACCAATGGGACGACCTACGTGTGCAGTATTGCAATGTGAATGGGATTTGGACTCGGAGAGAGAGAGAAAGAATGAGTGAGGGCAGTGTGGAGTACAGTAAACCAGCACAGTATCGAGATGAGACGGAAAAACACTTAGTAGAGATCAATACACAGAGAGAGAGACAGAACGACAAAGATAGAAAGATGGAGAAAGAGAGGCGCGAGAACCAGAGGGTTCTCTAGTTGTTCTAGAAGCCGGATTTTTTTTATCACTTTACTCAGGGGAACAGCAGCAAGTCCTGAATAAAATATGGCTTTTACGCTCTTTCCAAGATTTCATCTTCCTGAACGTTCTGGTATCTGTCAGTTGCCCATAACCCGTTGCCTCCACTCTATATGGTAAGACTGGCACCGTCTTCCATGTGCAGCAGTTTTCTTTTAACTGTAAAGTGAGTGATACCTTGCTCGTAGGCCGTGCCTGCCATCAACAAGCCTCTTCCGTACTGTAGACACACTGAACAAATAACCGACTATAAACACATGATAAATCCCACACTCTCCCCGTGTTTTGTTTTTGTCGGGCATCCTGAAATGAATTACTCGTCCAGGGCGGGAAATGCCACGTGCGTCCTGAGGGCCTGTGTATAAAACGCAATCGCCAGTAAAAAAACGAAGGCAAAATTAACGTGATTTATAGGACGTGTCCGGCCCCTGTGGTAGGTGAAGCGTCAGTGGATTCACCAAGCTCACACGCATGGTGGTGTGTTTTTGTGATATTTATTGTTTGCCACACAGTTTTTTCTGCATCACGGCGCACCTTTTGCAATGAAGCATTACAATATGCGTGTTATTCGATATTCTGAGCCGTGTTACCTTTGTCGTCCAGTAAAGCGAAAAGCGTGGCAACAAATATAAAAATATGTCCTTTTTCTTGCCGTCCACTATTCTCACAATAAATATATATTGAATAAGCTCTTTTTAAGACTTAATATTTAATCTACATGTATCCAAAGAAGAGACATAAATGGACCGGCTCCTTCTTTCCCCACAATACTATTCCACAGCAGGCGGCTAATGGGTCAACACCCGTAATCACTTAGAGAAGACTGTGGCTTCCGCCCAAAAGCAAGACAAATACATTACGGCATCTGCCTTCACCTGGTCTTGTTGTCACCCTGGCGCACCTAGCACGGTCCGAGATAAAAAGCAAACGTGGTATTTAGCTACGGAAAGACAATTAAATGCTTACGCAGACAATACCGTATGTGATATTTTGGACGCGGTTGGCGTTATGTCAAAGACATTTTGCTATCGTTGAGCCCATGCGCCATGGGCGACAACTAAAAATCAAGATCAAATTATAAGTGTAACCTTGTCAGCCTTTGTAATATGATCGGACGTACATACGGTATTGCTAGCAGGCCGTGCCCGCCATCACTTACGGATTACGCCCCGTAATACATACGGTATTGTCTGCGTAAGCTCAACTAACCTATGCAGTCAGAAGCCAAATTCAGAGCCTGTGTTATCCAGCCTAAAAAAACACATAAATACTGGAGGCAATGTGATAATTCTGTTAGCAACTATCTAGGGAGTATCGGTTATGCAGTTAAACAAATGCCACGTACACTTAAAAAACATGTGTTCGGTACATATGTCGGTCCATATGTCCAATACGGCTATTAATGTAATTTTAACATCAAGCATAATATATGCATCTGTGGGTAAGGAGGCAGAGACCGACAGGAAGAGGGTGACAACGAAATGCGGATAGGAAGGGAAGACACGATTGGAATAGAGTGAAAAACACTTGGGGAGCAACCGATAGATGAAAGCAAGATAAAAGTGCAGTGCTTTCACATGGCAACACTTCAAGAAGTTCAGAATTGGAGTAAATCCATTTTGCATCCATTCAATGTGAGGTTGTTCCATGAACGACAGCCTTTCTAGTATATTCATGCTAAATCTAGTTTGCAATTTAATTTTACAGGGATCCCCGTGTGGTGTGCGTGGAATGCAGACAGTTGGAGGCAAGATAAGCAACGACAAGATAGCAGATAAGGAGACGACAGACATGTGAAGGTGAGACAAACTAAAAAAACATCGCCCACAATATGCTTTCGTCACACTTACTTGGCTTGTCTATACACGGTGCACGAAGTAAAGCGTAAAAACATGGCTCAACAAGAAAAGTCTTCCGATTAAAAGTCGGCGAAAAGACGAGGGCATTAATCTTTTTTATTTACTTCAGTTGTAATTCGGGGATTCTCTGGTGCTCCATGTGCATTAAAATTGTTCTATCTATTTCTTCCCGAATGCATGCAAATCTTGCTGAATAGGAGAAGTTGCAGGCGGAGGAAGATGGAGGAAGATGAAGGAAGAGGAACACTACCGATGTGATTGTTCAAGGAAAAGTCCTCGCTCTTAAAAGCTGAAAATCACGCCGAAGGAAGCGCATAGAGAAAGACTGCTACGGAAGATAACAACAACCTCTACCCCACTCAACGCAGAGACAAACTCAGACATGGGATGTGCTATCGTTGGTGTGAACACGATTGATCTGAACGCGAACAATGGCGCCCCGCAAATATCCAAATTATACGTCAAAATGTTTAGAATAACAAGCGACGCATCGAATGTAAATGTTACCATAAAGGAAAAATATGTCGCTATACATGACCGGTTTGGCTTAAGAGTTTCCTCGTTTTTGCAACTAAAACATGTCTGAACCCAGTCGGCGGCCACGACTCACGGCCGGTTGAGACCAATTATCACTTGAACCTGGGATAATTCTACATCCTAAAATCCCAATGTACATACCCAACTATTACATGAGGATAATTTACTGAGAAAGACTAAATTAAAGCGATAATAAATTACGTCCATTGCTGGGGAGAGGGGGAAGGGCTACAAGATTGGTTACGAGTGATAAGAAAAATGCACTGAAGCAGTTTATTCGCTACTTTGAAAAAGAAATCGGTTCGCATTTGCCCGCTATGAGCACATTTTTGTTCTATGGTTTTCCCAAGCAAACTTGCTCGCGGCCTGTTTTTAACTTTCATGGCAAGACGCATATTCTGAGCGCAATACCATTATCAGTGACTTGAGCATGGCACATCGTAGTTTCATTTTTGTTATGTTTCTTTTGGGCTGAGATGTCGATCGATAACGTGGCTAAGACTCATCTTTTAGAGACATTTGGACGGTTGGGATCCGGCTAGAGCCTCGTTTGGGTGGTCACATGATGACACATGGTGAATTAAAGGAAATGAAACTCATCAATTTCGTCTAGCAGAAAGATCAATAGTGTCTAATGGATAATAAATGCCATATGTGCCGAGCGTGCTTATTCAACGGATCGCTCCTTTACATCCACATAAACTCGCCATACGAAGCCGGTTGGAGTCTCAATGATGAATAAGGTACAAGGTGTCATTTTCCGGTGACAGATCGAAAGTTGAAACTTTTGTATTCCCAGACCGATCTGCAAAACTATGGAAAATCTCGATACATGTATTGAAAGAGAGAGAGACAGGGAGAGAGAACGCGAGACCGTGCGTCACGGACAGAAGCCGCTTCATTTCCTCTTGATCTGCAGGAACATAAGGTGGTCATTATATGAACAAAACCTTGGCATTTTACGTTATTTTAATGATGTTCCACGCACATGACACGCACATCAACTTCCAGATTATTTTCCAGCCATGCCACTAACCATAAAGATTCCTTTCTTCCTGGTTTCGCTCTGGTGCTAATCATTTGTTCATAACACGTCGGCCTTTACTGTGAGGTGAGACCGTAGACCAGTCTCCCCATAACATTGAAGTTTTGATGGTGGACCCCTTAAGCCATCAAACCCAAATCACTCACATGCCACTGAGCAGGCCAACTATAACACAGCCACTAAAATATAACCGACCATAAGCATCAGGGCAGACTTCAAATGCTTGCTGCTCCGTGGTCGCGTGTATATCATATTCAACTTGAGGCCGTAATGTCAGTGTTAATAGAAAAAAGGGAATAAAACCCCACATACTTCTAGCCTAACGGTGTTGCAGTTGACTTGAGTTATCAGTAATTTATATTACAGTTACTTCTAGCCTAACGGTGTTGCAGTTGACTTGACTTATCAGTACTTTATATTACAGTTACTTCTAGCCTAAAGGTGTTGCAGTTGACTTGAGTTATCAGTAGTTTATATTACAGTTACTTCTAGCCTAACGGTGTTACAGTTGACTTGAGTTATCAGTAATTTATATTACAGTTACTTCTAGCCTAACGGTGTTACAGTTGACTTGAGTTATCAGTAATTTGTATTACAGTTACTTCTAGCCTAACGGTGTTACAGTTGACTTGAGTCATCAGTAATTTATATTACTGTTACTTCTAGCCTAACGGTGTTGCAGTTGACTTGAGTTATTAGTTTATATTACAGTTACTTCTAGCCTAACGGTGTTGCAGTTGACTTGAGTTATCAGTAATTTATATTACAGTTACTTCTAGCCTAACGGTGTTGCAGTTGACTTGACTTATCAGTACTTTATATTACAGTTACTTCTAGCCTAAAGGTGTTACAGTTGACTTGAGTTATCAGTAATTTGTATTACAGTTACTTCTAGCCTAACGGTGTTACAGTTGACTTGAGTCATCAGTAATTTATATTACTGTTACTTCTAGCCTAACGGTGTTGCAGTTGACTTGAGTTATTAGTTTATATTACAGTTACTTCTAGCCTAACGGTGTTGCAGTTGACTTGAGTTATCAGTAATTTATATTACAGTTACTTCTAGCCTAACGGTGTTGCAGTTGACTTGACTTATCAGTACTTTATATTACAGTTACTTCTAGCCTAAAGGTGTTGCAGTTGACTTGAGTTATCAGTAATTTATATTACAGTTACTTCTAGCCTAACGGTGTTGCAGTTGACTTGAGTTATCAGTACTTTATATTACAGTTACTTCTAGCCTAAAGGTGTTGCAGTTGACTTGCGTTATCAGTAATTTATATTACAGTTACTTCTAGCCTAAAGGTGTTGCAGTTGACTTGAGTTATCAGTAATTTATATTACAGTTACTTCTAGCCTAACGGTGTTGCAGTTGACGAGTTATCAGTAATTTATATTACAGTTACTTCTAGCCTAAAGGTGTTGCAGTTGACTTGAGTTATCAGTACTTTATATTACAGTTACTTCTAGCCTAACGGTGTTGCAGTTGACTTGAGTTATCAGTACTTTATATTACAGTTACTTCTAGCCTAAAGGTGTTGCAGTTGACTTGCGTTATCAGTAATTTATATTACAGTTACTTCTAGCCTAAAGGTGTTGCAGTTGACTTGAGTTATCAGTAATTTATATTACAGTTACTTCTAGCCTAACGGTGTTGCAGTTGACGAGTTATCAGTAATTTATATTACAGTTACTTCTAGCCTAAAGGTGTTGCAGTTGACTTGAGTTATCAGTACTTTATATTACAGTTACTTCTAGCCTAACGGTGTTGCAGTTGACTTGAGTTATCAGTACTTTATATTACAGTTACTTCTAGCCTAAAGGTGTTGCAGTTGACTTGCGTTATCAGTAATTTATATTACAGTTACTTCTAGCCTAAAGGTGTTGCAGTTGACTTGAGTTATCAGTAATTTATATTACAGTTACTTCTAGCCTAACGGTGTTGCAGTTGACGAGTTATCAGTAATTTATATTACAGTTACTTCTAGCCTAAAGGTGTTGCAGTTGACTTGAGTTATCAGTACTTTATATTACAGTTACTTCTAGCCTAACGGTGTTGCAGTTGACTTGAGTTATCAGTACTTTATATTACAGTTACTTCTAGCCTAAAGGTGTTGCAGTTGACTTGCGTTATCAGTAATTTATATTACAGTTACTTCTAGCCTAACGGTGTTGCAGTTGACTTGAGTTATCAGTAATTTATATTACAGTTACTTCTAGCCTAACGGTGTTACAGTTGACTTGAGTTATCAGTAATTTATATTGCAGTTACTTCTAGCCTAACGGTGTTACAGTTGACTTGAGTTATCAGTAATTTATATTACAGTTACTTCTAGCCTAACGGTGTTGCAATACCTCCCATCATGCCCATGATATGGCACTGCGTAAAGAGTGAAGACCAGTGGGCAACGGAAACATTTGGAGCAGATGCAACATCACCATCCAACTGACTCTAATGATCAACATACATAACTCAAAATATGTGATTTAATTCTATACAATATATCAGACTGCAAAACTGCTGCTCGAAACTGGAATACAGTAGAAAGCGGCAATACATGGCGTTGTGGAACGACCGTCCGGAGCTGTGAACACACCACGCAGAACGGCGACTGTAGAGTACAATGGCTTGACCTTTTTCATTGTGTCATTGATCAAAGTCGGTCACATTTTATGAGAAACTGGGTCTATGGATTGTATTGCATAGACACAATGGAGAAATAATGCAGCGGGGACAAATACAAATCTCACATCTGTGTTATTTGCTGGTCTTTTATAAACAAGCGTCAGAACACGTTTCCTGGTGTATGTCTTCAAACTAGGCAGAATTCAGGCACAGTGGATGGCAAGTGTTTCTCTGTCCCGTCTTACTCTCAGGTCCCGCAAATTATACGCTCAATTCGTGATTGCATTAGTTATAATCTATGGGAAAGGGTAACATTTACTGTCAAGACTAACGAGAGATATGTTCAAACCTTGAAATCATAAATCCGTCACGCGTATGAGTTGCCTGACGCCTAGTTTTTAGTTTTCTTCCCCAATACATGCGGCTGAACGACTGAGATTAAACGGATGATGCTTTGACTGCGATCAAATCACGAATTCAGAAATCTTTCTGGCTGCAGAGTCATCGCTCAAAGATTTGATTTATTGCTCTTAGGTTAGCTTTCTCAATTATAGAAATGTTTGACAGAATCATACTATATGATAATTGACTCCGGTTTACGAGGTCACGATGTGTTGCAGCGAGCCTTCCTTGCTAAATATCATGAACCACGCATAATATTTTTGGAATGAGCAAATACAGATAAACAAGGTGAACGCATTGAAGGAGTTCTGGTATAAATTGAATTTTCGATGTGAATGTCTGCAGACCAAAGCCAATATACCATCCCCAACGCTTGATGCCTGAGGCTGCATTGGTGAAGCAACATACAATGGCATTATCAGAGCCCCGGCTAGACCATGAAATCGATTACTCGCAGCTCGCCATATTAAATTCAAATTGAAATGACCCGCATGATTTAAGTCAATCAATCAATCAGTACTTGATGCTGGAATTATGAAGACACATCGGTCGGAGGTTAACAGAAGACACATTTCGTCAGTACATTTGCCGGTCAGTAACATTTGGAGGAAGCCTGGCGCATGAAAGCTCATTATGCTTCGAGATTACTTCCTCTGGATGTAGCTGTTTCCATCCTGGGAGGAAGAACACTAACGTCGAGCCCAAACAACGTCTATTCAATAGAAATGAGATGGGGACTGCAGGAAGACCTCCAAAGCCAGGAAATGGGGTAGAACCCCACATATTTTAATTTAATTATATCAAGCTTTGGATACAAGGCCAAATGAAATGAGAACAAAACAGAAATAAAATCCTAAGTAGCTGCTACATGCCTGTTTATTCATAAAAATCTGTAAGAGCAAAGAGGCAAAATTATTCAGATACATATTCATCATATGCATGACAACAATCCAGGTATATTCAAGACGTGCAGCCACTTGTATGAGCTTAGGTTACAAGGCTTTATGCTGAGCTCAGTTTGCTGGCTTGGTGTCCACATCAGGCGGTCATCGTTTATTGATCTCCCGACAGTCCCGGGAGGTGCATCAACAGACAGAACCACGTGACCTACAGGCACATCCGGGACCTGCTCTGGGATCAGCGAACGACATATAGAGGAGCCTAGGGCCATATATTTCCACTCTCTATGATTACCGACACCTGGTGGACCCACCAACGACCAACAAACATAGCATTGGATAGTTGGGTGTAACTTTGCATTCCCCATTGTGAATAAATACAGGTGGCCGACAGAATAATATATCCTTAGCTTGCTGACTAAAATTGTGTTTATGAGGCAACTATCAATAAACTGTTATGATAACAGCTTCGTCTAGACATGGAAGGTGATAAGTCACGGTTGTTTTTCAGGCCTGGGGAAGACGTTTACGGGATGCGGCCTGAAGTTTGCCGACAAAGAGAAAACGTCTGCCCGTAAAAGCCATAAATTCCATAGTTAAACGCAACATAGGAAAGTTCTTTATCATGGTCAAGCCACGTCTAATAGTCACATATAATCTAATAACCAAATGTCGTTGGAATGACATAGGGTTGCATTGAGCATTATGGATGCCATAAAATAACACATAATGTCATTTAACCGGAAAGCTCCAAACTAAGTCGCTGATATATATCCGATTTGATTAATTTGTTGATTTATTGAAAATAGGCATGGTTGAACGGTACATTTTTCGTTGATTACTATACCGCTGGATTGATTACACTGCTGCAGATGCAATATTTATAGTGCATGAGTTGTAACTGCCCTATTGCACTATTTCTTTGCGACAGTTCGAGATATGGCCAGGATATGCTATGGACTGTTTTTTCGGGATTGACTTAATTGTCACTAAGATATACATTTAAATGTTATCAATTATTTATTGCACGCTTCGCGGATATTAGCATTGTTACAAGCGACCTGAGCAAACTATCTTAATCATTCAGTGTCATAAGCGACCAGAGGATAATAAGTCAATCATTCGCCGTTATAAGCGACCTGAGCATAGTAAGAGATCCATTTATTGTTATAAGCGACTTGAGCATAGTAAGCCAACCATTCATATTTATGCGCGACATGAGGATAGTAGTAAGCCATCCATTTATTGTTATAAGCGACCTGAGCATAGTAAGCCAACAATTTGTTGTTATAATCGACCTGAAGATAGTAAGCCAATCATTCGCCGTTATAAGCGACCTGAGGTTAGTAAGCCAACCATTCATTGATATAAGCGGCCTGATCGAGGATAGCTAACCACCCATTCGTTGCCGATGCGACCGTGAAATAAACAAATCGAATGTTGAACAAATGTTGCGATGACTACACTTTGTTTTAAAGCGTTACAATTTTTTTGTGGCATGACAACGGCCATTAATGTGGGGCAATTTCAAACTAATTCAAACCAATACTGTATTTTTACGAGGACGGTCCAGAAAGCTGCTCCATTGGCTAGTAAGTCGTGTGGTTTTGCGTCTCGGACTTTCGGCATCATTTTTAATTTGAAGGATCCTTGTATGGATTGGACTTCGGCTAGTCAGCCGTCTAAATATGTTCGGTCGAATGAGGTAGTGTGGCAATAATCCCTCTTCCAGATGCATGACTATTCCCGACCAGTTCTAAAACCATTTGAATGAGTAGAAAGCGGGGCGGATATGTACTGCTAATAAAGGTGATAGCTTTAGCAATCAATGACATTGTTTTTGGGCAGACAATTAAATTATGCGAGGTAGGTCTTCGCAACTGGACTTTTTTGCCATCAATTAAATTAAGTCAATTGAAATCAATCAACAGAAAATAAAATACAAAGTAGCTGCTACGTGTTGCAGTCCTACAAATTGCCGCTAACGCTGCCCACCAAGTCGGCCATGCCAGACGAGCTATTCAAAACGACTGTTGAATAGTGAGCAACCTAATAATACGGCTTACGTTCACAAGGCTGATGCCTCGGCGGCAGCTGGCACGGGGCCCCAGGCTGAGCTTAGATCGCTGGCCTTGGTGTCCACATCAGGCGATCATCGCCTATTGATCTCCCGACAGTCCAGGAAGGCTCACCAACAGACAGAACCAGATGACCTGCAGGCACATCCCGCACCTTCTCTGGGACCAGATCGCCTCTGCATGTGACCTTGAAACGTCATCATCTGGTTTAGATGATTCTGCTGGGAAACCCACAAGGTGGCGCTTTGACTAATGCAGATGTCAATGTGGTATCTGAATTCGGCTTGGGTATAAATAAATAGGTTGGATATATTGGAGGTTGTGTTCGACCATGCACTAGTACCACTGGCAAGCTATATCGATTCGCAGGATACACTGTTCGTGGAAAATCTACGCTAATCATGTTTTTTTCTAGCTAGTTTTACTTTTCAATTGTTTAGTTCGTGCTCTTCTTGTAGAATAATTAGGTTACGCATACAGTTGGTGTAATGGGAAACAAAGGTAAGACACGAGAAGCTCATTCATTTATGACAGTGACATGGTTCTTAATTACCAATGGCAGGCTATGGAAAGCCGAGGATTAGGCGTGCTTTGGGAGTGGCTAGACTTTTTCCATTTGACAGGCGTCAGAAGGCTTAATGGGGAGTCAGTAAGTCTTCGTCCGGTATTGGAGGTGGTATTCCCTTAGCCACGTGGCTTATGACGGATTATAAGGCGTGGTACGAGCACCGGTCTGGCCATCGTGAGAAGCCCGTTATATCAGACACGAGGCTTACCAGATTATCAGATTAATAGTTTCAATCAACACCGTCATTTATGTGAGGTCAATGTGCCATTCAAGCGTGTCAGAGGCACGTTTATCCAGATTGAAAGAGTTCACACTTCAAGGATCTGTTGCTGACGGTGGGTGTGATGAGAGGAAGTGGTTCGCTAATGGCCATTTTGGCCGCCATTAATGGGACATTGGGTGTTCGATTTACGAGACATTGCTGCACGCACCCCGCCACGCGCGCCTCTGGCATTAAATACCATGGAATCCAGCTGCAACCCTCGTTGGCAACGTAGGCTTACAGCTACGTGCATGGGTGTACAGTTGTCAATGTGGTGTCTGAATTCATCTCGAATATGAATAGGTTTGCTATATTGAGGGTGTTCGACACTGTACTGGCGAGCTATCGATTCGCAGAATCCACTGTTCGCGAAAAAGCGTCTAGTCCCTTTTAGTTTGATTATTCGTTTCCTTGCAGGACTGTAATAACTTCATTCCTTTGCATAGAATATACAAATGATCTTTATTCATCTTAATGTGGCATTAGGATGAAAAAGATCAAAAGAAAATAATATTAATTTTAATAAGATATGTTAACTGACAGATTAACAAATATATGCAGCAATAATTGGACAATTCAGTATTGTATATGTAAAAGTATCGTAATAACATATATGTTGCATTAAGATGACAGCACAATAGTAATCGGTTGAAAATACTTCCTGCCTGTACAAGAAATCTAACGAAAGTTCAAATAGGATCCTAATTCGCGGTGAGACTAATTAAGCCTATCCCTTCAGTCTGTGTATAATGCTATAGCTATATCAATTATAGCCATTAACCCCATCCCTTCAATCCGTGTATAGTGCTATAGCTATATCAATTATAGCAATTAACCCCATCCCTTCAATCCGTGTATAGTGCTATAGCTATATCAATTATAGCCATTAACCCCATCACTTCAATCCGTGTATAGTGCTATAGCAATATCAATTATAGCAATTAACCCCATCCCTTCAGTCCGTGTATAGTGCTATAGCTATATCAATTATAGCAATTAACCCCATCCCTTCAGTCCGTGTATAGTGCTATAGCTGTATCAATTATAGCCATTAACCTCATCCCTTCAATCCATGTATAGTGCTATAGCTATATCAATTATAGCAATTAACCCCATCCCTTCAGTCCGTGTATAGTGCTATAGCTATATCAATTATAGCCATTAACCCCATCCCTTCAGTCCGTGTATAGTGCTATAGCTATATCAATTATAGCAATACACCCCATCCCTTCAGTCCGTGTATAGTGCTATAGCTATATCAATTATAGCAATTAACCCCATCCCTTCAGTCCGTGTATAGTGCTATAGCTATATCAATTATAGCAATTAACCCCATCCCTTCAGTCCGTGTATAGTGCTATAGCTATATCAATTATAGCCATTAACCCCATCCCTTCAGTCCGTGTATAGTGCTATAGCTATATCAATTATAGCAATTAACCCCATCCCTTCAGTCCGTGTATAGTGCTATAGCTATATCAATTATAGCAATTAACCCCATCCCTTCAGTCCGTGTATAGTGCTATAGCTATATCAATTATAGCAATTAACCCCATCCCTTCAGTCCGTGTATAGTGCTATAGCTATGTCAATTATAGCAATTAACCCCATCCCTTCAATCCGTGTATAGTGCTATAGCTATATCAATTATAGCCATTAGCCCCATCCCTTCAGTCTGTGTATAGTGCTATAGCCATATCAATCATAGCAATCGTGCTATAGCTGTATCAATTATAGCAATTAACCCCATCCCTTCAATCCGTGCATAATGCTATAGCTATAACAATTATATCAATTAACCCCATCCCTTCAATCCGTGTATAGTGCTATAGCTATATCAATTATAGCAATTAACCCCATCCCTTCAGTCCGTGTATAGTGCTATAGCTATATCAATTATAGCAATTAACCCCATCCCTTCAGTCCGTGCATAATGCTATAGCTATATCAAGTATAGCAATTAACCCCATCCCTTCAGTCTGTGTATAGTGCTATAGCTGTATCAATTATAGCAATTAACCCCATCCCTACAATCCGTGTATAGTGCTATAGCTATATCATTTATAGCAATTAACCCCATTCCTACAATCCGTGTATAGTGCTATAGCTATATCAATTATAGCAATTAACCCCATCCCTACAATCCGTGTATAGTGCTATAGCTATATCATTTATAGAAATTAACCCCATTCCTACAATCCGTGTATAGTGCTATAGCTATATCAATTATAGCAATTATCCCCATTCCTACAATCCGTGTATAGTGCTATAGCTTTTCAATCATTCTAATTTTTAATTCTTTTAAGCAGTTTAGGTCTGATAATAGTCCCTCTGTGTACGTGACATGGCTGCAATCGTGTTTCTGTGGAATTAACAGCCCGGTCTGGATGAATCTGGAAAGGGACAGTCGTTAAGTGTTATTGTTGAAGTGGAAGGACTGTTATGCAAGAACCGCAGTTAACTAAAGGTAAACTACTAATAACTTTCAGAATTCGATTTGATTTGATACCAAAATAAGTTCAAAAACGTGTTAGCCACCATGTTCTACCGGGAGCCTGTCTTCTGCTATAAATCATGTTTAATAGTAGCGTGAACCGATACAGAACTTGACTTATCCTTGAAAAACAAGCTAACCCCGTTCCAACCGTGAAGTGGTCTCCAGTGTTAAGCGAAAATTCTGCTTGTTTATTTCCTCAGTTGTCGGTTAAGTTGCCGTCACTAAGACGACCTAACAATGGAAGCTGATAGCTAGCGGCAAGATATATTCCTCCTCTCTCCGTCTCCAGGAAAAACGTTCACCGCAGTCTATGCTAGTTGCAATAGGGCAGAAGGAAGCCCAATTATCTAGAGGGCATGATCACATCCAGCTGGATTCCTTGGGCGCCAGATGCTACCACCACTCTCCACACCCCCATACAACCTCTCTCCTAGACCTGTCCCTTTCACACCACCCTTCCCTCCCCGAGGGCTTGCAACGAAAATACTTCACTACCGTTGTGTGGAAAACAGTACAGCCAAGCGTCAAGCGACCTTTACTGGCCATTGAACAACAATTATTGGTAGGAAAGGCCTGCATGGCATCGTTTTTGGGCTGCTGGGAAGGCTCCGTCTCAACACGACGCGATAAGAGCGCTCTCAGAAAGGGGTGGAGGGTGCGGGCCGTAGTCCAACAACGATACGCGATTCATTTTTCGCGTGAAGCACAAGCTGAATTGTTTGAGATTAACTCAGATCTATCAACTTAAATAAGTAGTCTTGGCTAAATACATATATTTTTTATTTAAACATCATTTATTTTACGAGGGACTGCCCTCTAGCAGGGTCACCTAAACAAACATAACGATAAATAAAACAACATACAATGACATCAAGCGCATAGTTTACCTCTATTGTAACCAGTGAAGATAATAGGTTTAAGTAAATGCAATTATAGATGCTAATTTGTTACATTGATTAAGGTGATCGTACACTAATAAGAACTAGAATAACAAAAAGTGGACATTAAACCGAAGAGAATCATGGATAAAATGCATATTGTTCCTTCAAGGTTTACCACTGTGGTATCATTATATCACATATAAAGAAGTATAAAGCGTATTAATATCCAATATATTTTTTAAATACCTTTTGGGCTTGAACCCTCACCCCACGTGCCGTTAGGTATTCAGATGACCAGAGCACTCAAGGCGAGCACTCTAACCCACTGAGCTACCGGCTGACCCCACCACATAAAAATAATAATAATTTATTGTGCACTGTAGGCTCACAGCCTCAAAGTACAAATATACGCAAGTAAACATCAAGTAAATAAGGTAACATTTTGAAAGAGTTTTTCCCTTAATTTAAACCACATTATGTTGCGCAAGGGATACCGCGCCTCTAATTTAGAAAACCTGGTGACATGCGACGAATCGGAAAGGAAAAACGTTTACCGATGTGTATGCGATGAAGTTACACGACCTGTCAACGCCAGTAGTTGAAGATCTGGCCAAGTGTACCACAATAAAGAAAGCAATAATCAAACTTGAACATGGTCAATCCCATAACGCCTTGATACACTGAATAACTGACGGCACGTTGCGATCTACAATTCAGTCGATATTACATGTATGGAGAGTGGCAGTCGGCTTGAATAGAGGTACATGGCATATATACATATATATATGGTGGAGTATCGACCAATCTTAATGACATCATGTGTGCCACATAGCGGCCAAATCGACCAACTATTTCGACGTGAAACAATAATCAAACTTGAACATGGCTGATCTCATTATAAAGCCTCGATACGCCAAATGACTGACGATGCGGGGTGACGTTTCGGATTATAACTCGGTCGATATTCATTGTACAGTGTCGCAGTCGGTTTTAACATGTTCAAGTTCGATCTTCCCCAGCAGTTTTCGTCATCCCTTTCATGCTACGCTTGACAGTTTCGTATGTACGTGAGTATGCCCCCAATGTGCCATGGAATAGTTATAAACGAAGACACCTTGCATAGCCACCTTGCTATTGGCGGACGATCTAGCACGTGGTTATCTTTCGGGAGTTTACAGCTTTGGCTTATGCTTAGCCTAGATTGTAACCACCATTCAGGCTGCACGAGAGAGAGACAGAGGAACCCTCGTTATTAGAAGACATGATTACATTCTGCTGATTCCTTTCAGACCCGACCCCCCCATTCTTCTTCCCCCCCTACCCCTGCACCCCCCCCCCCTCCGCCCCCTGGGCATTCGTTGAATAAAGGAACGGAGGCCTCATTATTACAAAGGACAAGATCACATTTCGCTGAATCCTTTGGTACCGGATGTCACCCGGTCCTCCCTACCTATCCCGTCCCCACCCTCCTTTGCTACCCATGGTATTGGTGGAAAGATACCCCACACCCGGTGTGGGAATTAGAGTTTAGCCAAGTGTCCAGCGACCTTGGGAAACTAGCCATTGCACAGCAATTATGGGCTGTAAGGAGTGCGGAGGATCCCCGGGGCAGACAAGTCTCGTGTCATTAGAGGTCGTCTTTGTGCTATGTCGAGCGGCTTGGGTGGTGGTCAGGCCCAGTGGGATTACGATCACCATAGCAAGAACAAATATGACCGCATAGACGCATGACGCACCGGCTTCATGTTCCATGCCAGAACATTCACTTTTTGTCTCTGACATGGCCGGTACAGATCGATACAGTAGCAGACTGCAGAGGCGGATCCAGGAAATATGAATAGGGGAGCCGGTTTCAGGGTCGGATTCAGATATGCTGGATAGGGGGGCCGGTTTCGGTTTTCATGTTAAGGTTTAAATGTCGGCCCTAAAAGGGGGGGCGCCCCCCACCCCCCTTTTTGCCCCCCCCCCCCCCCACGCCCACCCTGGATCCGCCCCTGGACTGCGTGTAAATCTAACTCATCATGAACAACAAATGCCATTTTGTTTCAAGGGTTATCAAATGATAATCTCCTTCACTGACATCAATTTGTTCCAATGGCAGATGACGCCGCCACGTACATCTTTCGCTGTGCGTAAGCTTGGTGAAATCCGTCCCACAGGGTCTCAGGATTATGCATGAAACCAGAGATTCCCGCCTGACGATGTCGCGGAAGGTCTGTCGCCCACTTCCACGTCAAAAGGGGTCACGTTCCTTATTAATGCATCTCGCAGAAACAAAGATGTAATTCCATCTGACACTTTCTTGCCCAGGTCTCAGCCGGAGAGACCGGAAGCTGCGTACATAATTATATTACATCCATGCGCATAAGGAAAATTGTGGATGAGAGAACATTTCCCATGATGAATATTCCATTTACTGCCGCAGCTGGACGTGAGTTAAGGGGAAGCATCATCGGTCTCTAATGGGCTTCTGGCGACAGCAATTTAGTGGGATTGCCTACTTGATTGTTTAGTACACTTTTTTGTGTATGAATCAGTAGTACGTGTACCGACAATATGTAGGCATGATGCTGCATATGCATGCCTTTTGGGTTCTATGAACAAATATAGAGACAGATAAGCGGCTAATCATCATTTCCGGTTTCATCCATCAACAATACGAAGCAACGTTTGGCGCTTTTGTCTTGCTTATTCGACCCTTCTCCGCGACATAAACCTCTACTCTCTGCAACGTACGACAGCAAGCATAAAATACGACCACATGCATGATTCAAGGGTCCGCATGGATGTCCCCAGGGATTAATGCCGTTGAGCGAAGACCTTATGACCGCACTTTGGGCCAGAGTCTCCAGGACAATAACATGACTTGTACTCCTGTTTCGCAACGATCGTCGTAACAAGAGGATGTTTTACTAAAGGTCCAGGAGACAGCGGCTGCCACCAGCTGTTCATGTCCGAGGCAGGCCCATCATTATCAGCGTCATTACGTGACGCACTCATTAATTCAGTAATGGGTGGAACTATATAACAGGTATTATATTTGATAGGTTAATCCAGAATGCATTTGCGTTCTTTATGGCTTTTGATTTATGGCGGCGTCCAACAGAGTGCGGTTGCATCAACATAAAATGAAAGCACTCCACCATTAACGCAAACACACCACAGATACATGATTAAATACATAGACGAGCAAAGGATGCAGAGCCATAGAAATTAACGTATGAAGCTGCAACATGCAGTTCAACGTTAAATATGCATCTTACAACCTAGCTAGTATTATACTTGACGAAGCGCTTGATGGCCAGAAGGAACAATCTCATGTGCAGGGTAAAGTTTGCAGTCAGACAAGTATTGCTTTACTTCATATGTTTGGCAACAGAGAAACAACATTGTTATCTGGCGTATATAGTGCAAAATGCAAGGATGCCAGAATAATTGTTTTGCGCCTTTTAACCTTCATAATTTTTGCGTGACTTTTAACCTTAATAATTAGCGTAATGCAGTGTCGATAAATCAGAAAATAGTCAAAAGTGAAACCGTTATTTTGTTCAGAAAGTCGTTCCGCGACAAAGTTGAAACGAGAGGAAGCCGTCCTTCAAGAGACCGTAGTTATCTGCTATATTGGATGCAATAGTCATTTGCTGTCAAGCCATGAGGAAATTATTTATCACCAAAGGCTCTTTCACTTTATAACACGATCGGTGCCATCGGGTCCAGCCTCATAGCGCGGAATACGGAAAGCAGCCCTTAGTCTTAAGTACTACGCACTAGATCCAAGGATCTCACCTTGAATTGATGAAGCCAACCTGTAAAATACAGGCGCAAATAGTCCCGTAGTGGAAGCAGGGAACCAGCCTTGGCAATGTCGTAAAATGACGCACACTCGCCCCGCTGAGCTTAACGCTCTTACTCGGGTGATTTATGACGAACTATTATCCTTGACATGTTTACTACCGTTGGGAGTAATAACACTCCGCCATGCTGTATGGACCCTAAAGCTACTGGGATCGGGCTCTAGCTTCGCAAGTCCCCGGGGTTGGACGTACATAGTGCTTAAGCGGGTGAGGATTGGCGGGAGGTGAGAGCTTACCATAAGGTAGGCTACTTAGCTGCCTAGTCTATGCCGCATTCTATTCACTTGTCAAACATAGCGCCTGTTCATTATGAGTCCCTTACGATATCTCGATGGGCAGGTGTGTATAATGAACATGGGCTTGCAAAGCAAGATGCATCACATGTATGTGTCGTATGGGACCTCGGAACATTTGGGGATGATTCGAACACTGACATGGGAGATTGGTGACCTACATGTGAACGATGCTATGTCAGCAGAGGTGATAATTGGCGCTGTCGACGGCCCACTAGTTACTGCGAACCTACAACAACCGCGTGAGACGTCAGTGACAGTTTAGTTTTTGCTGCTCAAGGCCAAATGTATTTTGGCTCTTGTGTTTTGGCAATTGAGACATATATCGCCTTTCTTGACAATAACCATAGGCTATGTGTATATAGCACGCGAACGCTGATTGCGCAGGTACCAGTGATTGCGCACTGAGCAAAAGCTGGTAAAAAAAATATACAGAACGCTGAGAATCTGATAAATTGGACATCAGGTAACTGTCCCACATCGATACATCTTATCGATCAATGTTAGGACCCAAAATTATACGAACAGAAAGTGCATTTCTCAAAGTATGCAATTACTGGTCCACATTGACATCAATACATTGCATTATATTTGCCGCTGAAATTGTGCCGCAAACCACGCCTCCTAAATAAGACTCTAAGCCTTCCCACTGAATTATTATCACCAGCAGACCCATTAGAACCGCATGCGGCTCAGACAGACATTCAGTTTACTACATGTTGCTTTTTTGCACCTGATACAGTGGTTTTAATGGCGGGGAGGTCACAATACCGGGGGTGGTCTTAAAGCCGGGTTCCACTGTGTGTAGTTCCACGAATAACAACAGTGTAAGCGTTGGCACTAAATTATTGCCTCCGGAAGCCCATTAGAGCCAGATAATCCCTCTCCCAGCAACATAACATGCGACTCTGACAGGCCAGGATCGCCTTTGTACTCTTAAAGCGCCAGATATATGTTGTCTGAGGGGTCTGCTGCAATAAATATAATATTTATCAGTGGAAAATATGTGCCCTGCTCCACCCCCGCCAGGTCGTTCCATGCATGGAGCGTGATACCACTAAATTAGCTTTGGTGAAGCCGGAGCTTGAGTCGTTAAGGCGGCTAACGGCCTACCAAGCTGAGACTTGGGGAAGGAGATGTCAGATGGAATTACGCCTTCGTTTCTGCGAGATATTGTAATGAGGAGCGTGACCCCTTTCTACGTGAAAGTCGGCGACAGACCTTCAGCAACCTTGTCAGGGAGTCTCTGGTTTCATTAAGATACACACACAATCCTGAGACACTGCGGAAAGGATCCACAACGCTGCAACATAATGGACTATATATACTTATCGGCGCCATCTTGTTTAGCTACAAATGTATGTCAGCACATCACACGATATTCGCAAATTGTTCCCTTTTTATTGTTCCTAAAGGTGCAGGTTGACACCAAAGATATTCGAGAAATGTATTAAGCTGTATATTTGTCAAAACAGTAAAAGCTCTCCAAGTGGACCGACGACGGGACGGCCGCTCATCGATGGACTTAGGGAGGTGGTCGGGTTACGGAATATTAACTTACCCTTCCGATATTTTACTCCTTGCAAAAAAGATATCAGCAAGCTGTTCTGATTGATCTTGCCCTCGCGTTCCTTCGTGCTGACGAGTTCTATCTTCCGTGAAAGTGGAAGTTTCTTCGCATAAGGCAATTTCCATACCATATATAACCGCTACTTGTATCTACGTGTGTGTTCTAACAAGAGGGAGTTTTGTGAGCATTAAAAACATGCAAACATACTTCACACATTTCAAGAGTCCTATCCAGTTCACAGGCGTTATCGCCTGGATATGTGTATGCTACTAATTGGAATCAACCGGTGACACTAATCCTTCCGCCAGCCGACAACCGATCGACTTAGGGAATATGAAATGGGGCTTTGGGACCAAAATGATCGATCGACTTACAGAGTAGGGACGTGGTCGGGTTATAGAATACTGTTGAAATGCTAAGACATAGGCCGAACGTCGAGACTGGAAAAAATCGATCGAGTTAGAGAGGCGATCGGGTTAGGAAGGTGGTCCGGCAGGGAGGTTTTACTGTATGTTTTTAAGTCAAAGTCAAAGTCTACCACCCATTATGCGGCCTGTTTAATTAAGCAATGAGACTTTCATACAAGAGTGGAGTATCGCGATTATTTTGTTTCGCGTTCTGACATGGATAAAACGATAATACGAACGTTGCACTCCAAGAACAATAAAGTGGTAACACACCACCCAATACGGTAGACATGGCATAGATACATATATAGATACATATATAAATATATACTCCCCGTGTCTGCACCAGGCAAAATATCCTTGCCACATCGTTGCGACATTGTTACTAGGCCAGTTACATAGACGTGCAATTCACCAAATAACTGTCCCAATGGTACTACCGTTCATACCGGTTGTTTTGCCCATCGCCTGTCCGATCTTGAGGACCATAACGGCCATCTCCTTTCAACAAGCGCCCGGGTATATTTATAACATGCTAAACAATTGTATATGCGACGGGGACGCTACGGGCTGACTGATCGTTAAAGTGTTCAGACAATTCTGAGAAAGCCGTTATCGGAAACTAGCATACGGTCGCCTAGCGACGGGGCCTTCCCGGCCCCAAGGGACGCTCCGCAGCCCTCCTGTCAGCCGATAATTGCTGTTCAATGGCCAGTGATCCAAGGTCGCTTGACGCTTGGCTGAACCATAACGGAAGTGAAGTATTGTCATCAACTGCCACGGGGACGGAAGGTTAGTGTGGAGGAGATAGGCAGGGGATGTAGTGGTGGTGGTGGTGAAGGGGGGGGGGGGGGGCTTTAGCATCCGGGGCCAAAGCGATTCAGCGGAATGTGATTATGTCCTCTACAAAGTGAGGTTTCTTTTCTCCCCTCTCCGTCCACTGTGCAGGACGATTAACGTTTCCCTTGGATATGCAGGTAATAAAGGAAATGGATATCCCTGCTATAACTATAAGCTTCCAGTGTCCAGGTCTTAGTGATCAATCCCGCCGAAGATGCACCAAAACAGGAGAGGCAACATAACGGCATAGATCGCATCCACGCCACTGAGTTTTGCACGCGTTTGTGTTTTAGGTCGACGTGCTGTTTACGCTACCAACCGTGATTTATAACCATGAAGAAAATGGCCGCGACAGAATTACTTTATTCTTCTGTTTTTTCTTTATCAGAAAAATATCAATCGTTATTGATTGCTGCTTAATAATATTGCCACTTGCGCAAGAGCGGTTCACAGATGTTCCTTTCATAAATAACGTAGGACCGTGTTGACATATGTTATTAAGTCTAATTAGGCAATAGGGTCAGAGATAAGCACATCAATGGAATTATAAAGACGAACCTTTGTGACAAGGCCGAAAAGCTAATCGCCATATTCGGATGGAAGCGATGGGTTTAACTGCGAATGATAGAATTCGGAAGCTATTTTAAATAATATTCCTTTCATATCCAGCCTGGCAATACAGCGCTTAAAAAGTTAACGAAGCGTTACTCAAATTATCTCAGGGTATAGCAGTACATAACGCCAACCATGTGGTTGCGGGATAATGACTGACGAGGGCCAGACCGTTGGTCGTACCACCTCTTAAGCCACGTGGCTAATGCACTACCACGCCTAATGCCGGATGAAGACTTGCGGACTCTTCATTAAGCCGTCTGACGCCGTGTCTGTCCAATGGAAGCAGTCTGGCCACTCCCACCCCCCCCACCTAATCCTCCACTTTTTATAGCCCGCCATTCGCAATTAAGACCCATGTCACTGTCGTGATGAATCAGCTTCTTGCGTGTCTGACCTTTGTTACCCATTGCAACAGCCGTGTTGAACTTTAATTGTGAGACATTTTTGCCCATTTTATGCTGTAACAGTAACAATAATCACATAAAGGAAAGTAAAACTCTCAAGGAGAGAATTCTGCTAGATTTTCCCCGAAGCGTGGAATCGACGAATCGATACTGTCTCGCTAGTAGCGCTTGACAAAGGACAGCGTCCAAGCTGAATGCAGCCAACTCGTTTATATCCAGGCTCAATACTGACATCCTATTCGATTGATATCTGCATTTATCGAAGCACCTCCATGTAGATGTGTCATCATCTAAAGCCAGATGGTGACTTTTCAAGGTCACATGCAGAGGCGATCTGGTCCCAGAGAAGGTCCCGGATGTGCCTGCAGGTCACGTGGTTCTGTCTGCTGATGACCCTCCCGGGACTGTCTGGAGATCAATAGGCGATGATCGCCTGATGTGGACACCAAGGCCAGCGGTCTAAGCTTAGGCTGAAGCTCAACCCAAGCTATCGATGAGGGCCAGGCTGGTGAGCTTAGCCCAGACAAGCCGTAATGTACTTCTTCGATATAGACCGATCCATACAGCGAAACTAAGCTCCACCCACGCCTGAGTCCTTTTTCCTTAATCATGAGTTTGAAATTGACAATCATAGCTGATGGTAGGTAAGTGCTCATCTCCGAAACTGACAATAAAGTGACATGCTGATTTGTTTGTTCGGCTTGTTTGTCCGACATAACGCTCGTGGAATACATGTTTTCACCACACGATTGGACAAAAACAACAGTGACGTCTGTAAATGATTGACAGCATAGATCGGTCTATTATGGGGTTGTTCAATATTCGAATGTCGCTGTGAATTGTTGCACCGAATGGCCAATTTGGAGGGCATCAGTAGTGACAAATTAAAAGAAACGAACACGTTGCGGCTAATTTGCATTTTATTTTATTGTAATTGATTTTAACTGACTCATTGTGTATTACGCCTCGAAAAAAGCGATAACCGTTGATAGGCAAATAATTACCTCATAGAATTTCATTGTCTGCCCTGAGATCCCAGACGCAATTAATGTCTCTGACTGATGCAAATACAATATCTTCCTTATGTGCAGTAAACTTTCATCGTGGTATTTCTGCCGCCAGACTGCCGAGGCACCTCATTTGAATGGCTTTGAAGCTGGTCGAGAATAGCCATGTGTGGAGGAGGGATAAATGTAAAACTACCTCATGGTACTAAGCATGTAGAATAGTCACTAGAACAACCCCCAACTGCACGAGAATGTTCAAAATTTAACATTGTAGGTTTGACGGAACATTTCACATGGACGAAACACATGACATGCATGAGTGCACGACTTGAAAACCCTTGAACCCTCGGTTCTATGCCGCCATGATGTCAAATATGATGTTAAATATCACAAAATGAATATTACAATATTACAAATCGAATATTACAAATATTGTAATATGAATATTTCAAATATTCCAAAATGAATATTACAATATTTCAAGATGAATTTTACAATATTACAAAACGAATATTAAAATATTACAAAATGCATAGTACACTATTACAAAATGCATATTACACTATTACAAAATGCAATATTATGACAAATATTGTAATATGAATATGACAAATATTGTAATATGAATATGACAAATATTGTAATATGAATATGACAAATATTGTAATATGAATATGACAAATATTGTAATATGAATATGACAAATACTGTAATATGAATATGACAAATATTGTAATATGAATATGACAAATGCGAATATGACAAATATTGTAATATGAATATGACAAATATTGTCATATGAATATGACAAATATTGTAATATGAATATGATAAATATGAATAGGACAAATATTGTAATATGAATATGATAAATATGAATAGGACAAATATTGTAATATGAATTTAGTCGATTACTGAAAACATCGCTACAGTGCTGTTATTCTATACTGAACATAAATACACGGAAGGCGCTTATGACTCCAAAAAACGGGTGACAGCCACTCCGTCAGACATGGCGCGTTCGCTCGCTCGCCTGAAAGGAACGCCGTTTTGTCTGTCTGCCAAGAGGAGATAAGGAATTTCCACTACACAGACGCCGGAACCAGTCCATCCAGCTTCCTTGGCTGTCTTGGTGGCGCAACCAACGTGATGGACAGCATTATCGACAGAAGACAAAAACAAGAATGTCGGTCAAGAACATTCATCTTGATAATAATTAAGTCGCATTTAAAGCGAGATTGGATAAGATTTCTCATTTATTTGAACTGGACGCCTTAAGATCGTGCGCCATCGCCTGTAATATTACACATGTTTTATTTGGACTTGGTGTCAGTGTTTCGTGAACAATGCAATATTTAATACACAGTTTTCATCATAAATAACAACCAAAAAAATTCAATATATCAGCGTTCGAGTTTGGAGCTTTCCGGTTTCAATGGCTTCTATGCTATTATTGTGCGTCTTTTTCCATAATAAAAGTTCCATCATATACGTCTTTACTATTCCGTCTCCTAATATCGTCTGTAGTTTGTAACGACAACGTTTGGCCGCAGGCATTGACACGGCATCCCCAGACATAAAAAAACACCGTCTTTATTCGTCAAGTCCTGGGAATCCACTTTCAGTGGCCGATCTTCTTTTTCTTTATTTCATAAATGATATATTTGGAATTAAATGTGGCATCCTGCGAGTTAACTCCTGCATAATTTGGACGAAGCTCCCATAAAATCATGAAATTGTAAACTGACCTAAATGCGACATCGGTGCCAGTCGATGGCTATAATCGTTGTTTCCATTTATCCACGATGGTAATTGAATATATGCCCCCATATTAAATACTATCTCCTTCCTTAGATTTGTCTAATTGTAGAAGACATATTACGCGTGGTTTATGATAGTGGTGGCCTCCTTGATGTAGTGGTTAGCGCACTAGACCGCAGATCAATAGGTCCTCTGCCATGGCATGGATTTCAAACCCGGACACCCAATCGGGGCCATCGTTCATCCATTCACCATTCATCGCTTGTTGTGTGCATGATTTTGATTTCCAAGTTGCTGTTTCTCAAAGGGCTGCCTATGAGAAAAAACTTAATCAATCACATTGTATCCACTTTAATCTGAAGAGAATGATTTATTAAGCTGAGTGTAAAAGTCATTACCAGCAAACAGAAGATGCAATCATTAACCATGCGCCAGGCTATTATCGGTCATCTGTTCTTTGTTATGTTACCCACAGTGACTGCGGAATTTCCACTGCAATCAACCCCTGAGGATGAAAAAAAGGACATGAGAGATATCAATAGCATGGGAAGGCAACACGATGAACACTGAGACCTCTCACTCACATCGGAACCACTGGAGTCCAACCTCTTCACAGTTGCTATAGGCTTCCCATATTCCAAGAAGAAAAGGGTAAGAGAATCCATGGCGTGTATATATTCACGCCATCAGCTGTGATTTATGGCCTAGCTCAGCTTCATTACGCCGATGAAGAGACACTCAAGGCATGAAAGAGGTTCCTCCTTCAGACAGATATAAAACTCGAACGCGACGGTTGAAGCCGGACGGCGTCAGTCATTATAGCAGAGCCGGATCTGTAGTTGTGATACAACTGCAAAGACCGCCACCCCCTGCGCGGATTAATGAAGTTGTCGCCACTTAATCGAAAGAGGCATGACAATTATATTGTCAGGTGCAAATGAGCTACGAAATCGATCACAAGAAACCCATAGTTTTTCGCAATCATTATCGGGAAATTATACTAATGCATGTTGATATTGGTTGCCCGAGTCGGATATAGACTTTTATGGATAATTTCCGTTTGCACTAAGATTATTTAAGAATATTTAGCGATAATTAACCTGTCTCACCACAACAGCCTCCTCATTATCTGTATTATGCAATGAAGACTTACATTTCTTGTTCAGTCTGCACGAATGTGCTTCGTCAGGTGACCGGTTTTTTTCAGCAACCGTTGCATAGGAACCATGGAGGTATACCAGACGGCGGATAACAACTGAACGCTGATTTGTAAGCTAATGCAAGCGTCACGGATCCTGTAATGATACAGACACCAACAGTACGACACAAAGCATGGCGCGGTTTTCCTTCTCGGTTGCCTTTTTTGTGACAAAATCAGCAGCTTCCTGCAATGGCAGGGCGCATAAAACACCGCCATAAGTGTATTCCCATGAATGTCACCAGAGATCATCCTGACAATCATCCCATCATCATCATGTAATTAGTATATGTAATTAGTATATGGGGAATTGGTGCATAAAACCCACCTGTGACATATGCACAAAAACCGACACAATCGAGCACGGCCTGTATATGTATTACTACCCATCCGTTAAGAAGGAACTGGCAACGTATTGAAAGGTGGATCACAATCTTATATAATGTTCCTAGTGAATATCAGTAGTAGATGCCCTGTGTGGTATTTCTGGTACGCAAAAATATCACCGTGGTAATGACTAAAGAGTGCATTTTAAAGTAATATATCAGAGAGTAAATGGCTAAATTTTGCATTGTGTAAACAAACTTGGGTAAAAGAAGCACCACTCTGATACCCTTATAGGAACACAATGAATGTATTTTACACAATATTAGAAATACCGTAGTTGCTCGAGTAAACGCCCGGGCGGTTATTTTTTTCGAGCATACAATTCCCCGGGCGCTTATTCAAACGGGCGCTTATTCGAACCCGGGCGCTTAATAATTTTTTTGACGATTTTGACAAGAATTTTTTTTTTTTTGTGAATGCGTTTATTGACTATGTAACATGACATCATCGGAGGCGAAACTCGGCAAGAGGAATGTTATCGTCATCTTCATCCTCGTCCTCATCCACGTCTAGCTCGTTCTCTGCAGCGGCTTCAATGTCTTCCTCCACAGGCAAGGCACCTAACAAGTTGTCCCCCTTGGCAGTTGCGGCTTTCTGCAGCTCACGTAGTATTTCATCCCTTGACTCGTGAAGAATACCTCCCGGCTTCAGGACGTTGATATCCTCATCTTGTGAGTTGTCAAGGGCGTTCGAAACGCCGCAGACAACGAACGATTTTTTGATGAGCTCGGTGGGCACTTTGTCCCAGGCTGCCTTGACCCACGTAGCCAGCTGTACACGGGTCGGGGGTCTCAGGTTTCCGCCCTTTGTCGTGGGAAGGTCCCCATGGGCCATCCACTCTTCATACATCTCTCGGTAGAAGCTCTTAAACGGCTTATTCCATGAGACGTCTGGAGCCTGGAGGAGCGAAGTACAGCCTCCAGGAATAACCGCTGCCTCTGTTCTTAGCTGCTTAAGGACACGCTTCGTTGAGTCTTGTATGTGACACCTGTACGCGTCCCAGCACAAAAGGCGAGGGGAGAATGATAGGGATCCCCACACCTTGTTCAGGCATGTGTGGGTCAGTGCCTCATTCATCCAACCGTTCTCGCTGTACTCGCACACGACACCAGACACTGTCTTCAGACCTTTGTCTACACGCTTTCCTTTGAAGACGATAAAGGGCGGAAGTTTGGCTCCATTGGCCTTCGCAGCCAACACCACCGTCACTCTTGTCTTGTCATGCCCAGTTGACTTCAATGGCACTGACTTGCTTCCAACAAAGTCGACGGTGGTGTTGGCAGATATTATCAAGCCATTTATATAAACTGGTGAACTCTGTTTGTTAAGTGCAATTAAAAAAAATGTATCCAAGCGAACAACTGCGTCTTTTATGTTACGGTAAATGTGTGCAATCATGAGAAGCCGCGCCACTTTTACCCGCCCCCTACTACCCCCCCACCTAACACCTTCAGTGCAACAGATTGTTTCCTTTATCTGAACACGATTATCTGTGAGGAAGCCATTTAATTGAACAAGCATAGGCCGCGACACTTTTACGCACCCCTACCCCATCCCACATAACACCTTCGTCCACAACACAATCACTATTGCGAAGTCCACCCCTACCTATAGAAATCAGTAGATGGATATTACAAAGACAAGCAAGTGAAAACAGTTTCTTTCATATTAACTCATCCGCGATGTTAGGAAGCCAGCACAAGGGGGCTATCAGCCCTGTCTCAGTTTTAATATAATCTTATATCAAATACTATAGCTGTAATTGTATAATACCTCGCATTGCAAAGAACGTAATGCATTATTCAAGTCCGGGCGCTTATTCAAGCCCGGGCGCTTATTCAAGCCCGGGCGCTTATTTATTTTGTGTGTCTCATTGACCGGGCGCTTATTCAAACGGGCGCTTATTCAAACAGGGGCGCTTAATCGAGCAACTACGGATACTGTGGATAAGTTTCTGCGTCTCATATGTCCATTATTGTGGTTCGAGCGGCGAATAGCTGCAGAGCTGTATAATCAGCGACCCTCGCCAATCGCCATGTTCATTGGGTATTCCTCATATATAATCTGTTGCACTGAAGGTGTTAGGTGGGGGGTAGTAGGGGGCGGGTAAAAGTGGCGCGGCGTCTCATGATTGCACACATTTACCGTAACATAAAAGACGCAGTTGTTCGCTTGGATACATTTTTTTAAATTGCACTTAACAAACAGAGTTCACCAGTTTATATAAATGGCTTGATATGGCTGCCAACACCACCGTCGACTTTGTTGGAAGCAAGTCAGTGCCATTGAAGTCAACTGGGCATGACAAGACAAGAGTGACGGTGGTGTTGGCTGCGAAGGCCAGTGGAGCCAAACTTCCGCCCTTTATCGTCTTCAAAGGAAAGCGTGTAGACAAAGGTCTGAAGACAGTGTCTGGTGTCGTGTGCGAGTACAGCGAGAACGGTTGGATGAATGAGGCACTGACCCACACATGCCTGAACAAGGTGTGGGGATCCCTATCATTCTCCCCTCGCCTTTTGTGCTGGGACGCGTACAGGTGTCACATACAAGACTCAACGAAGCGTGTCCTTAAGCAGCTAAGAACAGAGGCAGCGGTTATTCCTGGAGGCTGTACTTCGCTCCTCCAGGCTCCAGACGTCTCATGGAATAAGCCTTTTAAGAGCTTCTACCGAGAGATGTATGAAGAGTGGATGGCACATGGGGACCTTCCCACGACAAAGGGCGGAAACCTGAGACCCCCGACCCGTGTACAGCTGGCTACGTGGGTCAAGGCAGCCTGGGACAAAGTGCCCACAGGGCTCATCAAGAAATCGTTCGTTGTCTGCGGCGTTTCGAACGCTCTTGACAACTCACAAGATGAGGATATCAACGTCCTGAAGCCGGGAGGTATTCTTCACGAGTCAAGGGATGAAATACTACGTGAGCTGCAGAAAGCCGCAACTGCCAAGGGGGACAACTTGTTAGGTGCCTTGCCTGTGGAGGAAGACATTGAAGCCGCTGCAGAGAACGAGCTAGCCGTGGATGAGGACGAGGATGAAGATGACGATAACATTCCTCTTGCCGAGTTTCGCCTCCGATGATGTCATGTTACATGGTCAATAAACGCATTCACAAAAAAAAAAAAAAATTCTTGTCAAAATCGTCACAAAAAATTATTAAGCGCCCGGGTTCGAATAAGCGCCCGTTTGAATAAGCGCCCGGGGAATTGTATGCTCGAAAAAAATAACCCCCCGGGCGTTTACTCGAGCAACTACGGTATATCAAAATGTGTAACTTAATATTCAACATAATCGTCGGCATTAGATGATGTCTTTCTTTTTCACTAAAGTGGATTTTCGACATATTTTGGAAAAACGTTCTTGACCCACTGTCTGACTGTGAATTTTAACTCCATGAGAAGAAGATGTGCTATGGCATGTTAAAAGGCAAAACAATGCTGTAATATGCAAATTTGGTTGACATAGTCCGCAAGAATGCCACACTTCTCCACACGAGATGCACCTAGTTGACTAAACTAACAAAAAAACATGTCCGCTTATTTATTGCATACATTATATGTGTAATTATATGTTAATAATATGAATACATCATTCCAAGTCCCTTTAATAGCAAATGGCTCACTCGCTTAACAACTGGGTAGATGGCAAGAAGCCATGTCACCTCAAACACAGACCTACCTTGGTACATCTCCGGATCTTAATGCATAGAGCCAATCTATAAAATGCAGTCGCAAATAGGTCTGAGGTCCCGCTCTGAAAACAGGGAGCCAGCCTTGGTAATGTCGTAAAATGACACCCGGCTGTGCTTAACACTCTTCTCCTGGTGTTTATGATGAACCTCCTCGACGTGTTTACAACCCTTTGGGGGAGGTAATAATCTGCGCCTCGCCGTACCAAACCTAATGCCACTCGGAGCGGGAGATCCTTCACATCTCTCCGGGGGGGCGGGGGGGGGGGGCAGGCATAGATAACTAACAGTGGCGAGAGATGGCTGCGAGGTGAGAAACTCTCGTCCCGTATGGTATTTAGCTCTCTGTGTGGCATGTTTTTCCCTTGGCGAACATATTTTGCCTCTTTTTTTATGAAGTGGGGGGGGGGGCTTCCTTGCGTAGTGGTTAGCGCACTAGGCCGCAGATCAACAAAACCTAGGCCAGGTCAGGTACTAATAGAATAAATAGGGCATGTTTTCATCCATTCGTCCATCGTCGTACCTGGAAGCTTCTTGGCCCAGTTCAGCCCCCGTTTGCACCAAAGCGGCTTAGAACACCAACAGTTCATTATTAACGTTCATTGTGAGGCCCTCACATTTCGATGGCCATCACATACAAAGGAAGCTTCAATACAAAATCAGCGTGTTTTTACGGACAATTGGGAATAAATAGCGACATGGTCTATGACGAACACATGAAACTTGTCATGTAATGTCGATCAAGCATATGTTTGGCACAAATACATTTTAAGGGCATCAATTTCAGTTGCTGTTGGGGAAAAACAGGCTGGCACGTCAGAGGAACTTTGCCATCTTTCTCGAAGGACAAATATGTATTTCTCTTCTCATTGTTTGAAGTTGACGGTTTGCAGTTGAGTTCGTGACGGCTTAGTGGCTCAACGAGAATCATTATGCATGCATAAATGCCACCATGTTTGCAACACTTAATGCAAGTGACATAAATCAAACAGCAATCGAAAAAAACTGTCCATTTAAATAACGTCAATTCAGCAGTGAAGCGTCCTAATCGACGCCCACGTCACTCAACTTGATGAACTTAAAGATGGCAGCAGCGACATCCTTTTGGTCATCAACAGTGAAGCTCTTCTTATTACACTCGTTAACATGTCTGACAATTACAGCCTGCCACTGATGTTGCGCGAATGTTCGCTAACTGGAAGCAACGATCTTGTTTTATACCTTTGAAACTGTTTCATTCTCACTCCAATATTGCCTCCGGAAGCTCATTAAAGCCAGGTTATCGCTCTCGGAGCTATCTCACACCCGACAGGCTGGGATTGTCTTTGTATTCGTACTGCACCACATGTGTGAGACCTGCTGCCATAAATATGATATTTATGCGGTGAACCCCCCCCCCCCCTCCCACACACGCACCCAACTCCCCGGGTCCGCCCACGCATGGCAGTACATTGGTGTTGGCGCTCGAACGAACATGCAATAAAATTGTGAAGGCGGCTCCGGGACTACCGGTTGAGAGGATTAGGATGTGGCAGATGGAATTACGTCTTTGTGCCTGCGAGATGTATTAATAAGGAACGTGACCCCTTTCTACGTGAAAGTCGGCGACAGACCTTCCGCGACCGTGTCAGCCTGGAGCCGCTGACTGTATTGAGATACACACACAATCTCTGGACGGATTCACAATGGTGACATGGCTCCCGGGGGCGGGAGGTGCACTACATATACCTAGGTACATACGTATGTGCCGCCCAAATGACCAATGTTTCTGATTTTTTCTCTCAATCCTCGGAGCAAAAATCCACAATTTCTTTCGATCTGCCCTTCTGAGAGTGAAGTTTTCTCAAAATTTCAGCGCTTGACTATATATTCCAGTTGATGTCGAAAGTGTTCAAATACAATGTCAGCTCTTGGCTATGTATTCCAATTGTTATCGAATGTGTGCAATTAATTAACCTCCATATGCATTGCAATTACTCTCAGTGTCTATTGGAACCCTTTTTTAACCCAAAATATATCTTTCAATGGCCACAAAATCTTGCACGTTTCTCTCGCTCTCCATAATTCCTTATAGCCTGGGCGGCACACCCCACTACTGTACTAATGTAGTGCCCCCCCCTCAACATGGCCTGGATACAATGGAATATATCCTTAGCGTCGCCATCTTGTCTTCCAACAGCATCAGCAAAGGACATTCTCGATTCGTGACCTTTGAACGGTTGCCTCATCGTGATTGCAACAAACGTGGCATCATAATATGAGGTAATATATGGTTAATTTAATATGAACCTGCTATGATCAAAAATAAACAGGAATTAGACGTTCTAGGCTTGGCCATTGAAACCAAGGACATTCTTTGATGTCATGCTTTGGTGGGAATCCCAGTGGGGCTGTATATCTCCCGTTTCGGTCAACATGGCGCACAAAACAACCCATAATAACAGGGGCCTTGTTTGCCCAGGGGGATTCCCCGTACTCCTATCAGCAGATAATTGCTGCGCAATGGCCAGTGATCCAAGGTCGTCTGACACGTGGCTGTACCGTTATTCTCCCATCGGTAGCCAAGTACATTCCACGAATGCCATGAGGAGGGGTGGCAGGTGGGTGTGCAGGATATATGAAGAGAGGGAATGAGGTGGGGATGGGGTGGCTCCACCGATATTCATGGGAATGCGATCATACCATGTCTATACCATCGTCTATACCATGCTGGGTATAGACGACATGTGTATGACTAGCTTATCCTATTGTCTTAGTGACTGCCTTAATCCACCAACAAGCGAGGAGTCAATCACACAGGAGAGACAGCATATGAAGGGGCGCCTCCGGTAACTCTTCCAAACCCCTGGAAACCACTTCACAGTTCCCAGGAACAGATTTATGCTATCAGTCGTGATTGATAGCTGATGGCTAAAAATGGCGAGTGTTCATTTCCTATAACAAAACAAGAACAGTGATCAGTTGAGAAGTGGTTGTTATGTAACTGCACTTACAACTGCTTCATTCGCAGATTAATTAAGACCGTCTTGCGATACGCTTTTGAATCGACATGTGCCAGATGGTGATGTTGTCAAAATGAAATGCAGTGAGCAATTTGAGCAAGACTAAACACCCCGGCGTGAGGCATGACTCACCGACATGCCCAGATGTCTGGCAAAGGTAGGAGGACACGTTTATTCAATATGACCGCTACAACAACACACCAACCACCGTCCCCATACATTATACATTAGAGTCACAGATTTGTATTTTGTGTGATACGCGCTGCGCTAAGTAGCGCTGTTTTGTAAATGCATGTCACGTACACCCGTACATTGTCACTAATGGGGTGTGGGGTGTGGGGTGTGGGGTGTAGGGTGTGGGGTGTGGGGTGTAGGGTGTGGGGTGTGGGGTGTAGGGTGTGGGGTGTAGGGTGTGGGGTGTGGGGTGTAGGGTGTGGGGTGTGGGGTGTGGGGTGTGGGGTGTGGGGTGTGGGATGTGGGGTGTGGGGTGTGGGGTGTGGGGAGTGGGGTGGTGGAGGGCATGGTACGTGTCACCTTACCTCGTAATCTCGCTGTATAGTGACAGACAAGGGACAGGGATTGCCATCCAACCTGAGGACATATGGAACCAGAAAACCCTCGCACCCATGCGGCCCAATGGGTCCGTATGACCCTAAGGGAATGGGAATCTGGAGCCATTATCGCCGTTGATATATGAGTGAACCACAGAAACCGCCTCGCTAGCGGAACGTAACGGCTCCATAAATGATTAAACTTAACTAAACGTTTCGTTCAGTCAACATTATGCTTTATGAACCGATAAAATCTAGGACAAATTAAGTTGGTTCGCTACAGAGGCTGCTCTTATGGAGCTCTGAGCCGTGGTCACAATCTCTTCGTAGCTCAATCAAACATATCATTTGGACTATACGTCCATGATGTCACTGTCTATGTCGCGTCGCAACTCTTCCTCGTATTGCCATATTTAACAGACATTACACGCAGATTACAGTTCGAAAGTCAGTTGTGATGACGTCATTAATTACAACGCGTTAGTCGCGGGAAGGCTATGAATAAGGCATAAGCCACGTGACGTAACACGTAACACTCGTCGGCACCCGATTAATCACACGTTTTGTTTGTGCAGTGATCAGTCTAGCCATGTCGTCGTTCTCGATTACTTAGTACGGAAGTTCCAGTGAATTTATGCCGTCGATGGGTTATCATAAACGTTAGGCCTCCAATTGTGGGGGGCGCGGGGGGGGGGGGGAGGAGTATTCACGTCCCTCCCGAACGGGCTTTTCATTTCACCGTAAACTGCTAATGAGAAAAATAATTCTTCGTGAACTGGGAATGAGATATATGCCGACCGTCGTGATCGGTGATTTTCATTAATCATGAACTGAGAATTTTAATGCTAAATAACCGTGAATTGTGAAATTGCCATTTTATATCATGTATCCGCCCCTTCCATTGTATCCGGGGAGTTCTCATTTTGATTCATCGTGACCTGGGAATAAAGACATTTATTCTTCGTGATTTGGGAACACGACTGCCTCTTGCACCCCCACCTCCTCCCCCCATAGTGATGCAACTGAATGTTGGCTATTGTGACTCCTGATGCGGCGTGCAGTTTACAAAAGGGCCTTCTAGTTTAACAGAAGGGGGGTGGATCCCGGAATAGCCCCTCCCCCCCATGCTCCAGACGAGCAGTGGCACGGCATCGCCAAAGAGCATAAACAACGTCCACTCGTTCGCCAGATGGCGTGCATTCGAGTTCCAGTCTGCGATCTAACTTCTCTTGAATTAAAAACATTTCAAATTCAATTTGGCGACCTGAGATGTATTCCCTTGGATTACACAATAGACGTAGCCGTTGCCATGGAACTTCGCAATGACAGCACGGTGGCATATCTCTATCAAGGAAAGTCTGGGACAGAGCACAATACCACCTTTAAATCAACCAGGCTTCAGGATTCAATATGAATATCTGTTCTGTCTAGGGATTCCAATCTATACTTACATCATATAACAGCTATATAGGGGAGCATATGTGTGGACCATCCAATAACCCACCGTAACAGTACTCGTCATTGGATACCAGAATTCGTCCTACCAAATTGAGACAAGGTGTTATCAAACCTTATCAAAAGTTGTATAAAAATCTTGCTACCATGTAACCGTTTAGATATGCATGCTTATTCATGCCAATGTTTATGCTCAAAGGCCAAAACGGCAGCGATATCTAAATTTGGATGACGTACGTAGTACACAAGAATGTCACACCATTGCAATAAGGATACAATTAATTTATTCAGATTTGCAAAGAATGTGTATATTTCTCATGGCAACACTTCCTGCATAAGCAGCTTTAAGTATATACACATTATTCTTCATGCAAGCATTTTTCTTACGCTCTTCCCTTCCTTCTCCCATTGACGCGATATGAGCAGAATGGTTAGGGCGGTCTGATTATACAACCCACCGAAACAGGAGGAGTACATGTTATTGGCCTTCAATCACCGGCCCGCAGCGCGGTGATAGGGGCCCCAGCCTCCGGTCTTTGACATACAAGCCTGGTAACATGCCCCGGGGATACGTAAATTAAGCATATGACGGTGTTTTATGCGTCCTGCCATTGAGGATCGGATCACAGGAGAGGGTCCATTGATAGCTGAAAACGTAGCATGATCTTTTTTATGCTCCTGTTGTTGACGTCTGCGTCATATATATGTGATCGATGAAGAGCGGACCGTGAATCCTGGGCAGCCAACACCCTCGAGGCTCTTTCCAGACCCTTCATTCCTATACTAATTGCAGCGCATGTCATGGATCGTAACTAAGCCATCACGGACCGGAAATTGCGAGACTGAGACCAGCATGGAAAATGGCGGGGACAAGATGCATCAGGGGAATGGGGGTGAAGGTCACAACAAACAATGACGCGGCTAGACAAACATGGCACGACATCTAGGGTACGTTCAAGCGGCGACATTTATCCCAAGAAAATCCGTGGTGTGCAACCCTTCCCATCCCATCATCGATCGTAGTCGCTATGTCAGAGTTCGCGTCGCAGTTCTACCATCCTGTTTAAACCTTTTCGTCACCATTTGGCCGATCCTCTCCCCATGATGGCATTCCTCGCCTTAATTTCCGGTTAAAAGCCTGGCTCGCGATAAGGGTAATTGCAGTAAGTGGTAGGCGTCACACATCCGTGAGCTATTCTAATACACTGGTTCGCACATCATTAATTAACACTGATGAAGGCTGTGAAATCAAGAAGAAAAGGGATAACGGCCACAGTAGGAAATGGCTTCATGTCATGTTACAGATGCGGCACTTTTGTAGCTTGTAAGGGGGTCGTTTTGCCTTTGTGGGAGGGGACAGGGGTGCTATAAAGCTGCCGTTGCTGCACATGTTTTCCTTCCATTACTTCCATTATATGCGTTTCACTTAAATCATAGACAGCGTCTCATACTGAATGGCCGGATATATTTCATCCTTTGAAATTCCCTTCGGTGTTTTTTTTTGCCTTCAGCAGTTAATACCCCACGCAACTCGATAACGAGTGGGGTCGGTACCTCTCATTGTGGTGTGGGCGTGCGGGGGTGGGGGGTGGCGGCGAGAACCGGGTAGCCAATTGTCTCATGTTACTGGCTATACTTTCCCTGTTGAGAGATAGATGTTATTAATCATTAACTCTGTCTCAGCTCAGTAAATTAGGAAGGACGGGTGCTGAGATGTGATTGGGAGTTGGGAAATCTGACGACCAGGGAGGGGGAGGGTCCACAACATAATAGGGGGGGGGGTTCCAGCTCACCGAACACTTACGACCACGAGGCGGGGTCGCCTGATGACAACTGACAGTAACGCAGGTTACCGGTGATGTGAGGGGCAGCTAGTCAAGCTGTTAAATGACAACTGACAGTTTACGCAGGTTACCGGTGATGTGAGGGGCAGTCAAGCTGTTAAATGACAACTGACAGTTTACGCAAGTGACAGTTTACGCAGGTTACCGGTGAAGTGAGGGGCAGCTAGTCAAGCTGTTAAATGACAACTGACAGTTTACGCAGATTAGCGGTGATGTGAGGGGCAGTCAAGCTGTTAAATGACAACTGACAGTTTACGCAGGTTACCGGTGATGTGAGGGACAGTCAAGCTGTTAAATGACAACTGACAGTTTACGCAGGTTACCGGTGTTGTGGGGGACAGGCAAGCTGTTAAATGACAACTGACAGTTTACGCAGGTTACCGGTAATGTGAGGGGCAGTCAAGCTGTTAAATAACAACTGACATTTTACGCAGGTTACCGGTGATGTGAGGGGCAGTCAAGCTGTTAAATGACAACTGACCGTTTACGCAGGTTACCGGTGATGTGAGGGACAGTCAAGCTGTTAAATGACAACTGACAGTTTAAGCAGGTTACCGGTGATGTGAGGGGCAGCTAGTCAAGCTGTTAAATGACAACTGACAGTTTACGCAGGTTACCGGTGATGTGGGGGACAGTCAAGCTGTTAAATGACAACTGACAGTTTACGCAGGTTACCGGTAATGTGAGGGGCAGTCAAGCTGTTAAATGACAACTGACAGTTTACGCAGGTTACCGGTGATGTGAGGGGCAGTCAAGCTGTTAAATGACAACTGACAGTTTACGCAGGTTACCGGTGATGTGAGGGGCAGTCAAGCTGTTAAATGACAACTGACAGTTTAAGCAGGTTACCGGTGATGTGAGGGACAGTCAAGCTGTTAAATGACAACTGACAGTTTACGCAGATTACCGGTGATGTGAGGGGCAGCTAGTCAAACTGTAAAATGACAACTGACAGTTTACGCAGATTACCGGTGATGTGAGGGGCAGTCAAGCTGTTAAATGACAACTGACAGTTTACGCAGGTTACCGGTGATGTGAGGGGCAGTCAAGCTGTTAAATGACAACTGACAGTTTACGCAGGTTACCGGTGATGTGGGGGACAGTCAAGCTGTTAAATGACAACTGACAGTTTACGCAGGTTACCGGTAATGTGAGGGGCAGTCAAGCTGTCAAATGACAACTGAGAGTTTACGCAGGTTACCGGTGATGTGAGGGGCAGTCAAGCTGTTAAATGACAACTGACAGTTTACGCAGGTTACCGGTGATGTGAGGGACAGTCAAGCTGTTAAATAACAACTGACAGTTTACGCAGGTTACCGGTGATGTGAGGGGCAGTCAAGCTGTTAAATGACAACTGACAGTTTACGCAGGTTACCGGTGATGTGAGGGACAGTCAAGCTGTTAAATGACAACTGACAGTTTACGCAGGTTACCGGCGATGTGAGGGGCAGTCAAGCTGTTAAATGACAACTGACAGTTTACGCAGGTTACCGGTGATGTGAGGGGCAGTCAAGCTGTTAAATGACAACTGACAGTTTACGCAGGTTACTGGTGATGTGAGGGGCAGTCAAGCTGTTAAATGATAACTGACAGTTTACGCAGGTTACCGGTGATGTGAGGGGCAGTCAAGCTGTTAAATGACAACTGACAGTTTACGCAGGTTACTAGTGATGTGAGGGGCGACCGCCTCTGCTGGGAGTGTTACTAGTTTCTTCCCCAGCCGTCCGTCCGCGCGGAGTATGCCTGGCCAGCGCGAGGCCGCGCACCACAGACTAGGAGAGTTACCAACATTTCGGTGACGTTATGATGTCCCTCGCAACGCATGTTGCATCCCTTGCATTATGGAGGGAACTCGGTATCTCTGTTATTATTAACATGGGGTGAGTTCAGGTATGTGAAATAGTCGCAATACGCGGTTCGCTTCATTTGGAACGTGGATACTGTGGTCTGATGGCGCTATCACGTGGTACAATGTACTGCCGGGTCATATTCACCACTCCATAGACGAGGATGGCCAACATGGCGTCCAGCTTGGGGCCGTATGCATAGACCACACGACCACATAAGACACACGAAAATGGCATCCTATGCAATATAGTTTTAGCACTTTTTTACTTCAGAAAATCAAAATTTTGGGTGACTAGTTTTGTATTTTGAACCCGATAATCGCTCAACAAATGGGCCCATTTTGCGCTTTTGTTTATTGATGAACCGTAAGAGCCCCTTAACACGTTAAATACGTACAGCGTGTTTAGAAAATCTGTGAATAATATTAGAAAAAGAGAATTTAAATAAATAACGCAAAGCGTATTCTATGATCTATTGTTATTTTACTGTTTAACGGTCTTCATGATTTGAGTTATAAGTATATGAGTTACGTGCTCAGAATATCGGCGCCGACTCTTTGGCTCACATATCCGACCTCATCCCAAGTCACGCAATCTGGGAATGTATATACCTCTTCTTCCAGACCCCATGGGGCCGTGGCAACAGGCAACAGTCGAGTGTGGTCTGCTAGGACAGTCCATGCAAGCGAACGGTGCGGGCTTCAAATCCCACATGTGCAAATGCCTGCAAAATGTGTGTGCATGATATAAGATGCCACGTCGTTCTTCGCAATAAGTAGTGACTCCCGTAGACATAGCTCCTCTCTACATCGCCTCTCTCTCACTGTCTCGATATGACCTAAAGCGATTAAAGCGTCTAAATTAAAATCAATCAATCAAGATCCCTCACCTCCTACCCTGCCACCCCGCCAACCATATACATACAGCTTATGACCAATCGACCAATGTATAGACATTTTCACCGTGCAGTCCATCGTTTGGTCACCCAGTTGCAACATCATTAGGAGATCGCTCACCAGGCGGCGACACTACTAACCAACTATTTTATACTGGCGCCCAACCGGAAGACGAAAACTGTTGACACATAGCGTCGCTTGGAGACTTGTTGTGTAATATGACTGCAACGGAAATAAGTCGGGCAACAGTTGGCCAGCTTTATTCTAATCTCCGGCGGAAATGATACGGCGTTTTACCAGACCGGATGTATGAAGGGGAAATATTTTTCAGATTTTTCTGTCAGACCTACTCAAAATCAGACCGGTCAGATATGGTAGGAAATGAGATTATCTAAAAAGATTTCTTTGTCAACTCTACTGAACTTCATACCAGTCGCAACAGATGAGAAGCTAGGGCACTAAATAAGGCTTCTGAAGTGCTCCGGAATTGTTACACATGGCGGTGTCTCTTTTATACGGTTGGTTAGTTTGAGTTGAAGACCATACTGGACGGTCATAGAGCGTTAATAACGACGGCCAAGACTGGAAAGAATCCATCAGGGTATCTCCTAATAATAATATTGTTCAGGACTGTATTATTCGTATTAAAAAAATATTGTACACAAAGGGTGCGGATTTCCAACAATTACATTTATCCCAGAGCTATTATTTAAAAAACATGGCCGAGAGATAATGAAGAAATACCTGCGGCGTGTGACATTGGGAAGGATATTAATCGGAATGTTTGTACTAGCCGCACGTATTGCAGCTATGTATGATCATAGAGACTCCCGAGTTCTTGTGGCTCGGTAAAAAGAGGGGGAAGACTACCCAAGTGACGACCGGAAGAGGTTTAAAACAACTGTCTGTGGCCGAAGACGGGTTGTGACAACAAGCGTGCCATCAACTTGGCAGCGCTGATGTCACAACAAAGGGCATTTATTTATGCCTAACATACCAACAAAATATAATGTAACATTTAAAAGTACATTTCATATAAAGCATATTTATTGACATTTCTTGATATTATTAACAATGGGACACAACCTGGTTTGCGCACTGTATGACGTAGAATAGAAATCATTTTGCCTGTATTCACTTCATAGGCGCCAGCCCAGGAGCCAGCCCCAGAAGTTCAGGTCATCTTCCCATGGGCTCCATTAACTTTGCGATGCCCTATTTCTAACCTTCCTTTACATAGACCTACCCACGCCGGCGTCATAGAAAACGACAGATCAAGTTAAACGTATATATGGGACATGCATGCAGTATAATAATGAACGTTTTTTATGTAGAGAAAATGAATAATTTATGAATAAAAATGGTTCGATACATATCACGCACAAAACTCTCATTTATTTCCCCCCGAAAACATTAAAACCTAGGCATCGTTAACGACGATCGACGAAGCAGAGAATTCCAATGAGAACCAGTCTCACAGTCATCATCAGTTCGTTTTGCATTACTAGTAGGTACATGGATGTTACCATACAATTCAATATCATCACTAGCTACATCTTTCTTACATTACCTGCCCCGTCCAAGTATCATTATAAGCACAGGGTATGGTGACAAACCGTTACAACTGACATGCCCTTACAGTTAGCATACTGCTACCGTCAACATGGCCTTACAGTTAACATATTCCATACAGTTAACATATTCCTACTATCAACATGGCCTTACAGTTAATAGATTCCATACAGTTAACACAGCCTTGTAGTCAACATAGCCTTGCGCTTCATACAGCCTTGCAGTTAACATACTGTCACAGTTAACATACCCATACAGTTAACACAGTCTTGTATTTAACATACTGTGACAGGTAACTTGGTCTTACATTTAACATACCCGTACAATGACAGTTCACAGCCTTGCAGTTAACATACCATTACAGTTAACATGGCCGTACATTAACATACCCATACAGTTCACAGTCTTGCAGTTAACATACCCTTACAGTTAACATGGCCTTACATTAACATACCCAGACAGTTCAGTATTGCAGTTAACATAGCCTTCAAATTAACAGTGTTACGGTCCACAGCCTTCCAGTTAATTAACATACTATAACAGTTACACACCAGATCCTTCAACCAATCACGTCCTGAACTGCACTGCGCCACGATTGCGCATGTCTGTTACGCACATGTCACGCAATTAGCATACTATAGATGCGCTGTCCGACAATATTAAAATATACCGTTATAAATTAACACTGCACTTCGTACAATGACGCACACTTAAGGTGTCCACATCGTACATGACTATTACATCAGTTCTATATCTATGATGAGAATCATCTAGTTACCTCGTCGTATAACGACTAAACTGTCACCAACACTGGTCACGTCCACTTGCGACATCACTGCAAAAAAATCCTTCATCGTTTAATCTGTTCACGTACAGTCAAAGTGTAATCTATAGATTGCTGTCCAAGAGCATACAGAAAACGCGCTCTTCAATGGCCACGTCACTTGCAAAGTCAGCATGAATTATGTCAAATGGCGATATGCAGCATATAACATTCCCTTTCATCAGAGAACAGTTAAGAAGGAAAACGCGTGATTACGATCTCGGCAACAGCCACATTATAATAAGAAAAGAATAATATCAATAAAACAATGTTATTACAAGCCACGTAACTGCAATCTTAGCTTTTTTCAAATATGCACAATTGCGCAGGTACGGTGTACGCAGTATAACTACTTGTGTATCTTACCACCATTATTTATTTGTTTTGTAAAATCATCCTCGTTTGACGTTAGGCCACGCACCATAAGTCTGACATCAGAGATCTCAATTGAAGATCATAGTAGTGGTCGACAAGCAAAGCGCCCATTTTCTACATTGTATATGGCGTGACAGTGCGACTAGCTGGCCAAGCACTCTTTACCCGTTTTGCACGTTTTTAATATAATACGCTCGAAGCAATCTATCTTCACGCTATGAGCTTAAATACATTATACAGACGCGACACACCCTGTTCCACAACACACGACCATTATTCCAATGTTTGGACTGGCAATCCCGCAAACAGAGAGGAAATAGAGATCACACGGTTCACGGTACGTAACGTAAATGATTTCTTTACAAGCGTGAGATCGCCGTCTAGCCAAACAGTGGCAAAGGTCACTTACAGTTTTGGCCCAGGCAGTAAAAGGACTAAGCCACTGAGGTAGCTGGCAAACCTCGTATCCCGTAAGGCAAACACAACTATTTTTCTCCAGCGTTGAACCACATTGATTTATATATATATATAAATGTTAATCAACAATTAAAACAAATAGAATTTAAGACAATTTTCGATAAAATCATATATTATACTTTTAAAATGAGTGACTCTTGGCATACTCTTTCGGTATGAAATCGTGCCTTGATGGAGCCACAGCTTGTTTTCCGTCCCCGTTCAGTCCAAACAACATGATGCCACACCACTGCATGATGACGTCATACCAGGGAACTAACCCAGCAAATCTGATCTGATCTGGTCTGATCTGATCTTAACCATTTTATCATTACTTTCTCGACTGGCAACCTTATTGCATATCACCAGCGGTAAGTTTTTCATTCCACGTCTTAAAATGATAACACTTATTTTAGTCAGTGAATCACCATACGCACTTTGCGATCGCTCTTCTCCGTGCATCGCATTTTGGAGCACAAACAAGTCCTGTTCCCACTGTCACTGAGAGTGCAACACTCGGACCTCCCTTTCCTTGGCTCCTTCTTCGTTATACAACTTCATACATACAGTATGACTAGTCCAAGTCGGTTCCCCAGTTGATGAATAAACCCAAACTTTGACCTGTACTTTCAATCTTTATCTACTTCAATAGCCTTCGCTCGAGATATGATCGATCATCCACTGGACCTCCCTTTGACACTTCCCCTCGTCCGTCTCTGCCATCGCCACGGCAACGATCAGATACGTCTTCGTCTTGCCAATGGCGATGACACGTGAGATTTGATCCGAGCCTATCGTTCTGCCAGCGGCGATAATACCGTCGTTACTGAACACGTGGTACTCGCCGCCTTGGACCCGGATAGGGACGTCGCACTCTCGCTCCTCGAGGAGACCCTCGAGGTTGACCATCTCGCTCTCCTCGAACATCCAGCACTGAGAGCGCGCCATCTTGTCGAAGCTCAGCTTGACGATGAGCGCCATTTCCACAGCCTTGTTGTCCTCCAGCTCATAGATATAGTTCTGCCAGCCCTCCATACCGGTGTCCAGCGTGATCGACTGCAATAGGAACAGTAATTCGGGGGTCAGAACATGAAGAAATTCAAGTAAAAACTGCATACAACTTAAATATATATATATACTTTTTAAATTATAGAACATATAAAGTTAGGCATGCATTAAAATTATTCTTATATAAGATACACATATAGGCCACCTATATAAAATAGTCTACTATATGATATTCCTGGGAAAACTCATCATATAAGGCCTAACAAGGGATTGTGTGTTTTATTATGACGTCCTTTTTTGTAAATGATAAATGAAATGTTGCTGTTTTAGATCATCTGTGAGCATATGGAGGCCAACGTTCGCCAACAAAGCTCTGGCTCGGGACAATGAAACGTGATTTGATTATGAAACATGCCCCACATATGACATATGACACACAATATGTTACCTGGTTGCTAAGGGTGGCATACTCGTCTGTCTTAAACTCCTCCTGCATCGTTGCTATGGTGGTCAGAAGGTCGGGTCTGTGTCTGACGGGTGCGCTGGGCAGGCTGTGGGGGGAGGAGAAAGGATATATATATCAACGGTCGGTGACGAATGGCACACTGTCATACCCTGATAACACCTGTTGGTCATCTACATCCCATCATCTTGAACTAGACAAGGTAAACAAGATGTCAGTGAGACCGACAAAATCAAAAATACTAAGTCTTCTGGATGAATATTCGAAGTTAAATAAATTGGTGTTTTCATGTGCACACAAGGGTTAAACTGGCCCGTGCCAAATTTGTGCAAATATAACTACCGGTACGATAAATATGACGTTTCATTCCTCTTTGGGATGGCAATACAAGTTTAATATTACACGAGCAAAGGTTACGAGCTATTAGTGAAAATGGACGCCCCAATAGTCACACGGCACGTACCCGCCCTTGCTATCCTCATCCATCCAGGCGGTGCCTCGCACAGTCTTCCGCTTCCAAAACCCGTCAAACTCTCGTGCCAGGGTCTTGACCTCGTGTTCCTCCGTGGTCTGCTGGTCCTTGCGCTTCCGCCACGTGACCAGGGCCGCCGCCAGGATGATGATGAAGAGCAGGAGGCCGCCGGCCACGCAGCCAATGATGATCCACTGCATCGTGTCGTCTTGCGGGGCCGGCGTCACTGAAACGGTCGCCATGGGAACATGTTAAATAAGTAAGTAATGTGTTTATTATAGTAACTTATGAGGAATACAATTGGTGACATGTACAACAGGGTAAACACACAACAGAAATCCTCACCCAGACCTACTGTGCTTACAAGTTACTGTGGATGTATAATGACCCTAGTACTGCGACATATCTTGGCGTGAAAAAGAATGACCGAACAAATAAAAACAAATAATATATTTGTATTTTAAATGGGAAAAGTAGCTATGGCAATTATCACTCGGCCGATCGTGGCATGTCAAATGGCGTTATTATAGTGGCAGTGCTTTAATGTTTTAGCTTTTCGAAACAAGAGAGGCAGAGGTAAATTATGTGAGTAATTATATATTAAGTTAGTTACATGTGGTAAATTATATGTATATTGGTTAGACCACTGAGACTTTGCTCCATTCCCAGTGTAAGCATAACATAACATAACATCGATCAATCAATATATATATATATAATAGACAATCAATAACGAACGAATGGATGTATGGCACTGCTTAGAGATAAGTAAAGATATATATATGTAACGGAACTTGCGAAAAAAGAGAGCTCAATGTTTACCTTGTGGTGTGGGACTAGGTGTCGTAGCGTCGGTGGGTGCGGGTGTGGAGGGTGGGGTGGGGTCCACAAAGTCCTGGCAGAACCTTCCCTCCCAGTCATCAGTGCAGTTGCAGTTGTAGTCGTTCATTCGGTCGATACACATGGCGTCATTCGCACATACGTCGTGCGCGCACTCGTCGATGTTCAAATCGCAGTAACCACCCGCCAAACCCCACGTGACGCAAGTGCACGTGTAACCGTTGACGCCATCTTGGCAGCGCGCGTCCCCATGGCAACGATTGTTGACGCAGTCGTCCACGTTGGTGTTGCAGTTGTTGCCCTCCCAGCCGTCTTCACACTCGCACCTCATCGTGGTGCTGTCTATGGCAACACAGCGCATGTGAAGGCCAGGACAGGAGGCAGGTCCGCATGGATCTAGGTGGAGCAGGAAGCCGGACATACACATAGTTTTAACGCTATTTAAAGTGTTTTCCCTGACAAAAACGGAAATGGTAACATTTTCTGGCCCGATTAGTGCAAGAATTATATTGTCACACAAATTCAAATCCTCTACTCTTATTATCTTCGAGTTTCGACTATATGTCAAACAATGAAAACAGTTTTGCGATATTTAATACTATCTTTGAAACAAATGTTCAAGTGTGTTCGAAGTGAATGTTTATCTCCATTGCAGGTTGCTATGCAGATTTGTTCACAAAGAGCTAATCACCACTATATTCATTGGCAATCTCATTTTCACAACAAAAATGCTACGGACAGGTCGACCAGTTATCGTCACTTAGCAGAGCAAGGAATTTACGCGAGGGCATGGCTGCGCTATTCTCTTGCTCCACCGTTAAGGTGTCCTTATCAGACCAACAAAAACTATATTCTACACACCGCCGAGAAACAGGTCACATTGCAGATTATATTGGTTGGTCTAAAAAGACCTCATTGAAGTTAACAACCCCTTAACCCAGCTAGCGATGAATGACCTTGACCTAGCTTACCTGTACACGTGTCGTTGTCGCATCGACACTGATCGACGCTGGTGGCGCCACTGTCTACGGTAGACGTTCCGTAAGGACACGGTAGACAGGCGCCATTGCCGCTATGGTTCTTGAACGTATCTTCCGGGCAGACTGTATTGACAGTGAACAAAACAATTCCATTTTACAAATTTCGCTCTCATTTATAAACTCGTTCCTTTATAGTAATTGATGCCGATCCCAAGGCACTTTTATCGGAATAAAAGCAAAATTTGTGATTCGATCTGGGTCATCACATGCGGGGTGCAAGTGTCACTAATGCCTCCAGTGAAGATAAATGTTAAATAAATTGGATGCCAAATGTTTCTTTGTCTCAGCTTCACCAGCACCTGACTTAAAATAAAGGGCATTGAATGTGCAGTTACCCTCTGTAGAAATGAAGACGTACAGCTTTAATATCCATACGACCCACTTTAAGACCACAAAACTCAACGTGGCACATTTACTGTTCTAACAGTAAACCTATTTGAGCGAAAAAAATCCGCCGGAAACAGCTCGGTTGTCTGTATGTTCGTTTGCATTTAATGCGCGTTTGTCACGCCGCCTTTTTATATACAGTCTTACATAAGCCTCAGTACACAAAACTATAATCAGTCTGTGCCCAAGACAGAAATTGAGCCTGTTGAGAGTGCCACTCGGAACTAAATGACTTCGGTTGACGGTTTGATCACATTTACTTAAGGGTCAGGGTCTAAAATTCCCCGGACATCACACTGTGTGGTGTCCGCCAGTGGCCAAATTCCAAGACCTGGGCAGGCATTGAGTGCTCACACGTGGGTGATGAAGGTGATGACGAGGACGAAAATTCGCTTGCTTTTCTCCATGAGAAACATTTAAATTGTATTAAATAAAAAGGAGGATTATAGGTCATGTTTAACAAACTACAAATATATGCAGAGCGATCCATGCTTCGTTCCCTAATGCCTGCTTTTTGGGGAGAGGGGTTGACAGAGCTGTGCACCTCGCTTGGCATTGTGTGGTTTTATTCGTCGCGGTATAGTGCCGTAGGGTGAAAGAATCCTCTTATAACCAACCAACCAGAGCATTGCCAACGTCTGCATGCTGAAATTACCCCCTTCCCGCTATTCTACACGCGCATACGAAGAGACCCTCGGAAGACAGTAAAAGAAGGGCAGTCCTGTCGTTGGTAAGGTTCAATGGATGCGTGGTTAGATCGGTTGACTCCCCCATATCAGTAACACCTTACTTGTACACGGAGTTGTATGTGGCTCAACAGCTCAATAGACCGCGTTTAGTTTTTGGAGAAAAAAAACATACTTGCATTGTAGAATGTAAGGCCATATTGCATTCAATATACAGTGTATATATACCTGTATATATATATATACACTGATATATGTTAGCTCATGGTCATGATTTTTTCCATATGACAATGACGTGACCTTCATGCAGAACCATCGGAAGCAAAATGAAAGATTGTGGTGGGATGGGCAGGGGGCAGACTCAGCTCAAGAAAACTTCCGACGGGTTTATCATTAAGAACCAGCTTAATGCAAAAGTCAGCATTTTATAGCCTATGCTTTCACATGTCATAACCAAACCTGGAAGGAAATAAGCACATCATTGCGAAATCGAAGTATGTTTACATGGCCATGTTTTTACAAGAATGTTTGCTATGCATATCTACTTTATTATTCTCTAAAACGGGCCGCAAACAACAGACAAATATCTTTCAGAACACGGGATATAATGCAGCAATATATGAGAGAGGATTCGTATGTTTGGTGTTAAAAGTATATCACAAGAAGATGGCGTCATTCTTCGATAGTCCTCATCAAAGTAATCGGACAGGATCTAGGAGACTGCAGGACTGCATCTATAGACAAGCGCAGGCCATCAATTGCGTCAAAAACAAATTCTCTCCCTTTCCTGGCACGCAGAAATGCATGCAATACGCGAGTAATAGTTGGGTTTAATTGTCTGTGTGTATGGGTGTGTGGGTGTCAATGGTAGTGTCCAGACAAGCAGATGCAAGTCATCCAGTGCGAACCATCTGCAAAGCGCGCAAACTCTCAGGGCCGGATTCAGAAATTTGTCCGCGATTCTGACAAAAAGGTTCAGGGGGAGAACTGTTAGGGTCGGGGGTGGGGGGGGGGGTTAAACTGGCGAGGGGGAGGAGTGCGGCCTCAACCAAAGAAGATGATAGAGGCGGCTTCAGGCGCTAGTCCTACCCCCCCCCCCCCCTCCTCCTCCTCCCTTTATTCCGCTGCTGCCGTCCCTCGGTTCCCAGTAGTGGTTGGTTGGCTGTATATTCAGAACGCTTTAACCACTTTTGGTCATATCACGTCAATGGGAGAAGGCAGAGAGAGTGGAGCCATGTCCCCGGGGGTCCCCCCCCCCCCCACCAGTAGTGGGAATCGTCGCCAACCACATGACCTAGTCACCAGCCGGCCGATGTCGCGCCTGGGAGACATGTAGGGCAACCATGTTACCCGCGTCCATGGAGCCTGAACCTCTATGCTTAGACGAGGCATACAGCCATAAATAAACACTCGCCTTTATATGCCTCAGTCCATGTCGGCCATATTGTAACACTATGCTTGCACTATTTATCTCTGCATGTGAACCGCAAGGATCCATCTGTAGGTCTGTATCATGCATGACGAAGCGTACGTATCTTCCTATTAAAGATGTAGCCTAGCATGAAAATAATGTGTTGGTTGACCTGGCTCTGATCGCTGCCATAAGTATATGTATATATCGCATATATATATAGAAGGCAAACAGTTTCCTCAAAGTCGCGTTATTCCTATTTATACCAATAAAACTAGGTTTAATATTTTTTGAGGGTTGTTTGTGTTTTTTTATCGGCACTGGTCTAATATTTTCAAAGATAATATCCGGTTTTCCTTTCATTTATTGCATTTTTCTAATGTTATATATCTATTCATCGAGGCACGATATTATGAGGCCTACACTTTGAGGGTTGTTACAAATTATACATATTTAATAGCAAACGTCACTTTTATATGGTGTTGCCTAGCAGTATGCGAACATAGCAATTGGCTTCTCAAGCAAAAAAAAACATATAGAAATAGACGGTCTATTTATCGTGAACGCTGCAAGAAATGTCTATAGAGTCCTGGCCTAAAACAGAGCCACCTCGACTTGAGCCTTGGTCGAACAAGGCGTCACGACGTTCTACAAAACGGGCCGTGGTCGACTCACAACCCGAGCGTTTGGTTATCCAGCGCAAATACCCATCTATGGGAAGCCTACAATCTCGAGTCAGTTGCCTCGCACGAAAACACAATGGGTGGTCATGTAAAGATCTCAGCTGCTCGATATATTTAAACTGGCCTTACCGATGCCTTACTTCATAGAAACAGGACGCTCGGTTGCGATTGGTTGGTTGGTTGGTTTTTATGTCGGACGCTCTTACTAACCTCTGTAGGTCATGTCGTGGTTAATATGGGTTGAAGGTAGAGAGGTGTCATGACTCCGGGAGCATAGCAATATTTGCAAGGTAAGACTTGTGGGAGCTTTATTCTGCATAAATATACGTTTGCAGAGACTAGAACCACGCACAGGATGAACGCCGCATGCGCTATACCGACTAGACCACGGGCGGAGGAGGTAGGCTAACAGTTCTATTATATCTGCCCCGTATATGTCAATGTCAAACTCTCCATACGATTTACCCCATGGAACATTGTGGCATCTTTTTTTACGTTTAGAAGTTATAGCTAAGTGCAAAACTTTTTGGCGTTGGACCGAGAATGAGCTCCAAACAAGTGAGCCATAAAGGGATGAGAAATAAAGAGACCAGATTTTATTTATGTCCTTACATTACTGTAGCTGTGACGAATATATTTCTAGAACTAAAAGTACGAGGTAACCCCGGGGTATCTAAGACCCCCTTGTTTGCCCCGGGGACGCAATAACATCTCAAAGTTTTACAAAGCTTGCAGGATACACAGTACGGGAAGAAATTGGTTCTACTCACGTGTGCACGTGTTTCCATCTAAGTAGAATCCAGGGTCGCATCTGCATTCTTCCACTCCTCTGTGAACGTCACAGAAACAGGAGGAGTTGCCACGGCAACTGTCTCCGCACGAGGAATTGTCTTCCGGGATCCAAAGTGGTTCGTCATCTGATTGAATAAACAAGCAACTAATGTTAATATCTGTTGGATTTGTTGATATTCTACACTCATAAAGATTGACGTGACATATATATGTGAATGCCGAAAGAACCTGATCGGCATGGATACGGCCTAAGATGGTTGTAGCATGTCCTCTCCAATGGTGGGTATTGCATACATGTCATTGACGTCGAGGAAGACAGCAGAAGCAGCCAAGACGAAAGAATCTAATCCATCATGGGAAATGTACTGTAACGAAAAACGCCCCCAGGCACAGGGGGCACGCCCCCCCGCCCCCCCTTCAGACCTTAAAGTATACATGTGGCCCCCCTTTCCAAATTCTGTGCTCCCTGGCCTCTCCTTAGATATCACAATGCATCAAGCTTCGTAGTTCTTCCTTACCAACTATTATAAAGTGTGCAGTACGTAACGTGCAGCGCAATTTTATTCAGAACATCTCGATGCCCGGTCGCAAGTCTTCAGTTCCCCACCCCCCCCCCCCTTTTTTTGAAGAAGAACGCTATCTGCGGCGTGGACCCCCCCCCCTCCCTCCCCGGCCGCAATTTTCGATGGACCCCCTCCCCCCCTGTTCAATTCTTGCACACGCCCCTGCCCCCCCCCCCCATTAACCATCACCGTTCCCCAAACCCACGGGGTGAAGGTGGGCCGCTGCTTGTATTGAATTCTGGACAAGAAGCTCCAAGGCAGTGTCACTGAGAGGTACATTATTCATATCCTTTTTGTCGCCAGGCGTCACGCCTACTAAAGTAAGGAATACACAGATCCCACAGATAGTCGCACAGCTAAGGGAAGCTCTCACCATAGCAACTGCTTCATTTTCGGGTCGTCACGGTATAAGCTATGTGTCGCTGATTTTTTGCAGGTCCACAATCTAGTTTAATAAAAGGAGGGATCATTAATTTGCACTATACGTGACGCAGGGCAGGGAACCATGCAACTTACGTGTTTCGTCACCTCCGCTGAACCCACGAACCCGAGTGCAAAGATCAATTCATCATTCTGGGGTACTGTGGTGACGAACAAGTGAGGCATTTAAGTCACCAGCGAGCAGTACCCTTGTCACCTCAACACGCGGTTCAATTGTGTCTCGCGGGGCTGATAAGCTTGTAACCATGCAATGGCTATTTGACGTATTAGTTGGTTGGAGTCCACCATTAAATCTGATTATTGCAGTTAATGTTACTGTATGAAAGCCAATTAAACCAAATCAGTTGCAACAATTAGACGAATAAATAACACAATCAATCATTCATTACACAGTGGTCGTATATAATGTACCAGCCAATATTATAACATATTATGGGAGACCTACTGCTTCTCGAAGGCCAAAAACCATTCCCGACTACCAACACAGAAATTGATATGATATCATAGAAAGGTTTATATATAAATCTAAATACATTATATAAATTTATTATATTTGCGACCAACCAATTGAGACTTACGGCTACTCGAAAGACAAAAACATCCACCTTGATCATGAGGCAACTGGCTACAGGAGAGCAAAGTATTGACCCTACTCTGACCCCAGTACTGACTCAGGAGTTACCCCACTCAGTACTCCCTCAGTACGGCTCCCACTCAATACTGCCCCCACTCAATACTGTCCTCACTCAGCACTGCCCCCACTCAATACTGCCCCCACTCAATACTGCCCCCACTCAGTACTGACCTCACTCAATACTGCCTCCACTCAATACTGCCCTCCCCCCGCCTCAGTACTGCACTCAGTGCTGACCTCATTCAGTACTGACCCCAGTCAGTACTGCCCTCAGTACTGCCCCCAGTACTGCCCCCACTTGCCCCCCACTCGATCAGTACTGCCCCCACCGCATTGTCATTGGCCAGTCAGCAAGCAAGCAAGTAGGGATCAGTTCGCGACGTGAATAAGAGTAAGACAGAGTACAGCGCAAGTCATGATGATGGTCTCCACGCCCTAAGGTAAAGCCCTTTAAGGTAAGTTTTAATGGGAAAAATAACATAAAAACCTTTACGTCAACGACCGTGTAGCCTAGCTAGATATCTACCCAGTGACTGGCTCTGTTGTTGTGAAGGTTCTAGGTCCTCATGTCTGTGGAAGAGGTGGGTGAGGGAGGGGTGCCCCGCGTATGCGGCTGTGGTGAAGGGGGGCGGGGTAAAGCACTGTTTGTGCTTTACATATTTCCCAGCATTATAACCCGTAATTAGAAGTCGTATTTGCCTTTCCCACACTAAGACACACACACAAATGGCTATAATTAAACGTTGTTTTGCTTCTCCGGACATACAGACGGTCCACTGTCGGCCATATACCGTCCGATATTTGCATACGGGAAGTATATATATATACTTCTACGCCTGACCTGGTTTAACCAGAGGTAAGATGGTCTACTTTCACCCAATATTCATCTTTACGTGCCAATTGGAGCGAACAGCCAGTCTTTGCAATGGGGGAAAACGCCCCTGAAAAACAGTGATGCGTTATGGGTCCGCCGCGGGTTTGACAGGAGTATCCATCACACAGAATATCGCTTTAAGACATGTTTTGCAGAAAACAATATCTGCTTTCATGAAGCTATAGTTTTTATAGGACAGATATATGATCGCATGTTGGGGAAACCTTAATAAAAAGTTGCAATTCACGTCACTAGAAGTGTCCTGTAGCTAGGACATATCAAGCGAATTTGTGGTGTTCTATGCCATTTTTGTGTGCAAACATGAAGACTAGATGGGGCCATACAGAACGGCATGACAGACCAAAATGGTTGTCAGTGAGTCGCCCAAAGGAATAAGTTGACTCCTATAGCTACGCTATTTATAGAAAGACTCTCGCATGACGTCATGTCCGCGCTGCCTAAGAAAAGTCCATATAAGGGCTTCATCAGATGCAACGCTGGTTCTGATAGGCTGAAGCCGCACAGGGCGTGGGTGATCGATTGAAGAAATCAACAACGCAGACGTGATGACTACAGAGATTCAGTTCTTTATCTCTCCCTCCGTCCCAAATGCTTGATCCCCCCCCCCGCCAGCCCCCCGCTCTCGATCTTCAGTTGACTGAGCACCCTCCACACCCGCCTCCACACCCCTCCTTCTCCTCCCTTAACCCGCCCCCCCACCCCGCCAACCCTCACCCACCCCGCGTTTGAAAATCTTCCTACGCCACATATTGTGTCGGATTGACACTTATAATTATATCACCGAAATGGAGAATTCCTCTCGAGAATTCCTCTCGAGAATTCCTCTCGAGAATTCCACGGGCACGGCACACAATGGCACGAACGGTTGCCGGAAGCGACACCTAGCGAATAGACGAGGAATACGAAGGACGTCTTATGCTTACATATATAGGAGGCATATATTCCACTTCCGAAGGCCGAAGACACTCGACTGCCATTGCTGGAGATACGACCCAGCCTGACCCCTTGAGATGTTTGCCCTGGGATCTGCTGGACTTAATGCATGTCCGCTTCACGGTCAAGCCGAGGCGATCTAGAAACCCCGTTGGGGGGGGCGGGGCGGGTGACCGTAGTATGGGGGGCTGGATGGAACGCGCGCTAGCTACAACAAACATAACCAATTTCTAGGCGGCTTCATTTCAGCAGTAAACACTCGACGTTGAAGATCCTGTTTGTTCGTCACAAACACACTTAACTGTTGAACACAATAGTGTTGTTTGATAAGCCGTAGAGAACCGGCCATGAAACCATGGGACATGGCACCCGAGAAATGACCGCCATATAATATATATATATATATAACCGGACCCAAAGACGAAAGTTTGTGGCCACTTGATTGAAGACTTCAATGTCATGTGTTGGATGAGAAGGATCGTGCGACACTCATGCCATGCCATGCCCTGCCCTGGTCAGGCATCGTTTGCGACTGGAGCCTCAAGACGTGACTGGGTTTATGGCTCTCGTCCATTGGCAGAAGAGATGTAAAGCACTCTTGTCACAGTCGCCTCCGCACGTATACATACATAGTCGTTAACGCATCCGACATACTCCAGGTGCCTTAAAGGGTTATCTTGCGAGGACATTAATAAATGGAGCGGGGCGAGACGTTTATTACGTTAAACCGTGTCCAAGTCTGCTTGTTTTTTATTTGGTTAGGCTTTTAGTGGCTGTTTTTTTTTCAGGAAGGTTTAGAAATCTGTTACGTGTGTTCCCAGCTATATACCTCAAGTAAATATCAGACGAGCGGGATAGGTCAAGTGCGGCGGGAAAGACTTCTGGAGGTCAAAACAGGGGCCTTCAAACACCACCGGTCACTACGAAGCCTGGGTAGTTTAGTCCGTAGAGAAGCGGACATGGTATAGAATGATTTCCGTTCAGTTCTCGATAATAGCCAAGGTTTTTTGTCTCTGTGTGGAAGGCAGCAATCCTTATTGAGACTGAGAAATGCGGCCTTCTCTTTGGTAGTCACTATTGAACCAAAAAGTAGCCGGAATAAATATATAGTTCAGGGCGGCCCCGCCGGTTTGTTTGTATAGATTATATTGAAATAGTAACTTTAAATAGCACATTCGCAACGGAATGGCGAGAAGATACAGCTCGGTGCAGACAGGGGGGCTTTTTGTTCCGTGTTGCTGTGGCTGGATAAGAACTCGCCACTCACATCACAACTTGATCTACGGCCGCAGCGTCTGCACACCGTGAACAGGAGGGGTCACGGGTCACTGACCTGCAATAGTACCCACCGCAAGTACCGACTGACCTCAAAGGTACATTATTATATCAAACTGTAGCTGTAGCAAAAAATCGGGGGAAATAGCGTACCCATCCGTTGTAACGCAAGAGGGATAAGTCAGTAATACAACCGTTTTTTTTCTTATCGTATTGCTCCCAATTTACAAGGTTTATTTGCCGCTAAAACAGTGCTGAGATCGGTACACCATGCAAGTTGACCTAGAAAGGATAGGTAACCGCCCATGCCCCTTTTGACAATCAGGTGTTAATGTATGGCTGTCTAGTCTAACCCATTACCTTACGCAGTCAAATGTGTTGGTTTTGGCTTTCAACACCCGCTATATTTATTGGGCAATTGAGCGCTAAGAGAGCGTACATCTAAGGAATGCCAAGGAACAAGGTTATCCCAAGGTCATCAGCGCTATATCTTACCCACTCCTTGTATGACCACCACCTTCCACCTCCTTGTACATAAGGTCGATAGTTTCGTATATATATAGAACAAAATAAACTGAATTGTACGCGCATATATATGCATATAGGCCTATTCTGCTATACAAAAAGTATTGATATCAAAAATGGTAGTGTTGATCAGAAGATCAGGCGGGAGAACAGGAATTTGAAAAGAGGAGAAGGGGCGTGGGGCCGGCCCACTTTGTAGGCGCGGGTTGACACCTCTTACGAGCGGCGATGAGGGTCCACAGAATAATATGGAGGGTACAAAAAGGAGTCAAGATCTTAGTTAGCATACAGTGTTTACCATATAAAACAAGCATCCTCGCTTAAATAAACACAGAGGGGAGTCCAGAACCGGGTCCAGAACACCAAGACCCTCCACCCCGCAACGGATCCGCGTCTGGAAGAATTCGTTATTCATGTAACGACAGAAGGTGTAACGACCGAAGGTAGAAGTCTTTGATGTACATAGCCAAGCTCCCAGCACGGTGGCGCTACGCAAGCTCCGTTTTTACCGCTGCTGTCGGCAGTGGGCAAATTTCAAGATGTTCTTGACAAACGGTCAAATCAGCTGTAATTTTTTGCAACATTAATAGTTTTCAACTATCAAACATCAAAATAACGAGCTTTCCGTATTTAATATAGCAAAACACATCTTGTACCCTTTCCGAAAAAGTTATAATTGTGACAGAACTTTCTTTTCATCACCTGATTTCATGTGTTATTAGGCGTAGACTGGGTCCCAGCACTAAATTGTAGAAATGCGTGACGCATTTTTCCTATCAATTTGCGCAGCGCTGTCCTGGGGCCAGTTTCACGAAACCTTCGTACCGTACGTTACACGTAGCCCATATACGAAGGTTCGTACGAGAACTGTACGTGCGTTTCACGAAGCCTTCGTATCTCCTTCGTATTTTGTATGGCTAAAGCCCATCGTACGAACCTTCGTACCATATTTTTTAACGCCGGAAGTGAAAGAAGTACCAATGCGCATGTGATAAATCCATGAAATTTTCCATGAAAACATTTAATCGAATCGAAAAAGGGCCTTTGACGTAAGCTTTTGCATAAATCTAGTGTTTTTGCCGTTGCCAACAATATTAATTCGCGTCATTTTTGTATATAATTTGTGCAGTTTTAACCCATTCATAATATCCAAGGCGTCATGCGACCGTTGCTAGGAGACTCGCATTGTGGCGTCCTGAATATGTGGGATGGATTTTGACCTTATATGTAACGTAGCAACGATTCCAACTTTCACAGATACAGACAGAAATGTATGTCTTTATGCTGGTACGAAGGGTGTACGATAGGGTCGAGGCACTCGTAGATGTACGAAGGAACCTACGATGTATCTTATGTTAATTAGAGGTACGAAGGCTTCGTGAAACCGGATTTACGGGTCACAATCTTCGTACGAAGGTTCGTCCACGTACGTAGGCTTCGTGAAACTGGCCCCTGGCGAGTGAGTATGAAAATGCATTGAGGACGTAGGCGTCAACAGAGATATAGATCTAATGGAGCCCTAGCAGAGTGAGTCGAAGGCACACATTTTTTTGTTCTTGTTTGTTTTGGTTTTTTTTCTTTCCTTTTTTTATGTCATTATTATAATATTTATATTTTTTTTTCGCCGATATGCGGCAGTCCTAAGACCAGAAATTTCACAGTCACTTGTAAGCCCGGTAGGGCTGGGTGAGGACTTATATTTTGTGTTTACCCGGTTGTTAATGTTATCAGTTTTATTCCTCATATATGTGACTTAAATGAACAAAAAGACAAAGATACGTAGCTATAAATCCGTGACGTTTGATGCGGCGAGGCGCCTGAGCCAAGTAACACAGGATACCAACCGAAAGATTTAAACAGATTATACGAAAGTCCTAGCTGTCCATCTGACTGCACTCGTCTCAGATGGACCTTACACGCGAGACACTGGTTGCGAGACACTCGTTGGCGCCCACGCTTGTTAACTAAGAGGATAACATCAGCATTATTTTTATTGGTACCCTTGAAATCTTGGCGCGCATGATGCATGACCACCTCCGCTCTGAACCTGTAAACACTTCATCTGCTTGGCAAGACAGAGCATTCAACCCACATCCTAGTTTAGAATAAAACACATAGCCGGACCTAGCTGCTACCACAACTCGCAAACAAGGACATTTCAAGGATGGGCTTGGGGGTGGGGTGGAGGGGTTAGACGCCCACCCTATTTTGAGGGGGGGGGCGTTAGTAATAAAGATGGAAGGGGTGGGGCTAACATGGATGACGTCATAAGTCGTGACCGGGTGATGGTCTTTTTACTTCGACTTTCGCGTCATGCGGTTTCTTTTGTTGACGTCCACAAGGCGTCAGACCAAAGGAACCACAGGATATTTTTTGGCGATATAGATTTAAATCTATGGAGGATGTATCTTTCGGGCGGCGTACCTTTAAATAAGATGTTGGCGGTGTATCTTTAAATAGGATGTTGTGAGCTTAAAAATGAAATGAATGATGCACATTTTGAGCGTTTGGCCACATTTGGGGGTCAGGTGGATAGCAGGAAGTAGTAAAATAGGGCTTTCTTATCTTCTGGGATTGTTTGCAGTCCCATGCGTCTGTCCCCCGGTGCTATACTTGGGGCATTGTGCATGATCAGTCAGGCATACTGATCAGGTATCCTGTTACCTCATAGCTCAGACGAATTGTGACTCATACTGGTAGAGGGGGCGACACGCTCTACGCGTGTACTTAGCGACACTTAACGAAGGTGATGATAAAGGGTGAATTGTAAGCGACGGCTTTGCTTTTTTGGTGTGAGACATTTTGTATTGTGGGTGTAGTTCGGAATATATTAAAACACTGTCTTTGGGGTATTTCGAAGGACATGCCACAAACATACAACTATTATGACGCTTTGGCATCAAAGTCCATACAATATGAGGTACCTTGTCTGGGTTGTGATGTCGAAGGTAAGACGGGGTTAAAGTGGCAGACAACTTAAGGAGGTCCAAAGGTCCAGTGAGTCACCTGAGTGACATTCTGACAAAAGTCCTTGATACACGCTTGACTAAACCATCAGGTGTGTGCGTCACCGGCAGTAAATCATAGGATAATTCGCCTATATTACTGCTTTCCTGCGTCGCTGGTAGTTAATAACAGTATAATCCGCTTGCATTAATACGGTCTTGGCCTAATCCTTTGATAATTATTACATATTTCTTGTATATTTTCCTGGCACCGGTTTATTGAGCCATATTATTAAGTAGCTTTGCCAAGTCAAGTTGTGATAAAGGTTCGTTGGTCTGTTTGGGGAGGGCATTTTTACCTGAAGATTACCCGGTCATATCGCTTCAATGGCGAGGTTTGAATCTATCTTCGAATTATATAGGATCGTATCCCTCTCCTGCACTGTTGTATATTCTTAGCAATTTAACATGTATTGTGTTTGCCTGATGTCACGGCTGGCTGTACGATTATGAAAATTAAAAATAAATAAAACTTAAAACATCGTATCCTGCGAAGTAAATAGATATTGGCACAGGATGTGACACAGGTAGGGTGGCACAGGGGAGGGAGAGGCCCCGAGATACGGCGGCGCTTCCGTTGTGACGCACGGGACCTCCCCGATAGCTCAGTGGGGTAAGAGCGCTCGCCTTGAGTGCTGTGGCCACCTGAGAGCCTAATGGCACGTGGATCGGTGGCTCGCGCCCCGCTGTGGTCATGTATGTGTGGTCGCAGGATAAAGATCCCATGTCATGGCTCCACTCTCCCTTTCTTCTCCCATGGACGCGATTTGACCAAAAGTGGTTAAAGCGTCCTGAATATACAACCAACCAACCGTTATAACGCATGACCATGCTAAGAGATCGTTGTTTGCTTGTTAATTAATGGTCAACACACTGCCTTATCCATGGGAACTGTGACGCACGGCCATGCTTAGAAATCGTTGTTTACCTGTTAATTAATGCCTAATCCCTAATCCATGTGGCCAATACAGCTTGTGGCAGGCAATGGTGGGTGAGGGGCGTGTCAATGCATCATTATCCATCATTAGGAAACCTGTTTAAACCCAGACGCACCTGGTGGACAGATTATGCGGGTAAGGGTGTGGTGGGTATGATTGCATAGCTAATAGTGAAACGAGGGGTGGAGGCGAACGAGCTTAAGATGGTTCTTAAAATGATGCCTTATGTAAACGGAATGCCGGGAAACTGTTTTCGATTGGCGTTGCTATCAATGAAATCAGATAAACGGCCTGATGGTTAGACTAAGACAGATCTGATGGTGATATGTGTAGACAACCCATATATATACATATATATATATATATATATAATATATCAGGGCCGTAATACGGGAATGTAATTGCCGCTGCAATTAAATGTCATTAAAGGTGCATCTTTACAAAGCTAGATTGCGATCCATGAGCTGGGCGAATAAAGGATGTGCAAAAATAACTGCGAATAGACCTCAATCTGGGGTGGCCACTGACCATTGGATGCGACGGGCAGGCAAATAGACGCTTCGCAATTATACTTATAACAAGGGTAAGCAATGCGACCGTTATGTAATCGCCCACCTAGGCCAGGTTCTCCTCTGCGGGAAGCATATACACCGTCTCCGTGCTTGGTTGCGCGCCATTAACCACGAACTACGTGTTCAAAAGTCTGTGGCTACCTCTCTTTGACCGGGTCACGGAGAAGGACAAATATGTTCGGGTGGGCGTTGTGATAGCGGTGGGGCGGTGGGGGGGGGGGGGGGGGCTGTTGGCATGGTTAAGGGGTATGGGGGATGAGCAGACTGAGGGAGAGATGTTTGCATTGGAACGATTTATATACGGGTTAGAACCGGAATAAGCTATGAGTTGAGATTGACCAGGTTGTCATCACTGTTGGAATTTTCGGTCGCCCTTCCATGTTATTTGAACGGCCAATCATTGTTTTAGCATAGCTCATGTGTGACTCACGCCTAACATATGCTACATAGATCTATTTCGCGGGTTTTAATATAGAAGATAGACCGAATATTTAAGCTGGTGAATGTCGCAGAGTGGGGTGGCAAAAGGGGGGGGAAAGGGATGGTAAAAGGGGGTCGGGTAGAGGAGGAGGTGGGGTGGGTGGGGAGGTGTGGGTAACGAGAGAAGTGGTGGCGAGAACGAGAAGAATAGGGTATATACACCAAAGTGGTATGATCAGTGGACCGTGACCCGTGACGTAAGTATTTAAGAGGCTTTCATTCATACCGGGGTGAGACAGCCCCACCCTGACCACCCACTTCACCGACCGCTCACCCACACAGTCCACCAAGCTGTAAATACCACCGCTCCCTTTAACCACAGAATCAAAGGCGACGTGAGGTATTCGTTTACAATGGAAGTCCAATAAATCTAACCTTCATATCCTGGAACGCTTCGCACTCGTCATAAAACCATCACTTCCTAGAACCGTTACAACAGATGTAAGCATCGCAATAGCAGAATGTGAGGGGTCTTAGTGTCTTCGCGGCCTGTCTTCGCGGGGTTATTCATCGTAGTCGATATTTACATGTTATATATTCATATTAATATATAATATAGTTATTTATAACATCGCCCGTAATGACAGAAGTTTCAGAGGTTATTGCCCGCTGTAACAAAAGAAGCAAGACCTTTTGGGAAGAAATCCCAGCCAACACATGCTTGTGGCGGTTGTTAGGGAGTAGGCTGGATGTTTTAGGCTGTCACTTGACAAGTTTCTTTCTAAAAGAGACTGCACCCTCCGTTCATAGTCAAACAGTACTAGTATGTGAGGCTTAAGAAAAACTATTACGCTCGAGGCGGGAGGCTTTGGGGCCGATTTGCACCGGGCGTTTTTAGGATCTGTATCTGTCACTAAGAGTAGCTCCATCAGTAACTGGTGACATGCATGTCGACAGCCCAGCAGGAATCCACCACCAAGTAACGAAAGGAGGGAGGAGTGGGAGAGGAGGGGAGAGTACTGAAATGTAAATAAAAAAATATAACCTGCCAATCAGAAAAACTCAGTACCCGGTGCAAGAGGATAAAAAAAACTGTACACAGAAACACATGGCAACATAACATGCCCTCAAAAGAAGGCAAAAAGGTTGAGTGCGGTTTAGGAACTCAAGGGTATATTTCGTGGTGTTAACTGACTGGAAGTCCTTATGGCCTGTGTATACCCTATATATAACAAGAGGGTAAGCAAGCTCTGAGGCTCAAACCAAAACACCAAAATATTAAAGGCTTATTTTAGACTGAAATGATGCTGTCACAATAAAACCTGGGTTTCTTCAGATGCTACACAGTCAAGTATTTATAAATAAATACTTTTTATCCATATTTATATGCCATTAATCAAGAATCAAAGATCTTTTGGTCAAACTTTTGGACAAATCCACTTTCTGGCTAGTCTGTGCCACAAACTGGACAAAGGTTAAGGTCAAGAACAAGTCATTAACTTCCTGTTTAAAACCTCTAACACCTATTGGCTAAATACATATGTCAACCTGTCCAAGTCAGCTGACCTCATCCATTTTTTCTACAGCCAATAAGATGTCTAGATAGCTTGAACAGGAAGTTATTGACTTTTCATTTAAGGCTAAAATAAGCCTTTAATATTTTGGTGTTTTGGTTTGAGCCTCAGAGCTTGCTTACTCTCTTGTTATATATAGGGTATACACAGGCCGTAGGACTTCCATCTCACGAACCGAGTGCCTGTGCCTGCATCCACCATCGGGATGTCAATGTAGAGACATCAATGACGCGACAAAGTCAAGCCGAGCACACCGTTAAACGACTCATCTACCCCACAATAAGGGGAGACCTCAACATTCGGTAGGGTGGCTACGGGACGGGCTTACGAGTGCACAACACCGCTTCATGCGATGTTTGAAACATAGGTGACCAGGACAATAACTGCACTGACACCACTGTGTGTATAGCGTGACACGTCATAAGGCATGGTATGGCAGCGACAGCGGACAGAAGGGAGGGGAGGGGTGTGCAATTTAGAAAAAAACAGGTGTACGACGTTTTTTTGTTGTACACGCATATTATAATGTCTTGTACCTGTGTCGGTTTGATATTCATGGTCAAAATAATGAAGAGAATTGCCATACACGGATTGTTAATAGATACAGATATATATATATATATGTGTTGAAACCCCCGCAAAACAAATACAGTTTATACAAAAAAAGATATATACATATATATGTTAACGGCTAGGACACCGGAATCAGTGACCACGGAGCGCCCACATTCACTCACCTGAGCTGTAAGAAGTGTAAGTCCAGTTGGCTCTCCATTCCTCGTTCCGGAGCATCCTCTCCCAGGCTTTGAACGACCCATATAGTTTCTCATTGTTTATCTCGGTGGTCAGATCCCGAACGTTGCCGATCTTAAGCCAATTCCCGACTCCGACGCCGAAAATCGTGGCGTTGAGTCGCAGTTTAAGGTCCTGAGCCTCTTGCTTGGGGTCATTGAAGTCCTCGTAGCTTCCGTCGGACATCAGGAGGATGACTCCCTTGGCCCCGGCACGACGTCGCTTCCCTTCCTCGAGGATCTGGGCGGTAAGCGTGAAGGAATCCTTGATGTTGGTGTCCGAGATGGTAGTGAGATTCTGCGTGAAGAACACCTCCCTCTCCCAGGGGCAGTCGTTGCCCTTTGAGAACAGGGAACACTTGGTGAACGCGGAAGTGACGTTGAGTTCCCGAATCCCATCCAGCACCAGCGTGACGTCCTTGGCGAAGGTTATGACGGCCAAGCGGGCGTAGTCCGGGTGAATGGTGGCGTACTGCGTCAGCACGGCTCTGGCTAATTTCTTGGTCTGCCGGTAAAAAGTGTCTTTGTTTGTCCCCTTGGATCGATCCAGAACCAACACCAAATCCACGACCTCGCGCGGCCCCAAGGACGTCCGGATCAACTCAATTTGCGTGCTGTCTACATCCGTCAACTCAGGCTCCTCGGCGGTTTGTCTCTTCTGGATCGCGTGAGCGTCCAGCGCGGCTCCAGGTCGGTCTAGCGATGGCAGTGCCATGGATCCTATTACTAATAGACAGCAGCAGGCCAGGGACAGCCCCATGCGACGGGCTGGGCACGGAATCGTGGACATCCTAAAACATTTCATCTCTGCAATGTTTGTTTGTCAGATATATTGGCTGAAAATTAAGCAGCGAATATCCGCAACTCGACTTTCAAAAGTTATTTCTCTGCTAACAGAGGAGGCGTAAAGTGAATAGACTTCCTTGGTCTTCCGGCGGATATCTGTGGTGCAGTATAGTCCTGGGCTCAATTTCCGAGTGCGTGTATATTGCCCTGTGTGTAGCTCTTATATCGAGTCCGGTATTGCCACTGGTCGCTTTAGAAGTTTTGCGTGCAAAGTTGGTGATGGTTTGAGTTTTATAGGCGGCTACCCACGCAAGTCACAAACTAGGGACTTAAAATATTGCTCGACTCGCTCACAGCTAAACCCCAACTTCAACTAATCTAATTCAATTCCGGTCGTCGTAGCCGTAGTAGTAGCCCTGCGCGCGTCACCGCTTTCTCGCAATTGAAGTCACCCCTGACCAGTCATTCCTCGCGCACGCTGTCACCCAGGGGCCGCTGGAGGTCATTCGTTTCCTAGTGCGGGCGGCGAACCGACGTCATAGGGTGTTTGTTTTATCCAGCGTCTCCGCGCGGCTTCTGTGAGTGCCTACCGACTGATTGGTGACCCACCGCAAGAACCCGCCAGCCAGCCAGCATGAATCACAGGCGAAGTGCTTGCCAGATCGCGCAAAAAACACAGCCGCCCGCGCCTTCCGTCTCTGCCCGCCTTGTTTTGTCGTGGATGGCCCGCCAATGCGAACGCGAGAGACGGACAAGTACACATACATCACTGGGACCGAGACCGTGCGTGTGCCGACAAACACACGACAGGAGGAAGGCGTGTCTTCCTGGGGGTGACGCGGTTGAACGGTTGGTTGGTCACACAGGTACAGGGGCAAAAGGACGGCGGAGCGGCGGTCCACTGTGTGAGATCGATCAAATGAGCTGCCGAAATAACACTGCCAGCACCAACCCCCCGGTCAAGCGGAACAGCTAGTGCTCCCTCTCTCACTATTCCTCTCCCCCCCTCTCTCTCTCTCTCTCTCTCTCTCTTTTTACTTTCTCTCTCTCTTGCTATGACCCTTCTTTCGTGTTTGATCCCACGGAATTAACTATTCTGGTAAATGTTAGGTATGAGTCATACTTGAGCTATGCCGAATGAAAGAATGGTTTGCCTTAACGTAGAAACAAACAATCTGTTCTCTCTCATTTTCTTTTCTTTCTCGCTACATATCCGCTATCATACTCTTTGGCACGTTATATTGTAGATTCTACTGACAATGGTGCCTTTTATTTAATACTTTACATCTGTCATTGTTTACACGAGCAACAGCCAAAAAATCTGTTGAAAGTACCTCAAGTGAACGTTACCTCTTGAACCTCATGCTTGAATGACTCCCTCACTGCATTGAAACAATACACGCACTCCTTCCACCCTCTCACCTAGCCTTGACACATGGCTCTCTTGACCTCGCACCTAAAGGAGACTGGGGGCCTCCCTGGTGTAGTGGTTAGCGCACTAGACCGCAGATCAATAGGTCCTGGGTTCGAATCCGGGCTCGGGCATCTAATCTGGGGCATGTTTCATTCCTTCATCCTTCATCGTCTCGGGAGGTTCCTTGGCCCAATTTAGCCTGTATGTGCACAAAAGTGGCCTAAAACACGAACATTCCATTCCTAAAGGAGACTAGAGAGAGCCATTAAGCCAGTTTCGGTTGTGAGCGTTGATTTAAAAATCAGCGCCCTTCGGCCGTCGATTGCAGAAAGTACAGAAATAAACGGTCCTTATCAATTTGTCAAGTTGTTCTTCATACCTTTATAGTTCCAAGGGCAATGAGATTGAAAACAAACAAAATCCACCACTTTTTGAGGGCGTTGAGGGCGTTACGCTTACGCCATAGTCCTAGGAAAAATTGTGGTGCGAGGAACGAGCTCCGTCTGCCGGGAGATCGACGAGAACTGTGACGTAACAGCGACATGGCGGCGGGGAGAGTTGTTGAAAATTGTTGTTGAAAACTTTCACCAGTACAAAAGTGGTGGATTTTGTTTGTTTTCAATCTCATTGCCCTTGGAACCGTAAAGGTATGAAGAACAACTTGACATATGGATAAGGACCGTTTATTTCTGTACTTTCTGCAATCGACGGCCGAAGGGCGCTGATTTTTAAATCAACAATCGCAATCGACACTGGCTTCATGGCCCTCTGGCCAGAGCGGATAAGCCTGGGAGGGGCATGCAACAGGGCTACCTCTCACCCATATCACGCCCCACGCACTCCCACCCATTTACACCCTACCACGCCCCACGCACTCCCACCCATTTACACCCTACTAACCCCCCCCCCCCCACCCATACACACCCTGCTACCCAACTTGAAAGGTATTGCACGATCTGCTTGCATAAATAGACTGCAATGTAAGGCTATTGAACATCTAAGAAGCACCTCACCCTTTGCGTTGTTCGTTATCTGTTTCCATTGAGAGCTTTGTGAGGATGAGTTACTGTAGTATGACTGTGCATGTACCCTGTAGATTGCACCGCTTCTGATATAGACGATTGGCTTTTCGTCCAAGTATATACTTGCCCTTAACCTTTGCATCTTGCATAGTGGCTTAATGTAAAAAAGATCCTATGAGATAGGCTGGCATAGGCCTCGAGATCTGCTTTATCACACGACGCCAGTAGAGTGGCGTCATCCAGATTTTCGATGACTGGTTTGAAAAAAATGCTTTAAAGTTAATGCTGTGAAATGTTCTCCATTCTCCACCAGTACGATTTCTTACCCCACATAGATTTACTCCACATATAGGCACCCACAGATATGTAAAAACTGTTTCCGGTCTGGACACCGCCTAGAAGGCCCGGAACCATACCCAGTACATAAAATGAACAGGGGTGAATTCGGATATGAGACTGGAGTAATCGGCGATGATGCTTGGAGCATGCGCACTCAAGATAAACCGAACGCAAACCCCGCTGTCCGCGTGACTATTGCACGTGCTGAAGTGCGCAAATCATGAAGATCGTTAAAGTTGCATGTCCAGTTCTTTCCCACCAAAACTAAGCCCAGGCGAAACTTATATCAAAATTTGCAGAAAACTCGATTTTTTTATTCTATAAATTCAGACACCTGATAAACATAGCCGTTTCGGCTGTGATGTGGCAAACGTGTCTATCCCGGGACACCACAGAACTCTGTCGCGGCGCTGCTACTTATAACAAAGCATCGCGAAGCACACAATGTGATGACGTTTACCACTAAATTGAAAAAATAGCGTCGTTATCCTATCATCAATCAATAAAGAAAACCTGACGTGTTTATTTTTACGTACCCGAAACCAAGGCAAACATCGACAATATATATATCAAAGATATATAACAGATTACATAGCAATTATATAATCATATAATAGATTATTAAAATAGAATACAACCATTTCATTATATAACAGTCAAATCGATAAAGCAAATATATTACTTTTAACACACAAGTGTTACGGACTGTGGCACATAGTGCCACACCACTTTTATGTATACCTGTCATGGTATATTGTTGCTTTTTTATACTCACCTTTTTATGTGCTTTATGGTGAATAAACAAATACAGAAAACTTGTGATCTGATGACGTTTACCACTAAAATGAAAACTTGTGGTAAATTGGTATCATGTAGAAGACTAAGAGACTCCGTTTGGCAGTCTGGGATGCGTGGAGTATAAACAAAATAAATCTTGAATGATTCAAGGACTGATTCTTATTTGTATTTTGACCTCTTTAGTTTGGGCGGGAAAGAGCTCGACATGCCACTTTCAACATTATCATACAACAAATCAACGGATACGTGTTTTGCTCTTTATTTTATTCCCTTTGTTATAATTTTATTTATTATATATAACGTATTGTGAATCCTGGACGCCATGTTGGAAATCTTCGTGATCCTCCTCTGGGTAGGGAGTAAGGTCTGGGAGTAAAATGTACCACGTGACCGCGCTATTGGACCACAATCTCCGCGATGGGTCATGCACCCCGCGGAGTCCGACTACTCCGCTCGCATACCCGAACTCACCCAAGGAACCTAGCGGTCTGATGAAGGATGAATGGCTGAAACATGCCTCAGATTAAGTCCCCGGGCCTGGATTCGAACGCAACATATACACAATAATCGACCTTAAACCCAAATTTGTTCTTATAGCCTACTTTAATTCTTACCTGTGGAGCCTTCCGAGCTCAAGCTGCAGATCAACAGGTCGTGGGTTCGAACCCAGGCATCTGCATCTGGGGCAAATTTCATCCAACCCTATTCATTGTCCCGGGAGAGTTCGGGGGTCAGTTTAGCCTTCACGGGTACAAAAGCAACAATTCATTTCAATTCGACCCTTCCTTCCAGGAGAGTTAAGGGCACAGATATCATATTCACCTAATGGCTATGGCTTCTCACTTGGAGTATCGTTGTAACCACCGGTGTACATGTACTCAGTCAACATCTTCCAAAGACATGGGTTCTTCCACAAGTTATGTCTCAGTTTTTTGCCGCAGGCTAATTGTTTCCTTCAAGCTTTAGAAATTTGTTCTTCCAAATATGTCACATTAAATCATGATAGCCCAGGGGGAGATGTTTTGTGTGAGTGTGCGGCGCACACTCACACAAAACTGTGCGCACCCCGCTCGATGCCAGACATTTTTGGCAAGTGAGTGCGCTCCCAATCTGTCCGAATGCCATATCTGTCTGAAGGGTAAAGTGCATGAAGTCAAGTTTGATTATGTCCTTCAATGTCGTTCCCATAGTCACAATTACCAGAGAAAAAACATAATGTGTGATGCAGCACTGTCATGATCCAACACGTGGACACACGCTTAGCGTTCCTACTGGCCCGGGGTAATCGGCGGATATCTGCCACATACTTCTCTTCGTCCCTATGTCAGCAAGGCTTTTGAATGAACTTCCGAACAAATTAATGTGGCGTCAGAGGAACTCGCACCGCACGCGAATAATACTATACTAATAATATATGATATGTTTTGTTCCGGAGATAACAACGATATGCATCTCAACAGATGACACAAGTGGTACTCGGACAGATGTGGAGCCCACAACTACAGTATCAATATGATGTTAGTATATGTTTCAGCAAGACAGACGTCAACAAGCGTTGCGGCGGGAACGCGTGAACTAAGATTCCGAGTAGGCTTAGAATAATAGATTATCATGGACAATTTTTCTTCAAAACGTGACCACCTTCATAACGATGATAATGGTTGCTGCCATGACTGAATGCTGAATAAAAAGCTGCCCCCCTTCGGAAATTGAACGACTACGGTCCAAAGTCCGGCGCTCTATACCTATACGAACGCCATATAGAGACCGCTGGTTTTTGAATGCGTCTGCTTGTCAACTCATTTAACTCTTCCCGCCAAATTTATGCGCCGCCGCTGGTCCAATATGTACTTTTTGTTGAAATAGTAACCTATAATAGCTTGGTGGCGGTGGCTTTGGGCGAGAAATAATTACCTCCTGTTATCGACGGGCTAGGTGGATGATATCGACTGGCGCAGAAAGTCCAGTCGGTCTGACAGTCGCATTTTATAAAGCAGGATTAATGTAGTGGAAATGTAGAAAATGGGGGGGGTCCACCAGAAAATCTCGAATGGGGAGGGGGAAGACTGGGGGAGGCGGGTCCACGTATGTTTCGAACCTTCTTCCTCGAGAGTGGAGGGGAACGGGCGGGGGGTGGGGGGGGGGGAGTCCACGCCTCAGCGCCTCAGATGGCTTATTTTGGGTTGATAAATACTCCTGTATTACGACCAATTGGCCAATCGGAGTTTTCACATCTGAATCAATCAGCATGCTTTTTGCGAATACATATTCAAATGTCAGGGCCACAATCTCATCACTTATGTTGTCGCTAATATCCCAAAGCGATCCACCATTGTATCATAACAGTCGGATCAGCAAAATCATCAGCACCTATATGGGATCAGCACATACATAGGATCAACACCTACATATGATCAGCGTCGGCATAGGATCAGCGTCAGTATAGGATCAGCGTCGGTATCAGATCCGCGTCGGTATAGGATCAGCGTCGGTATAGGATCAGCGTCGGTATAAGATCAGTGTCGGCATAGGATCAGCGTCGGTAGAGGATCGGCGTCGGCATAGGATCAGCGTCGGTATAGGATCAGCGTCGGTATCAGATCCGCGTCGGTATAGGATCAGCGTCGGCATAGGATCCGCGTCGGTATAGGATCAGCGTCGGTATAGGATCAGCGTCGGTATAGGATCAGCGTCGGTATCAGATCCGCGTCGGTATAGGATCAGCGTCGGCATAGGATCCGCGTCGGTATAGGATCAGCGTCGGTATAGGATCAGCGTCGGTATAGGATCAGCGTCGGTATAGGATCAGCGTCGGTATGGGATCAGCGTCGGCATAGGATCAGCGTCGGTAGACGATCAGCGTCTGTAGACGATCAGCGTCGGTATAGGATCAGCGTCGGTATAGGATCAGCGTCGGTATGGGATCAGCGTCGGTATAGGATCAGCGTCGGTATAGCATCAGCGTCGGTATAGGATCAGCGTCGGTATAGGATCAGCGTCGGTAGACGATCAGCGTCGGTAGACGATCAGCGTCGGTAGACGATCAGCGTCGGTATAGGATCAGCGTCGGTATAGGATCAGCGTCGGTATATGATCAGCGCCGGTATAGGATCAGCCTCGGTATAGGATCAGCGTCAGTACATGATCACCGTCGGCATAGGATCAGCATCGGTAGAGGATCAGCGTCGGTATAGGATCAGCGTCGGTATAGGATCCGCGTCGGTATAGGATCAGCGTCGGCATAGGATCCGCGTCGGTATAGGATCAGCGTCGGTATAGGATCAGCGTCGGTATAGGATCAGCGTCGGTATGGGATCAGCGTCGGTATAGGATCAGCGTCGGTATAGGATCAGCGTCAGTATAGGATCCGCGTCGGTATAGGATCAGCGTCGGTAGACAATCAGCGTCGGTAGAGGACCAGCGTCGGTAGAGGATCAGCGTCGGTATAGGATCAGTGTCGGTATAGGATCAGCGTCGGTAGAGGATCAGCGTCGGTATAGGATCAGCGTCGGTATATGATCAGCGTCGGTATAGAATCAGCGTCGGTATAGGATCAGCGTCAGTACATGATCACCGTCGGTATAGGATCAGCCTCGTCATAGGATCAGCGTCAGTACATGATCACCGTCGGTATAGGATCAGCGTCGGTAGAGGATCGGCGTCGGTATAGGATCAGCGTCGGCATAGGATCAGCGTCGGTAGAGGATCAGCGTCGGCATAGGATCAGCGTCGGTATCGGATCCGCGTCGGTATAGGATCAGCGTCGGCATAGGATCAGCGTCGGTATAGGATCCGCGTCGGCATAGGATCAGCGTCGGTAGAGGATCAGCGTCGGTATAGGATCCGCGTCGGTATAGGATCAGCGTCGGTAGACGATCAGCGTCTGTAGACGATCAGCGTCGGTAGAGGATCAGCGTCGGTATAGGATCAGTGTCGGTATAGGATCAGCGTCGGTATATGATCAGCGTCGGTATAGGATCAGCCTCGGCATAGGATCAGCGTCAGTACATGATCACCGTCGGTATAGGATCAGCGACGGTAGAGGATCGGCGTCGGTAGACAATCAGCGTCGGTAGAGGACCAGCGTCGGTAGAGGATCAACGTCGGTATAGGATCAGTGTCGGTATAGGGTCAGCGTCGGTAGAGGATCAGCGTCAGTATAGGATCAGCGTCGGTATATGATCAGCGTCGGTATAGGATCAGCGTCGGTATAGGATCAGCGTCAGTAAATGATCACCGTCGGTATAGGATCAGCCTCGGCATAGGATCAGCGTCAGTACATGATCACCGTCGGTATAGGATCAGCGTCGGTAGAGGATCGGCGTCGGTATAGGATCAGCGTCGGCATAGGATCAGCGTCGGTAGAGGATCAGCGTCGGCATAGGATCAGCGTCGGTATCAGATCCGCGTCGGTATAGGATCAGCGTCGGCATAGGATCAGCGTCGGTATAGAATCCGCGTCGGCATAGGATCAGCGTCGGTATAGGATCAGCGTCGGTATAGGATCCGCGTCGGTATAGGATCAGCGTCGGTATTGGATCAGCGACGGTAGACGATCAGCGTCGGTAGAGGATCAAAGTCGGTATAGGATCAGCGTCGGTATAGGATCAGCGTCGGTATAGGATCAGCGTCGGTATAGGATCAGCGTCGGTATAGGATCAGCATCGGTATAGGATCATCGTCGATATAGGATCAGCGTCAGAAGAGGATCAGCCTCGGTATAGGATCAGCGTCGGTATAGGATCAGCGGCGGTAGAGGATCAGCGGCGGTAGAGGATCAGCGTCGGTATATGATCAGCGTCAGTATAGGATCAGCGTCGGTATAGGATCAGCGTCGGTATAGGATCAGCGTCGGTATAGGATCAGCGTCGGTATAGGATCAGCGTCGGTATAGGATCAGCAACGTGACAGGATGAGCGTAGGATCACTTATAGTTGTTGGCTGAATAAAGTTAAATTGGTAATGAGTGACTTATATATCCCGGATATTTAATTAATTAATGATCAATGATGATTCATTTAATTAATGTGGTTTAATCGTATTTATTGGCACGCCACCTAGCATACGGCGCGTCACCTAGCATACGGAGCGTCACCTAGCATATGGCGCGTCACCTAGCATACGGCGCGCCACCTAGCATACGGCGCGCCATCTAGCGTGTTCAGTTTTTTTTTCTTCTAATATGCGACATCTGTCTCGATGTCTCTTCATCAGATCCTCACCAGTGCCGAAATGTGGAGGCCCATGTCGAATGTAGATTTATTGAATATAACTGGGTCGCCTCTGGCCATTTACCCTTTCCAGACACTTTCCTAAGCTGCTAAAATGATCCCGTACCACATAGGCCTACCAGCAATCTTTTATTTTCACATTTTTTTCACCTCGTGATCCCATGAGATTTAATGGTCCGGTTTAGCTTGTGTTATCACATAAGTGACCTAAAAGCACCAATTCATTCTCTGTGCATCCCACTGACGCAATGGGACCTTATTATGAGTGGACGCACATCAAACAGCTAATCTATTTTTAGGCCCCGACGCCCACGCCTTCTAAGAATGGCCTTTCATGCAGTTACAGGTTTTGGCCCTGCAAAGGAGCGGCGGATAAAATTATAATGTCTGACATGTTACTTCTTTACGGCGGTAGGTCGGCCGTAGCATAACATGCATGTAGTTTCTATTCCCTTCTGTTGAATTCACAAGCAAAGGAGACGTAGACTTAAGGTCCCCACGTACGTTTACCCAAGGTCATTCGACAGAGCCCGCCATTGTGTTATCAAACGATGCGAGTATATTCAAGGTCATATATCCACCAATGGATCGGTCTTCTTGCGTTATTCATCTCGAGCGGACATATAATGCATCACTTGAGCTACAATGGTGAGGATGCCACAGCACACATCCACTATATGAGTATTGGGCCTTCTATGATACACTGATACAATATTCCATTTGTTCTGTGTGACCTTGCCAAGGGTGTGTGTATTACTTGCATTGTGCAACAAGAATACACTGACCCCAAGCGCGAGCTCCTTATTCAATCGCCATAGAAGATGGCGACGTAAAGAGAGACAGTGACGTCATGACTGACGACCAACACTATGGCCGTTGACATCCCCACATTCCATCTTGTCTCACCACGCATTAATTACATTCGTTTCTTTTTACAAAAGCTTCAATTTCGGCATTGCACGACCGTGCTATTTTAACAATATACAAAGACCGAAATGCATCGGTTACAATTTATAATTTAGATCGGTGACGGGTCAGAGCGATCTCCCGACAGAGGGCGTTACGCTTACGCCATAGCCCCCATGCCCCACGTCAGGTTTAACCATCAGAATTATCCTTCATACGCGAAAATTGAAATGAATCTAATCGAAGATAAATTCGCAGTTTGGCATCAAATACACCAGGGTTTAGCATTTACGGTACCACTGGTACCATATCTGACGAATGCATCTGAGGTTACTTTCGAACTATATTTTCGAGTGCGGTCTTTTATCCCGTGTTATTTTTAAATATTTTCTCGCTTTACTCTTCCATTGTGATCATTCGACAACGAAATCTCTAACAAAAAATAATTCTGCATCGAAAATTCAATATTTAATCTAAAAAACCCTCTAAAATCATTTGTGACCCCAGGTGTGTAGGGGTCAACCGTGAGGTGGGCGGTGACGTGGGGCAGAGGTGATGTGAGGAACGAGCGCCCTCTGCTGGCGGAGTGGAGTCAGAGCTGGGATGGATCACACCTGTGGGGGATCCTGTCTCCAAGAGACCCCACTAGGGGGCAGCAGTTCACTCATCGAGAACCCCAGATGGGTTATCCTAGAATTTAGCTGGGTAGTTCCACGCTTAAATGTTAATGTTGTAAATGTCAATACAGTAGTATGCAAGTTTTTTTTCATTACAAGCAGGCAGATATCAGATAGTGTTATCGTCCGTTACGGTTACGTTGAACATAAAATTCAAATAAAATTTCCGCCGATTTCTACGCACTTACGAAATACTTACCTGTTGATTAACAACGTCATAATCACCTGGCAAGATTTACCCCCTGGAAGGAATACTTCTCATAAGCGGTATCAAATTATTTCGGCTATGATCACATTCGATGAACTAACAGTTTGGCCCGGGTCAGACTTGTCATGAGTCAGAGTTGTGACGGGTAACAGTTTGGTCGGGTCAGACTTGTCATGAGTCAGAGTTGTGACGGGTAACAGTTTGGTCGGGTCAGACTTGTCATGAGTCAGAGTTGTGACGGGTAACAGTTTAGTCCGGTCAGACTTGTCATGAGTCAGACATGTCACGGGTCACAGTTTGGTCGGGTCAGACTTGTTATGAGTCAGAGTTGTGACGGGTAACAGTTTGGTCGGGTCAGACTTGTCATGAGTCAGAGTTGTGACAGGCCACAGTTTGGTGGGGTCAGACTTGTCATGAGTCAGAGTTGTGACGGGTAACAGTTTGGTCGGGTCAGACTTGTCATGAGTCAGAGTTGTGACGGGTAACAGTTTTTGGTCGGGTCAGACTTTTCATGAGTAAGAGTTGTGACGGGTAACAGTTTGGTCGGGTCAGACTTGTCATGAGTCAGAGTTGTGACGGGTAACAGTTTGGTCGGGTCAGACATGTCATGAGTCAGAGTTGTGACGGGTAACAGTTTGGTCGGGTCAGACTCGTCATGAGTCAGAGTTGTGACGGGTTACAGTTTGGTCGGGTCAGACTTGTCATGAGTCAGAGTTGTGACGGGTAACAGTTTGGTCGGGTCAGACTTGTCATGAGTCAGAGTTGTGACGGGTAACAGTTTGGTCGGGTCAGACTTGTCATGAGTCAGAGTTGTGACGGGTAACAGTTTGGTCGGGTCAGACTTGTCATGAGTCAAGAGTTGTGACGGGTAACATTTTTGTCGGGTCAGACTTGTCATGAGTCAGAGTTGCGACGGGTAACAGTTTGGTCGGGTCAGACTTGTCATGAGTCAGAGTTGTGACCGGTGACAGTTTGGTCGGGTCAGACTTGTCATGAGTCAGAGTTGTGACGGGCAACAGTTTGGTCGGGTCAGACTTGTCATGAGTCAGAGTTGTGACGGGTAACAGTTTGGTCGGGTCAGACTTGTCATGAGTCAGAGTTGTGACGGGTAACAGTTTGGTCGGGTCAGACTTGTCATGAGTCAGAGCTGTGACGGGTAACAGTTTGGTCGGGTCAGAATTGTCATGAGTCAGATTGACTCTCGTAACAGCCTGGTCGGGTCAGACTTGTCATGAGTCAGAGTTGTGACGGGTAACAGTTTGGTCGTGTCAGACTTGCCATGAGTCAGAGTGACGCTCGTGACAGCCTGGTCGGGTCAGACTTGTTATGAGTCAGAGTTGTGACGGTTAAACAGTTTGGTCGTGTCAGACTTGTCATGAGTCAGAGTTGTGACGGGTAACAGTTTGGTCGGGTCAGACTTGTCATGAGTCAGAGTTGTGACGGGTAACAGTTTGGTCGGGTCAGACTTGTCATGAGTCAGAGTTGTGACGGGTAACAGTTTGGTCGGGTCAGACTTGTCATGAGTCAGAGTTGTGACGGGTAACAGTTTGGTCGTGTCAGACATGTCATGAGTCAGAGTGACGCTCGTAACAGCCTGGTCGGGTCAGACTTGTCATGAGTCAGAGTTGTGACGGGTAACTGTTTGGTCGTGTCAGACTTGTCATGAGTCAGAGTGACGCTCGTGACAGCCTGGTCGGGTCAGACTTGTTATGAGTCAGAGTTGTAACGGGTAACAGCTTGGTCGGGTCAGACTTGTCATGAGTCAGAGTTGAGACAGGCCACAGTTTGGTCGGGTCAGACTTGTCATGAGTCAGAGTTGTGACGGGTAACAGTTTGGTCGTGTCAGACTTGTCATGAGTCAGAGTTGTGACGGGTAACAGTTTGGTCGGGTCAGACTTGTCATGAGTCAGAGTTATGACGGGTAACAGTTTAGTCGGGTCAGACTTGTCATCAGTCAGAGTTGTGACGGGTAACAGTTTTGTCGGGTCAGACTTGTCATGAGTCAGAGTTGTGACGGGTAACAGTTTGGTTGGGTCAGACTTGTCATGAGTCAGAGTTGTGACGGGTAACAGTTTTGTCGGGTCAGACTTGTCATGAGTCAGAGTTGTGACGGGTAACAGTTTTTGGTCGGGTCAGACTTTTCATGAGTAAGAGTTGTGACGGGTAACAGTTTGGTCGGGTCAGACTTGTCATGAGTCAGAGTTGTGACGGGTAACAGTTTGGTCGTGTCAGACATGTCATGAGTCAGAGTTGTGACGGGTAACAGTTTGGTCGGGTCAGACTTGTCATGAGTCAGAGTTGTGACGGGTAACAGTTTGGTCGGGTCAGACTTGTCATGAGTCAGCGTTGTGACGGGTAACAGTTTGGTCGGGTCAGACTTGTCATGAGTGAGAGTTGTGACGGGTAACAGTTTGGTCGGGTCAGACTTGTCATGAGTCAGAGTTGTGACAGGCCACAGTTTGGTGGGGTCAGACTTGTCATGAGTCAGAGTTGTGACGGGTAACAGTTTGGTCGGGTCAGACTTGTCATGAGTCAGAGTTGTGACGGGTAACAGTTTTTGGTCGGGTCAGACTTTTCATGAGTAAGAGTTGTGACGGGTAACAGTTTGGTCGGGTCAGACTTGTCATGAGTCAGAGTTGTGACGGGTAACAGTTTTTGGTCGGATCAGACTTTTCATGAGTAAGAGTTGTGACGGGTAACAGTTTGGTCGGGTCAGACTTGTCATGAGTCAGAGTTGTGACGGGTAACAGTTTGGTCGTGTCAGACATGTCATGAGTCAGAGTTGTGACGGGTAACAGTTTGGTCGGGTCAGACTCGTCATGAGTCAGAGTTGTGACGGGTAACAGTTTAGTCGTGTCAGACTTGTCACGAGTCAGAGTGACGCTCGTGACAGCATTGTCGGGTCAGACTTGTCATGAGTCAGAGTTGTGACGGGTAACAGTTTGGTCGGGTCAGACTTGTCATGAGTCAGAGTTGTGACGGGTAACAGTTTAGTCCGGTCAGACTTGTCATGAGTCAGACATGTCACGGGTCACAGTTTGGTCGGGTCAGACTTGTTAAGAGTCAGAGTTGTGACGGGTAACATTTTGGTCGGGTCAGACTTGTCATGAGTCAGAGTTGTGACAGGCCACAGTTTGGTGGGGTCAGATTTGTCATGGGTCAGAGTTGTGACGGGTAAGTTTGGTCGGGTCAGACTTGTCATGAGTCAGAGTTGTGACGGGTAACAGTTTTTGGTCGGGTCAGACTTTTCATGAGTCAGAGTTGTGACGGGTAACAGTTTGGTTGGGTCAGACTTGTCATGAGTCAGAGTTGTGACGGGTAACAGTTTGGTCGGGTCAGACTTGTCATGAGTCAGAGTTGTGACGGGTAACAGTTTGGTCGTGTCAGACATGTCATGAGTCAGAGTTGTGACGGGTAACAGTTTGGTCGGGTCAGACTCGTCATGAGTCAGAGTTGTGACGGGTTACAGTTTGGTCGGGTCAGACTTGTCATGAGTCAGAGTTGTGACGGGTAACAGTTTGGTCGGGTCAGACTTGTCATGATTCAGAGTTGTGACGGGTAACAGTTTGGTCGGGTCAGACTTGTCATGAGTCAGAGTTGTGACGGGTAACAGTTTGGTCGGGTCAGACTTGTCATGAGTCAAGAGTTGTGACGGGTAACATTTTGGTCGGGTCAGACTTGTCATGAGTCAGAGTTGTGACGGGTAACAGTTTGGTCGGGTCAGACTTGTCATGAGTCAGAGTTGTGACCGGTGACAGTTTGGTCGGGTCAGACTTGTCATGAGTCAGAGTTGTGACCGGTAACAGTTTGGTCGGGTCAGACTTGTCATGAGTCAGAGTTGTGACGGGTAACAGTTTTTGGTCGGGTCAGACTTTTCATGAGTAGGAGTTGTGACGGGTAACAGTTTGGTCGGGTCAGACTTGTCATGAGTCAGAGTTGTGACGGGTAACAGTTTGGTCGGGTCAGACATGTCATGAGTCAGAGTTGTGAGGGGTAACAGTTTGGTCGGGTCAGACTCGTCATGAGTCAGAGTTGTGACGGGTTACAGTTTGGTCGGGTCAGACTTGTCATGAGTCAGAGTTGTGACGGGTAACAGTTTGGTCGGGTCAGACTTGTCATGAGTCAGAGTTGTGACGGGTAACAGTTTGGTCGGGTCAGACTTGTCATGAGTCAGAGTTGTGACGGGTAACAGTTTGGTCGGGTCAGACTTGTCATGAGTCAAGAGTTGTGACGGGTAACATTTTGGTCGGGTCAGACTTGTCATGAGTCAGAGTTGTGACGGGTAACAGTTTGGTCGGGTCAGACTTGTCATGAGTCAGAGTTGTGACCGGTGACAGTTTGGTCGGGTCAGACTTGTCATGAGTCAGAGTTGTGACGGGTAACAGTTTGGTCGGGTCAGACTTGTCATGAGTCAGAGTTGTGACGGGTAACAGTTTGGTCGGGTCAGACTTGTCATGAGTCAGAGTTGTGACGGGTAACAGTTTGGTCGGGTCAGACTTGTCATGAGTCAGAGCTGTGACGGGTAACAGTTTGGTCGCGTCAGAATTGTCATGAGTCAGATTGACTCTCGTAACAGCCTGGTCGGGTCAGACTTGTCATGAGTCAGAGTTGTGACGGGTAACAGTTTGGTCGTGTCAGATATGTCATGAGTCAGAGTGACGCTCGTAACAGCCTGGTCGGGTCAGACTTGTCATGAGTCAGAGTTGTGACGGGTAACAGTTTGGTCGGGTCAGACTTGTCATGAGTCAGAGTTGTGACGGGTAACAGTTTGGTCGGGTCAGACTTGTCATGAGTCAGAGTTGTGACGGGTAACAGTTTGGTCGGGTCAGACTTGTCATGAGTCAGAGCTGTGACGGGTAACAGTTTGGTCGCGTCAGAATTGTCATGAGTCAGATTGACTCTCGTAACAGCCTGGTCGGGTCAGACTTGTCATGAGTCAGAGTTGTGACGGGTAACAGTTTGGTCGTGTCAGATATGTCATGAGTCAGAGTGACGCTCGTAACAGCCTGGTCGGGTCAGACTTGTCATGAGTCAGAGTTGTGACGGGTAACAGTTTGGTCGGGTCAGACTTGTCATGAGTCAGAGTTGTGACGGGTAACAGTTTGGTCGGGTCAGACTTGTCATGAGTCAGAGTTGTGACGGGTAACAGTTTGGTCGGGTCAGACTTGTCATGAGTCAGAGTTGTGACGGGTAACTGTTTGGTCGTGTCAGACTTGTCATCAGTCAGAGTGACGCTCGTGACAGCCTGGTCGGGTCAGACTTGTTATGAGTCAGAGTTGTAACGGGTAACAGCTTGGTCGGGTCAGACTTGTCATGAGTCAGAGTTGTGACTGGCCACAGTTTGGTCGGGTCAGACTTGTCATGAGTCAGAGTTGTGACGGGTAACAGTTTGGTCGTGTCAGACTTGTCATGAGTCAGAGTTGTGACGGGTAACAGTTTGGTCGGGTCAGACTTGTCATGAGTCAGAGTTATGACGGGTAACAGTTTGGTCGGGTCAGACTTGTCATGAGTCAGAGTTGTGACGGGTAACAGTTTGGTCGGGTCAGACTTGTCATGAGTCAGAGTTGTGACGGGTAACAGTTTGGTCGGGTCAGACTTGTCATGAGTGAGAGTTGTGACGGGTAACAGTTTGGTCGGGTCAGACTTGTCATCAGTCAGAGTTGTGACGGGTAACAGTTTGGTCGTGTCAGACATGTCATGAGTCAGAGTTGTGACGGGTAACAGTTTGGTCGGGTCAGACTCGTCATGAGTCAGAGTTGTGACGGGTAACAGTTTTTGGTCGGGTCAGACTCGTCATGAGTCAGAGTTGTGACGGGTAACAGTTTGGTCGTGTCAGACTTGTCACGAGTCAGAGTGACGCTCGTGACAGCATTGTCGGGTCAGACTTGTCATGAGTCAGAGTTGTGACGGGTAACAGTTTGGTCGGGTCAGACTTGTCATGAGTCAGAGTTGTGACGGGTAAAAGTTTAGTCCGGTCAGACTTGTCATGAGTCAGACATGTCACGGGTCACAGTTTGGTCGGGTCAGACTTGTTATGAGTCAGAGTTGTGACGGGTAACAGTTTGGTCGGGTCAGACTTGTCATGAGTCAGAGTTGTGACAGGCCACAGTTTGGTGGGGTCAGACTTGTCATGAGTCAGAGTTGTGACGGGTAACAGTTTGGTCGGGTCAGACTTGTCATGAGTCAGAGTTGTGACGGGTAACAGTTTTTGGTCGGGTCAGACTTTTCATGAGTAAGAGTTGTGACGCGTAACAGTTTGGTCGGGTCAGACTTGTCATGAGTCAGAGTTGTGACGGGTAACAGTTTGGTCGTGTCAGACATGTCATGAGTCAGAGTTGTGACGGGTAACAGTTTGGTCGGGTCAGACTCGTCATGAGTCAGAGTTGTGACGGGTTACAGTTTGGTCGGGTCAGACTTGTCATGAGTCAGAGTTGTGACGGGTAACAGTTTGGTCGGGTCAGACTTGTCATGAGTCAGAGTTGTGACGGGTAACAGTTTGGTCGGGTCAGACTTGTCATGAGTCAGAGTTGTGACGGGTAACAGTTTGGTCGGGTCAGACTTGTCATGAGTCAGAGTTGTGACGGGTAACAGTTTTTGGTCGGGTCAGACTTTTCATGAGTAAGAGTTGTGACGGGTAACAGTTTGGTCGGGTCAGACATGTCATGAGTCAGAGTTGTGACGGGTAACAGTTTGGTCGGGTCAGACTCGTCATGAGTCAGAGTTGTGACGGGTTAGAGTTTGGTCGGGTCAGACTTGTCATGAGTCAGAGTTGTGACGGGTAACAGTTTGGTCGGGTCAGACTTGTCATGAGTCAAGAGTTGTGACGGGTAACAGTTTGGTCGGGTCAGACTTGTCATGAGTCAGAGTTGTGACCGGTGACAGTTTGGTCGGGTCAGACTTGTCATGAGTCAGAGTTGTGACGGGTAACAGTTTGGTCGGGTCAGACTTGTCATGAGTCAGAGTTGTGACGGGTAACAGTTTGGTCGGGTCAGACTTGTCATGAGTCAGAGTTGTGACGGGTAACAGTTTGGTTGGGTCAGACTTGTCATGAGTCAGAGCTGTGACGGGTAACAGTTTGGTCGGGTCAGAATTGTCATGAGTCAGATTGACTCTCGTAACAGCCTGGTCGGGTCAGACTTGTCATGAGTCAGAGTTGTGACGGGTAACAGTTTGGTCGTGTCAGACATGTCATGAGTCAGAGTGACGCTCGTAACAGCCTGGTCGGGTCAGACTTGTCATGAGTCAGAGTTGTGACGGGTAACTGTTTGGTCGTGTCAGACTTGTTATGAGTCAGAGTGACGCTCGTGACAGCCTGGTCGGGTCAGACTTGTTATGAGTCAGAGTTGTAACGGGTAACAGCTTGGTCGGGTCAGACTTGTCATGCGTGAGAGTTGTGACAGGCCACAGTTTGGTCGGGTCAGACTTGTCATGAGTCAGAGTTGTGACGGGTAACAGTTTGGTCGTGTCAGACTTGTCATGAGTCAGAGTTGTGACGGGTAACAGTTTGGTCGGGTCAGACTTGTCATGAGTCAGAGTTATGACGGGTAACAGTTTGGTCGGGTCAGACTTGTCATCAGTCAGAGTTGTGACGGATAACAGTTTGGTCGGGTCAGACTTGTCATGAGTCAGAGTTGTGACGGGTAACAGTTTGGTTGGGTCAGACTTGTCATGAGTCAGAGTTGTGACGGGTAACAGTTTGGTCGGGTCAGACTTGTCATGAGTCAGAGTTGTGACGGGTAACAGTTTTTGGTCGGGTCAGACTTTTCATGAGTAAGAGTTGTGACGGGTAACAGTTTGGTCGGGTCAGACTTGTCATGAGTCAGAGTTGTGACGGGTAACAGTTTGGTCGTGTCAGACATGTCATGAGTCAGAGTTGTGACGGGTAACAGTTTGGTCGGGTCAGACTTGTCATGAGTCAGAGTTGTGACGGGTAACAGTTTGGTCGGGTCAGACTTGTCATGAGTCAGCGTTGTGACGGGTAACAGTTTGGTCGGGTCAGACTTGTCATGAGTGAGAGTTGTGACGGGTAACAGTTTGGTCGGGTCAGACTTGTCATGAGTCAGAGTTGTGACAGGCCACAGTTTGGTGGGGTCAGACTTGTCATGAGTCAGAGTTGTGACGGGTAACAGTTTGGTCGGGTCAGACTCGTCATGAGTCAGAGTTGTGACGGGTAACAGTTTTTGGTCGGGTCAGACTTTTCATGAGTAAGAGTTGTGACGGGTAACAGTTTGGTCGGGTCAGACTTGTCATGAGTCAGAGTTGTGACGGGTAACAGTTTTTGGTCGGATCAGACTTTTCGTGAGTAAGAGTTGTGACGGGTAACAGTTTGGTCGGGTCAGACTTGTCATGAGTCAGAGTTGTGACGGGTAACAGTTTGGTCGTGTCAGACATGTCATGAGTCAGAGTTGTGACGGGTAACAGTTTGGTCGGGTCAGACTTGTCATGAGTCAGAGTTGTGACGGGTAACAGTTTGGTCGGGTCAGACTTGTCATGAGTCAGAGTTGTGACGGGTAACAGTTTTTGGTCGGATCAGACTTTCCATGAGTAAGAGTTGTGACGGGTAATAGTTTGGTCGGGTCAGACTTGTCATGAGTCAGAGTTGTGACGGGTAACAGTTTGGTCGTGTCAGACATGTCATGAGTCAGAGTTGTGACGGGTAACAGTTTGGTCGGGTCAGACTCGTCATGAGTCAGAGTTGTGACGGGTAACAGTTTGGTCGTGTCAGACTTGTCACGAGTCAGAGTGACGCTCGTGACAGCATTGTCGGGTCAGACTTGTCATGAGTCAGAGCTGTGACGGGTAACAGTTTGGTCGGGTCAGACTTGTCATGAATCAGAGTTGTGACGGGTAACAGTTTAGTCCGGTCAGACTTGTCATGAGTCAGACATGTCACGGGTCACAGTTTGGTCGGGTCAGACTTGTTATGAGTCAGAGTTGTGACGGGTAACAGTTTGGTCGGGTCAGACTTGTCATGAGTCAGAGTTGTGACAGGCCACAGTTTGGTGGGGTCAGACTTGTCATGAGTCAGAGTTGTGACGGGTAACAGTTTGGTCGGGTCAGACTTGTCATGAGTCAGAGTTGTGACGGGTAACAGTTTTTGGTCGGGTCAGACTTTTCATGAGTAAGAGTTGTGACGGGTAACAGTTTGGTCGGGTCAGACTTGTCATGAGTCAGAATTGTGACGGGTAACAGTTTGGTCGTGTCAGACATGTCATGAGTCAGAGTTGTGACGGGTAACAGTTTGGTCGGGTCAGACTCGTCATGAGTCAGAGTTGTGACGGGTTACAGTTTGGTCGGGTCAGACTTGTCATGAGTCAGAGTTGTGACGGGTAACAGTTTGGTCGGGTCAGACTTGTCATGAGTCAGAGTTGTGACGGGTAACAGTTTGGTCGGGTCAGACTTGTCATGAGTCAGAGTTGTGACGGGTAACAGTTTGGTCGGGTCAGACTTGTCATGAGTCAGAGTTGTGACGGGTAACAGTTTTTGGTCGGGTCAGACTTTTCATGAGTAAGAGTTGTGACGGGTAACAGTTTGGTCGGGTCAGACATGTCATGAGTCAGAGTTGTGACGGGTAACAGTTTGGTCGGGTCAGACTCGTCATGAGTCAGAGTTGTGACGGGTTACAGTTTGGTCGGGTCAGACTTGTCATGAGTCAGAGTTGTGACGGGTAACAGTTTGGTCGGGTCAGACTTGTCATGAGTCAAGAGTTGTGACGGGTAACAGTTTGGTCGGGTCAGACTTGTCATGAGTCAGAGTTGTGACGGGTAACAGTTTGGTCGGGTCAGACTTGTCATGAGTCAGAGTTGTGACGGGTAACAGTTTGGTCGGGTCAGACTTGTCATGAGTCAGAGTTGTGACGGGTAACAGTTTGGTTGGGTCAGACTTGTCATGAGTCAGAGCTGTGACGGGTAACAGTTTGGTCGGGTCAGAATTGTCATGAGTCAGATTGACTCTCGTAACAGCCTGGTCGGGTCAGACTTGTCATGAGTCAGAGTTGTGACGGGTAACAGTTTGGTCGTGTCAGACATGTCATGAGTCAGAGTGACGCTCGTAACAGCCTGGTCGGGTCAGACTTGTCATGAGTCAGAGTTGTGACGGGTAACTGTTTGGTCGTGTCAGACTTGTCATGAGTCAGAGTGACGCTCGTGACAGCCTGGTCGGGTCAGACTTGTTATGAGTCAGAGTTGTAACGGGTAACAGCTTGGTCGGGTCAGACTTGTCATGCGTGAGAGTTGTGACAGGCCACAGTTTGGTCGGGTCAGACTTGTCATGAGTCAGAGTTGTGACGGGTAACAGTTTGGTCGTGTCAGACTTGTCATGAGTCAGAGTTGTGACGGGTAACAGTTTGGTCGGGTCAGACTTGTCATGAGTCAGAGTTATGACGGGTAACAGTTTGGTCGGGTCAGACTTGTCATCAGTCAGAGTTGTGACGGATAACAGTTTGGTCGGGTCAGACTTGTCATGAGTCAGAGTTGTGACGGGTAACAGTTTGGTTGGGTCAGACTTGTCATGAGTCAGAGTTGTGACGGGTAACAGTTTGGTCGGGTCAGACTTGTCATGAGTCAGAGTTGTGACAGGCCACAGTTTGGTGGGGTCAGACTTGTCATGAGTCAGAGTTGTGACGGGTAACAGTTTGGTCGGGTCAGACTCGTCATGAGTCAGAGTTGTGACGGGTAACAGTTTTTGGTCGGGTCAGACTTTTCATGAGTAAGAGTTGTGACGGGTAACAGTTTGGTCGGGTCAGACTTGTCATGAGTCAGAGTTGTGACGGGTAACAGTTTTTGGTCGGATCAGACTTTTCGTGAGTAAGAGTTGTGACGGGTAACAGTTTGGTCGGGTCAGACTTGTCATGAGTCAGAGTTGTGACGGGTAACAGTTTGGTCGTGTCAGACATGTCATGAGTCAGAGTTGTGACGGGTAACAGTTTGGTCGGGTCAGACTTGTCATGAGTCAGAGTTGTGACGGGTAACAGTTTGGTCGGGTCAGACTTGTCATGAGTCAGAGTTGTGACGGGTAACAGTTTTTGGTCGGATCAGACTTTCCATGAGTAAGGGTTGTGACGGGTAACAGTTTGGTCGGGTCAGACTTGTCATGAGTCAGAGTTGTGACGGGTAACAGTTTGGTCGGGTCAGACTTGTCATGAGTCAAGAGTTGTGACGGGTAACAGTTTGGTCGGGTCAGACTTGTCATGAGTCAGAGTTGTGACCGGTGACAGTTTGGTCGGGTCAGACTTGTCATGAGTCAGAGTTGTGACGGGTAACAGTTTGGTCGGGTCAGACTTGTCATGAGTCAGAGTTGTGACGGGTAACAGTTTGGTCGGGTCAGACTTGTCATGAGTCAGAGTTGTGACGGGTAACAGTTTGGTTGGGTCAGACTTGTCATGAGTCAGAGCTGTGACGGGTAACAGTTTGGTCGGGTCAGAATTGTCATGAGTCAGATTGACTCTCGTAACAGCCTGGTCGGGTCAGACTTGTCATGAGTCAGAGTTGTGACGGGGAACAGTTTGGTCGTGTCAGACATGTCATGAGTCAGAGTGACGCTCGTAACAGCCTGGTCGGGTCAGACTTGTCATGAGTCAGAGTTGTGACATGTAACTGTTTGGTCGTGTCAGACTTGTCATGAGTCAGAGTGACGCTCGTGACAGCCTGGTCGGGTCAGACTTGTTATGAGTCAGAGTTTTAACGGGTAACAGCTTGGTCGGGTCAGACTTGTCATGCGTGAGAGTTGTGACAGGCCACAGTTTGGTCGGGTCAGACTTGTCATGAGTCAGAGTTGTGACGGGTAACAGTTTGGTCGTGTCAGACTTGTCATGAGTCAGAGTTGTGACGGGTAACAGTTTGGTCGGGTCAGACTTGTCATGAGTCAGAGTTATGACGGGTAACAGTTTGGTCGGGTCAGACTTGTCATCAGTCAGAGTTGTGACGGATAACAGTTTGGTCGGGTCAGACTTGTCATGAGTCAGAGTTGTGACGGGTAACAGTTTGGTTGGGTCAGACTTGTCATGAGTCAGAGTTGTGACGGGTAACAGTTTGGTCGTGTCAGACTTTTCATGAGTCAGAGTTGTGACGGGTAACGGTTTGGTCGGGTCAGACTTGTCATGAGTCAGAGTTGTGACGGGTAACAGTTTGGTCGGGTCAGACTTGTCATGAGTCAGAGTTGTGACGGGTAACAGTTTTTGGTCGGGTCAGACTTTTCATGAGTAAGAGTTGTGACGGGTAACAGTTTGGTCGGGTCAGACTTGTCATGAGTCAGAGTTGTGACGGGTAACAGTTTGGTCCTGTCAGACATGTCATGAGTCAGAGTTGTGACGGGTAACAGTTTGGTCGGGTCAGACTTGTCATGAGTCAGAGTTGTGACGGGTAACAGTTTGGTCGGGTCAGACTTGTCATGAGTCAGCGTTGTGACGGGTAACAGTTTGGTCGGGTCAGACTTGTCATGAGTGAGAGTTGTGACGGGTAACAGTTTGGTCGGGTCAGACTTGTCATGAGTCAGAGTTGTGACAGGCCACAGTTTGGTGGGGTCAGACTTGTCATGAGTCAGAGTTGTGACGGGTAACAGTTTGGTCGGGTCAGACTCGTCATGAGTCAGAGTTGTGACGGGTAACAGTTTTTGGTCGGGTCAGACTTTTCATGAGTAAGAGTTGTGACGGGTAACAGTTTGGTCGGGTCAGACTTGTCATGAGTCAGAGTTGTGACGGGTAACAGTTTTTGGTCGGATCAGACTTTTCGTGAGTAAGAGTTGTGACGGGTAACAGTTTGGTCGGGTCAGACTTGTCATGAGTCAGAGTTGTGACGGGTAACAGTTTGGTCGTGTCAGACATGTCATGAGTCAGAGTTGTGACGGGTAACAGTTTGGTCGGGTCAGACTTGTCATGAGTCAGAGTTGTGACGGGTAACAGTTTGGTCGGGTCAGACTTGTCATGAGTCAGAGTTGTGACGGGTAACAGTTTATTCCGGTCAGACTTGTCATGAGTCAGACATGTCACGGGTCACAGTTTGGTCGGGTCAGACTTGTTATGAGTCAGAGTTGTGACGGGTAACAGTTAGGTCGGGTCAGACTTGTCATGAGTCAGAGTTGTGACAGGCCACAGTTTGGTGGGGTCAGACTTGTCATGAGTCAGAGTTGTGACGGGTAACAGTTTGGTCGGGTCAGACTTGTCATGAGTCAGAGTTGTGACGGGTAACAGTTTTTGGTCGGGTCAGACTTTTCATGAGTAAGAGTTGTGACGGGTAACAGTTTGGTCGGGTCAGACTTGTCATGAGTCAGAGTTGTGACGGGTAACAGTTTGGTCGTGTCAGACATGTCATGAGTCAGAGTTGTGACGGGTAACAGTTTGGTCGGGTCAGACTCGTCATGAGTCAGAGTTGTGACGGGTTACAGTTTGGTCGGGTCAGACTTGTCATGAGTCAGAGTTGTGACGGGTAACAGTTTGGTCGGGTCAGACTTGTCATGAGTCAGAGTTGTGACGGGTAACAGTTTGGTCGGGTCAGACTTGTCATGAGTCAGAGTTGTGACGGGTAACAGTTTGGTCGGGTCAGACTTGTCATGAGTCAAGAGTTGTGACGGGTAACATTTTGGTCGGGTCAGACTTGTCATGAGTCAGAGTTGTGACGGGTAACAGTTTGGTCGGGTCAGACTTGTCATGAGTCAGAGTTGTGACCGGTGACAGTTTGGTCGGGTCGGACTTGTCATGAGTCAGAGTTGTGACCGGTGACAGTTTGGTCGGGTCAGACTTGTCATGAGTCAGAGTTGTGACGGGTAACAGTTTGGTCGGGTCAGACTTGTCATGAGTCAGAGTTGTGACGGGTAACAGTTTGGTTGGGTCAGACTTGTCATGAGTCAGAGCTGTGACGGGTAACAGTTTGGTCGGGTCAGAATTGTCATGAGTCAGATTGACTCTCGTAACAGCCTGGTCGGGTCAGACTTGTCATGAGTCTGAGTTGTGACGGGTAACAGTTTGGTCGTGTCAGACTTGCCATGAGTCAGAGTGACGCTCGTGACAGCCTGGTCGGGTCAGACTTGTTATGAGTCAGAGTTGTGACGGTTAAACAGTTTGGTCGTGTCAGACTTGTCATGAGTCAGAGTTGTGACGGGTAACAGTTTGGTCGGGTCAGACTTGTCATGAGTCAGAGTTGTGACGGGTAACAGTTTGGTCGGGTCAGACTTGTCATGAGTCAGAGTTGTGACCGGTGACAGTTTGGTCGGGTCAGACTTGTCATGAGTCAGAGTTGTGACGGGTAACAGTTTGGTCGGGTCAGACTTGTCATGAGTCAGAGTTGTGACGGGTAACAGTTTGGTCGGGTCAGACTTGTCATGAGTCAGAGTTGTGACGGGTAACAGTTTGGTTGGGTCAGACTTGTCATGAGTCAGAGCTGTGACGGGTAACAGTTTGGTCGGGTCAGAATTGTCATGAGTCAGATTGACTCTCGTAACAGCCTGGTCGGGTCAGACTTGTCATGAGTCAGAGTTGTGACGGGTAACAGTTTGGTCGTGTCAGACATGTCATGAGTCAGAGTGACGCTCGTAACAGCCTGGTCGGGTCAGACTTGTCATGAGTCAGAGTTGTGACGGGTAACTGTTTGGTCGTGTCAGACTTGTCATGAGTCAGAGTGACGCTCGTGACAGCCTGGTCGGGTCAGACTTGTTATGAGTCAGAGTTGTAACGGGTAACAGCTTGGTCGGGTCAGACTTGTCATGCGTGAGAGTTGTGACAGGCCACAGTTTGGTCGGGTCAGACTTGTCATGAGTCAGAGTTGTGACGGGTAACAGTTTGGTCGTGTCAGACTTGTCATGAGTCAGAGTTTTGACGGGTAACAGTTTGGTCGGGTCAGACTTGTCATGAGTCAGAGTTATGACGGGTAACAGTTTGGTCGGGTCAGACTTGTCATCAGTCAGAGTTGTGACGGATAACAGTTTGGTCGGGTCAGACTTGTCATGAGTCAGAGTTGTGACGGGTAACAGTTTGGTTGGGTCAGACTTGTCATGAGTCAGAGTTGTGACGGGTAACAGTTTGGTCGGGTCAGACTTGTCATGAGTCAGAGTTGTGACGGGTAACAGTTTTTGGTCGGGTCAGACTTTTCATGAGTAAGAGTTGTGACGGGTAACAGTTTGGTCGGGTCAGACTTGTCATGAGTCAGAGTTGTGACGGGTAACAGTTTGGTCGTGTCAGACATGTCATGAGTCAGAGTTGTGACGGGTAACAGTTTGGTCGGGTCAGACTTGTCATGAGTCAGAGTTGTGACGGGTAACAGTTTGGTCGGGTCAGACTTGTCATGAGTGAGAGTTGTGACGGGTAACAGTTTGGTCGGGTCAGACTTGTCATGAGTCAGCGTTGTGACGGGTAACAGTTTGGTCGGGTCAGACTTGTCATGAGTGAGAGTTGTGACGGGTAACAGTTTGGTCGGGTCAGACTTGTCATGAGTCAGAGTTGTGACAGGCCACAGTTTGGTGGGGTCAGACTTGTCATGAGTCAGAGTTGTGACGGGTAACAGTTTGGTCGGGTCAGACTCGTCATGAGTCAGAGTTGTGACGGGTAACAGTTTTTGGTCGGGTCAGACTTTTCATGAGTAAGAGTTGTGACGGGTAACAGTTTGGTCGGGTCACACTTGTCATGAGTCAGAGTTGTGACGGGTAACAGTTTTTGGTCGGATCAGACTTTTCGTGAGTAAGAGTTGTGACGGGTAACAGTTTGGTCGGGTCAGACTTGTCATGAGTCAGAGTTGTGACGGGTAACAGTTTGGTCGTGTCAGACATGTCATGAGTCAGAGTTGTGACGGGTAACAGTTTGGTCGGGTCAGACTTGTCATGAGTCAGAGTTGTGACGGGTAACAGTTTGGTCGGGTCAGACTTGTCATGAGTCAGAGTTGTGACGGGTAACAGTTTATTCCGGTCAGACTTGTCATGAGTCAGACATGTCACGGGTCACAGTTTGGTCGGGTCAGACTTGTTATGAGTCAGAGTTGTGACGGGTAACAGTTTGGTCGGGTCAGACTTGTCATGAGTCAGAGTTGTGACAGGCCACAGGTTGGTGGGGTCAGACTTGTCATGAGTCAGAGTTGTGACGGGTAACAGTTTGGTCGGGTCAGACTTGTCATGAGTCAGAGTTGTGACGGGTAACAGTTTTTGGTCGGGTCAGACTTTTCATGAGTAAGAGTTGTGACGGGTAACAGTTTGGTCGGGTCAGACTTGTCATGAGTCAGAGTTGTGACGGGTAACAGTTTGGTCGTGTCAGACATGTCATGAGTCAGAGTTGTGACGGGTAACAGTTTGGTCGGGTCAGACTCGTCATGAGTCAGAGTTGTGACGGGTTACAGTTTGGTCGGGTCAGACTTGTGATGAGTCAGAGTTGTGACGGGTAACAGTTTGGTCGGGTCAGACTTGTCATGAGTCAGAGTTGTGACGGGTAAGAGTTTGGTCGGGTCAGACTTGTCATGAGTCAAGAGTTGTGACGGGTAACATTTTGGTCGGGTCAGACTTGTCATGAGTCAGAGTTGTGACCGGTGACAGTTTGGTCGGGTCAGACTTGTCATGAGTCAGAGTTGTGACCGGTAACAGTTTGGTCCGGTCAGACTTGTCATGAGTCAGAGTTGTGACGGGTAACAGTTTGGTCGGGTCAGACTTGTCATGAGTCAGAGTTGTGACGGGTAACAGTTTGGTTGGGTCAGACTTGTCATGAGTCAGAGCTGTGACGGGTAACAGTTTGGTCGGGTCAGAATTGTCATGAGTCAGATTGACTCTCGTAACAGCCTGGTCGGGTCAGACTTGTCATGAGTCTGAGTTGTGACGGGTAACAGTTTGGTCGTGTCAGACTTGCCATGAGTCAGAGTGACGCTCGTGACAGCCTGGTCGGGTCAGACTTGTTATGAGTCAGAGTTGTGACGGTTAAACAGTTTGGTCGTGTCAGACTTGTCATGAGTCAGAGTTGTGACGGGTAACAGTTTGGTCGGGTCAGACTTGTCATGAGTCAGAGTTGTGACGGGTAACAGTTTGGTCGGGTCAGACTTGTCATGAGTCAGAGTTGTGACGGGTAACAGTTTGGTCGGGTCAGACTTGTCATGAGTCAGAGTTGTGACGGGTAACAGTTTTTGGTCGGATCAGACTTTTCGTGAGTAAGAGTTGTGACGGGTAACAGTTTGGTCGGGTCAGACTTGTCATGAGTCAGAGTTGTGACGGGTAACAGTTTGGTCGTGTCAGACATGTCATGAGTCAGAGTTGTGACGGGTAACAGTTTGGTCGGGTCAGACTTGTCATGAGTCAGAGTTGTGACGGGTAACAGTTTGGTCGGGTCAGACTTGTCATGAGTCAGAGTTGTGACGGGTAACAGTTTATTCCGGTCAGACTTGTCATGAGTCAGACATGTCACGGGTCACAGTTTGGTCGGGTCAGACTTGTTATGAGTCAGAGTTGTGACGGGTAACAGTTTGGTCGGGTCAGACTTGTCATGAGTCAGAGTTGTGACAGGCCACAGGTTGGTGGGGTCAGACTTGTCATGAGTCAGAGTTGTGACGGGTAACAGTTTGGTCGGGTCAGACTTGTCATGAGTCAGAGTTGTGACGGGTAACAGTTTTTGGTCGGGTCAGACTTTTCATGAGTAAGAGTTGTGACGGGTAACAGTTTGGTCGGGTCAGACTTGTCATGAGTCAGAGTTGTGACGGGTAACAGTTTGGTCGTGTCAGACATGTCATGAGTCAGAGTTGTGACGGGTAACAGTTTGGTCGGGTCAGACTCGTCATGAGTCAGAGTTGTGACGGGTTACAGTTTGGTCGGGTCAGACTTGTGATGAGTCAGAGTTGTGACGGGTAACAGTTTGGTCGGGTCAGACTTGTCATGAGTCAGAGTTGTGACGGGTAAGAGTTTGGTCGGGTCAGACTTGTCATGAGTCAAGAGTTGTGACGGGTAACATTTTGGTCGGGTCAGACTTGTCATGAGTCAGAGTTGTGACCGGTGACAGTTTGGTCGGGTCAGACTTGTCATGAGTCAGAGTTGTGACCGGTAACAGTTTGGTCCGGTCAGACTTGTCATGAGTCAGAGTTGTGACGGGTAACAGTTTGGTCGGGTCAGACTTGTCATGAGTCAGAGTTGTGACGGGTAACAGTTTGGTTGGGTCAGACTTGTCATGAGTCAGAGCTGTGACGGGTAACAGTTTGGTCGGGTCAGAATTGTCATGAGTCAGATTGACTCTCGTAACAGCCTGGTCGGGTCAGACTTGTCATGAGTCTGAGTTGTGACGGGTAACAGTTTGGTCGTGTCAGACTTGCCATGAGTCAGAGTGACGCTCGTGACAGCCTGGTCGGGTCAGACTTGTTATGAGTCAGAGTTGTGACGGTTAAACAGTTTGGTCGTGTCAGACTTGTCATGAGTCAGAGTTGTGACGGGTAACAGTTTGGTCGGGTCAGACTTGTCATGAGTCAGAGTTTTGACGGGTAACAGTTTGGTCGGGTCAGACTTGTCATGAGTCAGAGTTGTGACGGGTAACAGTTTGGTCGGGTCAGACTTGTCATGAGTCAGAGTTGTGACGGGTAACAGTTTGGTCGTGTCAGACATGTCATGAGTCAGAGTGACGCTCGTAACAGCCTGGTCGGGTCAGACTTGTCATGAGTCAGTGTTGTGACGGGTAACAGCTTGGTCGGGTCAGACTTGTCATGAGTCAGAGTTGTGACAGGCCACAGTTTGGTCGGGTCAGACTTGTCATGAGTCAGAGTTGTGACGGGTAACAGTTTGGTCGTGTCAGACTTGTCATGAGTCAGAGTTGTGACGGGTAACAGTTTGGTCGGGTCAGACTTGTCATGAGTCAGAGTTGTGACGGGTAACAGTTTATTCCGGTCAGACTTGTCATGAGTCAGACATGTCACGGGTCACAGTTTGGTCGGGTCAGACTTGTTATGAGTCAGAGTTGTGACGGGTAACAGTTTGGTCGGGTCAGACTTGTCATGAGTCAGAGTTGTGACAGGCCACAGTTTGGTGGGGTCAGACTTGTCATGAGTCAGAGTTGTGACGGGTAACAGTTTGGTTGGGTCAGACTTGTCATGAGTCAGAGTTGTGACGAGTAACAGTTTGGTCGGGTCAGACTTGTCATGAGTCAGAGTTGTGACGGGTAACAGTTTTTGGTCGGGTCAGACTTTTCATGAGTAAGAGTTGTGACGGGTAACAGTTTGGTCGGGTCAGACTTGTCATGAGTCAGAGTTGTGACGGGTAACAGTTTGGTCGTGTCAGACATGTCATGAGTCAGAGTTGTGACGGGTAACAGTTTGGTCGGGTCAGACTTGTCATGAGTCAGAGTTGTGACGGGTAACAGTTTGGTCGGGTCAGACTTGTCATGAGTGAGAGTTGTGACGGGTAACAGTTTGGTCGGGTCAGACTTGTCATGAGTCAGCGTTGTGACGGGTAACAGTTTGGTCGGGTCAGACTTGTCATGAGTGAGAGTTGTGACGGGTAACAGTTTGGTCGGGTCAGACTTGTCATGAGTCAGAGTTGTGACAGGCCACAGTTTGGTGGGGTCAGACTTGTCATGAGTCAGAGTTGTGACGGGTAACAGTTTGGTCGGGTCAGACTCGTCATGAGTCAGAGTTGTGACGGGTAACAGTTTTTGGTCGGGTCAGACTTTTCATGAGTAAGAGTTGTGACGGGTAACAGTTTGGTCGGGTCACACTTGTCATGAGTCAGAGTTGTGACGGGTAACAGTTTTTGGTCGGATCAGACTTTTCGTGAGTAAGAGTTGTGACGGGTAACAGTTTGGTCGGGTCAGACTTGTCATGAGTCAGAGTTGTGACGGGTAACAGTTTGGTCGTGTCAGACATGTCATGAGTCAGAGTTGTGACGGGTAACAGTTTGGTCGGGTCAGACTTGTCATGAGTCAGAGTTGTGACGGGTAACAGTTTGGTCGGGTCAGACTTGTCATGAGTCAGAGTTGTGACGGGTAACAGTTTATTCCGGTCAGACTTGTCATGAGTCAGACATGTCACGGGTCACAGTTTGGTCGGGTCAGACTTGTTATGAGTCAGAGTTGTGACGGGTAACAGTTTGGTCGGGTCAGACTTGTCATGAGTCAGAGTTGTGACAGGCCACAGGTTGGTGGGGTCAGACTTGTCATGAGTCAGAGTTGTGACGGGTAACAGTTTGGTCGGGTCAGACTTGTCATGAGTCAGAGTTGTGACGGGTAACAGTTTTTGGTCGGGTCAGACTTTTCATGAGTAAGAGTTGTGACGGGTAACAGTTTGGTCGGGTCAGACTTGTCATGAGTCAGAGTTGTGACGGGTAACAGTTTGGTCGTGTCAGACATGTCATGAGTCAGAGTTGTGACGGGTAACAGTTTGGTCGGGTCAGACTCGTCATGAGTCAGAGTTGTGACGGGTTACAGTTTGGTCGGGTCAGACTTGTGATGAGTCAGAGTTGTGACGGGTAACAGTTTGGTCGGGTCAGACTTGTCATGAGTCAGAGTTGTGACGGGTAAGAGTTTGGTCGGGTCAGACTTGTCATGAGTCAAGAGTTGTGACGGGTAACATTTTGGTCGGGTCAGACTTGTCATGAGTCAGAGTTGTGACCGGTGACAGTTTGGTCGGGTCAGACTTGTCATGAGTCAGAGTTGTGACCGGTAACAGTTTGGTCCGGTCAGACTTGTCATGAGTCAGAGTTGTGACGGGTAACAGTTTGGTCGGGTCAGACTTGTCATGAGTCAGAGTTGTGACGGGTAACAGTTTGGTTGGGTCAGACTTGTCATGAGTCAGAGCTGTGACGGGTAACAGTTTGGTCGGGTCAGAATTGTCATGAGTCAGATTGACTCTCGTAACAGCCTGGTCGGGTCAGACTTGTCATGAGTCTGAGTTGTGACGGGTAACAGTTTGGTCGTGTCAGACTTGCCATGAGTCAGAGTGACGCTCGTGACAGCCTGGTCGGGTCAGACTTGTTATGAGTCAGAGTTGTGACGGTTAAACAGTTTGGTCGTGTCAGACTTGTCATGAGTCAGAGTTGTGACGGGTAACAGTTTGGTCGGGTCAGACTTGTCATGAGTCAGAGTTGTGACGGGTAACAGTTTGGTCGGGTCAGACTTGTCATGAGTCAGAGTTGTGACGGGTAACAGTTTGGTCGGGTCAGACTTGTCATGAGTCAGAGTTGTGACGGGTAACAGTTTTTGGTCGGATCAGACTTTTCGTGAGTAAGAGTTGTGACGGGTAACAGTTTGGTCGGGTCAGACTTGTCATGAGTCAGAGTTGTGACGGGTAACAGTTTGGTCGTGTCAGACATGTCATGAGTCAGAGTTGTGACGGGTAACAGTTTGGTCGGGTCAGACTTGTCATGAGTCAGAGTTGTGACGGGTAACAGTTTGGTCGGGTCAGACTTGTCATGAGTCAGAGTTGTGACGGGTAACAGTTTATTCCGGTCAGACTTGTCATGAGTCAGACATGTCACGGGTCACAGTTTGGTCGGGTCAGACTTGTTATGAGTCAGAGTTGTGACGGGTAACAGTTTGGTCGGGTCAGACTTGTCATGAGTCAGAGTTGTGACAGGCCACAGGTTGGTGGGGTCAGACTTGTCATGAGTCAGAGTTGTGACGGGTAACAGTTTGGTCGGGTCAGACTTGTCATGAGTCAGAGTTGTGACGGGTAACAGTTTTTGGTCGGGTCAGACTTTTCATGAGTAAGAGTTGTGACGGGTAACAGTTTGGTCGGGTCAGACTTGTCATGAGTCAGAGTTGTGACGGGTAACAGTTTGGTCGTGTCAGACATGTCATGAGTCAGAGTTGTGACGGGTAACAGTTTGGTCGGGTCAGACTCGTCATGAGTCAGAGTTGTGACGGGTTACAGTTTGGTCGGGTCAGACTTGTGATGAGTCAGAGTTGTGACGGGTAACAGTTTGGTCGGGTCAGACTTGTCATGAGTCAGAGTTGTGACGGGTAAGAGTTTGGTCGGGTCAGACTTGTCATGAGTCAAGAGTTGTGACGGGTAACATTTTGGTCGGGTCAGACTTGTCATGAGTCAGAGTTGTGACCGGTGACAGTTTGGTCGGGTCAGACTTGTCATGAGTCAGAGTTGTGACCGGTAACAGTTTGGTCCGGTCAGACTTGTCATGAGTCAGAGTTGTGACGGGTAACAGTTTGGTCGGGTCAGACTTGTCATGAGTCAGAGTTGTGACGGGTAACAGTTTGGTTGGGTCAGACTTGTCATGAGTCAGAGCTGTGACGGGTAACAGTTTGGTCGGGTCAGAATTGTCATGAGTCAGATTGACTCTCGTAACAGCCTGGTCGGGTCAGACTTGTCATGAGTCTGAGTTGTGACGGGTAACAGTTTGGTCGTGTCAGACTTGCCATGAGTCAGAGTGACGCTCGTGACAGCCTGGTCGGGTCAGACTTGTTATGAGTCAGAGTTGTGACGGTTAAACAGTTTGGTCGTGTCAGACTTGTCATGAGTCAGAGTTGTGACGGGTAACAGTTTGGTCGGGTCAGACTTGTCATGAGTCAGAGTTTTGACGGGTAACAGTTTGGTCGGGTCAGACTTGTCATGAGTCAGAGTTGTGACGGGTAACAGTTTGGTCGGGTCAGACTTGTCATGAGTCAGAGTTGTGACGGGTAACAGTTTGGTCGTGTCAGACATGTCATGAGTCAGAGTGACGCTCGTAACAGCCTGGTCGGGTCAGACTTGTCATGAGTCAGTGTTGTGACGGGTAACAGCTTGGTCGGGTCAGACTTGTCATGAGTCAGAGTTGTGACAGGCCACAGTTTGGTCGGGTCAGACTTGTCATGAGTCAGAGTTGTGACGGGTAACAGTTTGGTCGTGTCAGACTTGTCATGAGTCAGAGTTGTGACGGGTAACAGTTTGGTCGGGTCAGACTTGTCATGAGTCAGAGTTGTGACGGGTAACAGTTTATTCCGGTCAGACTTGTCATGAGTCAGACATGTCACGGGTCACAGTTTGGTCGGGTCAGACTTGTTATGAGTCAGAGTTGTGACGGGTAACAGTTTGGTCGGGTCAGACTTGTCATGAGTCAGAGTTGTGACAGGCCACAGTTTGGTGGGGTCAGACTTGTCATGAGTCAGAGTTGTGACGGGTAACAGTTTGGTCGGGTCAGACTTGTCATGAGTCAGAGTTGTGACGGGTAACAGTTTTTGGTCGGGTCAGACTTTTCATGAGTAAGAGTTGTGACGGGTAACAGTTTGGTCGGGTCAGACTTGTCATGAGTCAGAGTTGTGACGGGTAACAGTTTGGTCGTGTCAGACATGTCATGAGTCAGAGTTGTGACGGGTAACAGTTTGGTCGGGTCAGACTCGTCATGAGTCAGAGTTGTGACGGGTTACAGTTTGGTCGGGTCAGACTTGTCATGAGTCAGAGTTGTGACGGGTAACAGTTTGGTCGGGTCAGACTTGTCATGAGTCAGAGTTGTGACGGGTAACAGTTTGGTCGGGTCAGACTTGTCATGAGTCAGAGTTGTGACGGGTAACAGTTTGGTCGGGTCAGACTTGTCATGAGTCAGAGTTGCGACGGGTAACAGTTTTGGTCGGGTCAGACTTTTCATGAGTAAGAGTTGTGACGGGTAACAGTTTGGTCGGGTCAGACTTGTCATGAGTCAGAGTTGTGACGGGTAACAGTTTGGTCGTGTCAGACATGTCATGAGTCAGAGTTGTGACGGGTAACAGTTTGGTCGGGTCAGACTTGTCATGAGTCAGAGTTGTGACGGGTAACAGTTTGGTCGGGTCAGACTTGTCATGAGTCAGCGTTGTGACGGGTAACAGTTTGGTCGGGTCAGACTTGTCATGAGTGAGAGTTGTGACGGGTAACAGTTTGGTCGGGTCAGACTTGTCATGAGTCAGAGTTGTGACAGGCCACAGTTTGGTGGGGTCAGACTTGTCATGAGTCAGAGTTGTGACGGGTAACAGTTTGGTCGGGTCAGACTTGTCATGAGTCAGAGTTGTGACGGGTAACAGTTTTTGGTCGGGTCAGACTTTTCATGAGTAAGAGTTGTGACGGGTAACAGTTTGGTCGGGTCAGACTTTTCATGAGTCAGAGTTGTGACGGGTAACAGTTTTTGGTCGGATCAGACTTTTCATGAGTAAGAGTTGTGACGGGTAACAGTTTGGTCGGGTCAGACTTGTCATGAGTCCGAGTTGTGACGGGTAACAGTTTGGTCGTGTCAGACATGTCATGAGTCAGAGTTGTGACGGGTAACAGTTTGGTCGGGTCAGACTCGTCATGAGTCAGAGTTGTGACGGGTAACAGTTTGGTCGTGTCAGACTTGTCACGAGTCAGAGTGACGCTCGTGACAGCATTGTCGGGTCAGACTTGTCATGAGTCAGAGTTGTGACGGGTAACAGTTTGGTCGGGTCAGACTTGTCATGAGTCAGAGTTGTGACGGGTAACAGTTTAGTCCGGTCAGACTTGTCATGAGTCAGACATGTCACGGGTCACAGTTTGGTCGGGTCAGACTTGTTATGAGTCAGAGTTGTGACGGGTAACAGTTTGGGCGGGTCAGACTTGTCATGAGTCAGAGTTGTGACAGGCCACAGTTTGGTGGGGTCAGACTTGTCATGAGTCAGAGTTGTGACGGGTAACAGTTTGGTCGGGTCAGACTTGTCATGAGTCAGAGTTGTGACCGGTAACAGTTTGGTCGGGTCAGACTTGTCATGAGTCAGAGTTGTGACGGGTAACAGTTTGGTCGGGTCAGACTTGTCATGAGTCAGAGTTGTGACGGGTAACAGTTTGGTTGGGTCAGACTTGTCATGAGTCAGAGCTGTGACGGGTAACAGTTTGGTCGGTTCAGAATTGTCATGAGTCAGATTGACTCTCGTAACAGCCTGGTCGGGTCAGACTTGTCATGAGTCTGAGTTGTGACGGGTAACAGTTTGGTCGTGTCAGACTTGCCATGAGTCAGAGTGACGCTCGTGACAGCCTGGTCGGGTCAGACTTGTTATGAGTCAGAGTTGTGACGGTTAAACAGTTTGGTCGTGTCAGACTTGTCATGAGTCAGAGTTGTGACGGGTAACAGTTTGGTCGGGTCAGACTTGTCATGAGTCAGAGTTGTGACGGGTAACAGTTTGGTCGGGTCAGACTTGTCATGAGTCAGAGTTGTGACGGGTAACAGTTTGGTCGGGTCAGACTTGTCATGAGTCAGAGTTGTGACGGGTAACAGTTTGGTCGTGTCAGACATGTCATGAGTCAGAGTGACGCTCGTAACAGCCTGGTCGGGTCAGACTTGTCATGAGTCAGAGTTGTGACGGGTAACAGCTTGGTCGGGTCAGACTTGTCATGAGTCAGAGTTGTGACAGGCCACAGTTTGGTCGGGTCAGACTTGTCATGAGTCAGAGTTGTGACGGGTAACAGTTTGGTCGTGTCAGACTTGTCATGAGTCAGAGTTGTGACGGGTAACAGTTTGGTCGGGTCAGACTTGTCATGAGTCACAGTTGTGACGGGTAACAGTTTATTCCGGTCAGACTTGTCATGAGTCAGACATGTCACGGGTCACAGTTTGGTCGGGTCAGACTTGTTATGAGTCAGAGTTGTGACGGGTAACAGTTTGGTCGGGTCAGACTTGTCATGAGTCAGAGTTGTGACAGGCCACAGTTTGGTGGGGTCAGACTTGTCATGAGTCAGAGTTGTGACGGGTAACAGTTTGGTCGGGTCAGACTTGTCATGAGTCAGAGTTGTGACGGGTAACAGTTTTTGGTCGGGTCAGACTTTTCATGAGTAAGAGTTGTGACGGGTAACAGTTTGGTCGGGTCAGACTTGTCATGAGTCAGAGTTGTGACGGGTAACAGTTTGGTCGTGTCAGACATGTCATGAGTCAGAGTTGTGACGGGTAACAGTTTGGTCGGGTCAGACTCGTCATGAGTCAGAGTTGTGACGGGTTACAGTTTGGTCGGGTCAGACTTGTCATGAGTCAGAGTTGTGACGGGTAACAGTTTGGTCGGGTCAGACTTGTCATGAGTCAGAGTTGTGACGGGTAACAGTTTTGTCGGGTCAGACTTGTCATGAGTCAGGGTTGTGACGGGTAACAGTTTGGTCGGGTCAGACTTGTCATGAGTCAGAGTTGTGACGGGTAACAGTTTTGGTCGGGTCAGACTTTTCATGAGTAAGAGTTGTGACGGGTAACAGTTTGGTCGGGTCAGACTTGTCATGAGTCAGAGTTGTGACGGGTAACAGTTTGGTCGTGTCAGACATGTCATGAGTCAGAGTTGTGACGGGTAACAGTTTGGTCGGGTCAGACTTGTCATGAGTCAGAGTTGTGACGGGTAACAGTTTGGTCGGGTCAGACTTGTCATGAGTCAGCGTTGTGACGGGTAACAGTTTGGTCGGGTCAGACTTGTCATGAGTGAGAGTTGTGACGGGTAACAGTTTGGTCGGGTCAGACTTGTCATGAGTCAGAGTTGTGACAGGCCACAGTTTGGTGGGGTCAGACTTGTCATGAGTCAGAGTTGTGACGGGTAACAGTTTGGTCGGGTCAGACTTGTCATGAGTCAGAGTTGTGACGGGTAACAGTTTTTGGTCGGGTCAGACTTTTCATGAGTAAGAGTTGTGACGGGTAACAGTTTGGTCGGGTCAGACTTGTCATGAGTCAGAGTTGTGACGGGTAACAGTTTTTGGTCGGATCAGACTTTTCATGAGTAAGAGTTGTGACGGGTAACAGTTTGGTCGGGTCAGACTTGTCATGAGTCCGAGTTGTGACGGGTAACAGTTTGGTCGTGTCAGACATGTCATGAGTCAGAGTTGTGACGGGTAACAGTTTGGTCGGGTCAGACTCGTCATGAGTCAGAGTTGTGACGGGTAACAGTTTGGTCGTGTCAGACTTGTCACGAGTCAGAGTGACGCTCGTGACAGCATTGTCGGGTCAGACTTGTCATGAGTCAGAGTTGTGACGGGTAACAGTTTGGTCGGGTCAGACTTGTCATGAGTCAGAGTTGTGACGGGTAACAGTTTAGTCCGGTCAGACTTGTCATGAGTCAGACATGTCACGGGTCACAGTTTGGTCGGGTCAGACTTGTTATGAGTCAAAGTTGTGACGGGTAACAGTTTGGTCGGGTCAGACTTGTCATGAGTCAGAGTTGTGACAGGCCACAGTTTGGTGGGGTCAGACTTGTCATGAGTCAGAGTTGTGACGGGTAACAGTTTGGTCGGGTCAGACTTGTCATGAGTCAGAGTTGTGACGGGTAACAGTTTTTGGTCGGATCAGACTTTTCATGAGTAAGAGTTGTGACGGGTAACAGTTTGGTCGGGTCAGACTTGTCATGAGTCAGAGTTGTGACGGGTAACAGTTTGGTCGTGTCAGACATGTCATGAGTCAGAGTTGTGACGGGTAACAGTTTGGTCGGGTCAGACTCGTCATGAGTCAGAGTTGTGACGGGTTACAGTTTGGTCGGGTCAGACTTGTCATGAGTCAGAGTTGTGACGGGTAACAGTTTGGTCGGGTCAGACTTGTCATGAGTCAGAGTTGTGACGGGTAACAGTTTGGTCGGGTCAGACTTGTTATGAGTCACAGTTGTGACGGGTAACAGTTTGGTCGGGTCAGACTTGTCATGAGTCAAGAGTTGTGACGGGTAACATTTTGGTCGGGTCAGACTTGTCATGAGTCAGAGTTGTGAGGGGTAACAGTTTGGTCGGGTCAGACTTGTCATGAGTCAGAGTTGTGACCGGTGACAGTTTGGTCGGGTCAGACTTGTCATGAGTCAGAGTTGTGACCGGTAACAGTTTGGTCGGGTCAGACTTGTCATGAGTCAGAGTTGTGACGGGTAACAGTTTGGTCGGGTCAGACTTGTCATGAGTCAGAGTTGTGACGGGTAACAGTTTGGTTGGGTCAGACTTGTCATGAGTCAGAGCTGTGACGGGTAACAGTTTGGTCGGGTCAGAATTGTCATGAGTCAGATTGACTCTCGTAACAGCCTGGTCGGGTCAGACTTGTCATGAGTCTGAGTTGTGACGGGTAACAGTTTGGTCGTGTCAGACTTGCCATGAGTCAGAGTGACGCTCGTGACAGCCTGGTCGGGTCAGACTTGTTATGAGTCAGAGTTGTGACGGTTAAACAGTTTGGTCGTGTCAGACTTGTCATGAGTCAGAGTTGTGACGGGTAACAGTTTGGTCGGGTCAGACTTGTCATGAGTCAGAGTTGTGACGGGTAACAGTTTGGTCGGGTCAGACTTGTCATGAGTCAGAGTTGTGACGGGTAACAGTTTGGTCGGGTCAGACTTGTCATGAGTCAGAGTTGTGACGGGTAACAGTTTGGTCGTGTCAGACATGTCATGAGTCAGAGTGACGCTCGTAACAGCCTGGTCGGGTCAGACTTGTCATGAGTCAGAGTTGTGACGGGTAACTGTTTGGTCCTGTCAGACTTGTCATGAGTCAGAGTGACGCTCGTGACAGCCTGGTCGGGTCAGACTTGTTATGAGTCAGAGTTGTGACGGGTAACAGCTTGGTCGGGTCAGACTTGTCATGAGTCAGAGTTGTGACAGGCCACAGTTTGGTCGGGTCAGACTGGTCACGAGTCAGAGTTGTGACGGGTAACAGTTTGGTCGTGTCAGACTTGTCATGAGTCAGAGTTGTGACGGGTAACAGTTTGGTCGGGTCAGACTTGTCATGAGTCAGAGTTATGACGGGTAACAGTTTGGTCGGGTCAGACTTGTCATCAGTCAGAGTTGTGACGGGTAACAGTTTGGTCGGGTCAGACTTGTCATGAGTCAGAGTTGTGACGGGTAACAGTTTGGTTGGGTCAGACTTGTCATGAGTCAGAGTTGTGACGGGTAACAGTTTGGTCGGGTCAGACTTGTCATGAGTCAGAGTTGTGACGGGTAACAGTTTTTGGTCGGGTCAGACTTTTCATGAGTAAGAGTTGTGACGGGTAACAGTTTGGTCGGGTCAGACTTGTCATGAGTCAGAGTTGTGACGGGTAACAGTTTGGTCGTCACAGACATGTCATGAGTCAGAGTTGTGACGGGTAACAGTTTGGTCGAGTCAGACTCGTCATGAGTCAGAGTTGTGACGGGTAACAGTTTGGTCGGGTCAGACTTGTCATGAGTCAGAGTTGTGACGGGTAACAGTTTGGTCGGGTCAGACTTGTCATGAGTCAGAGTTGTGACGGGTAACAGTTTGGTCGGGTCAGACTTGTCAGGAGTCAGAGTTGTGACGGGTAACAGTTTGGTCGGGTCAGACTTGTCATGAGTCAGAGTTGTGACAGGCCACAGTTTGGTGGGGTCAGACTTGTCATGAGTCAGAGTTGTGACGGGTAGCAGTTTGGTCGGGTCAGACTTGTCATGAGTCAGAGTTGTGACGGGTAACAGTTTTTGGTCGGGTCAGACTTTTCATGAGTAAGAGTTGTGACGGGTAACAGTTTGGTCGGGTCAGACTTGTCATGAGTCAGAGTTGTGACGGGTAACAGTTTGGTCGTGTCAGACATGTCATGAGTCAGAGTTGTGACGGGTAACAGTTTGGTCGGGTCAGACTCGTCATGAGTCAGAGTTGTGAAGGGTTACAGTTTGGTTGGGTCAGACTTGTCATGAGTCAGAGTTGTGACGGGTAACAGTTTGGTCGGGTCAGACTTGTCATGAGTCAGAGTTGTGACGGGTAACAGTTTGGTCGGGTCAGACTTGTCATGAGTCCGAGTTGTGACGGGCAACAGTTTGGTCGGGTCAGACTTGTCATGAGTCAAGAGTTGTGACGGGTAACATTTTGGTCGGGTCAGACTTGTCATGAGTCAGAGTTGTGACGGGTAACAGTTTGGTCGGGTCAGACTTGTCATGAGTCAGAGTTGTGACGGGTGACAGTTTGGTCGGGTCAGACTTGTCATGAGTCAGAGTTGTGACGGGTAACAGTTTGGTCGGGTCAGACTTGTCATGAGTCAGAGTTGTGACGGGTAACAGTTTGGTCGGGTCAGAGTTGTGACGGGTAACAGTTTGGTTGGGTCAGACTTGTCATGAGTCAGAGCTGTGACGGGTAACAGTTTGGTCGGGTCAGAATTGTCATGAGTCAGATTGACTCTCGTAACAGCCTGGTCGGGTCAGACTTGTCATGAGTCAGAGTTGTGACCTGTAACAGTTTGGTCGGGTCAGACTTGTCATGAGTCAGAGTTGTGACGGGTAACATTTTGGTCGGGTCAGACTTGCCATGAGTCAGAGTTGTGACGGGTAACAGTTTGGTCGGGTCAGACTTGTCATGAGTCAGAGTTGGGACGGGTAACAGTTTGGTCGTGTCAGACTTGTCATCAGTCAGAGTTGTGACGGGTAACAGTTTGGTCGGGTCAGACTTGCTATGAGTCAGAGTTGTGACGGGTAACAGTTTGGTCGGGTCAGACTCGTCATGAGTCAGAGTTGTGACGGGTAACATTTTGGTCGGGTCAGACTTGTCATGAGTCAGAGTTGTGACGGGTAACATTTTGGTCGGGTCAGACTTGTCATGAGTCAGAGTTGTGACGGGTAACACTTTAGTCGGGTCAGACTTGTCATGAGTCAAGAGTTGTGACGGGTAACAGTTTGGTCGGGTCAGACTTGTCATGAGTCAGAGTTGTGACGGGTAACAGTTTGGTCGGGTCAGACTTGTCATGAGTCAGAGTTGTGACGGGTAACAGTTTGGTCGGGTCAGACTTGTCATGAGTCAAGAGTTGTGACGGGTAACATTTTGGTCGGGTCAGACTTGTCATGAGTCAGAGTTGTGACGGGTAACAGTTTGGTCGGGTCAGACTTGTCATGAGTCAGAGTTGTGACCGGTAACAGTTTGGTCAAGTCAGACTTGTTATGAGTCAGAGTTGTGACGGGTAACAGTTTGGTCGGGTTAGACTTGTCATGAGTCAGAGTTGTGACGGGTAACAGTTTGGTCGGGTCAGACTTGTCATGAGTCAGAGTTGTGACGGGTAACAGTTTAGTCCGGTCAGACTTGTCATGAGTCAGACATGTCACGGGTCACAGTTCGGACGGGTCAGACTTGTTATGAGTCAGAGTTGTGACGGGTAACATTTTGGTCGGGTCAGACTTGTCATGAGTCAGAGTTGTGACGGGTAACAGTTTGGTCGGGTCAGACTTGTCATGAGTCAGAGTTGTGACCGGTGACAGTTTGGTCGGGTCAGACTTGTCATGAGTCAGAGTTGTGACGGGTAACAGTTTGGTCGGGTCAGACTTGTCATGAGTCAGAGTTGTGACGGGTAACAGTTTGGTCGGGTCAGACTTGTCATGAGTCAGAGTTGTGACGGGTAACAGTTTGGTCGGGTCAGACTTGTCATGAGTCAGAGTTGTGACGGGTAACAGTTTGGTCGGGTCAGACTTGTCATGAGTCAAGAGTTGTGACGGGTAACATTTTGGTCGGGTCAGACTTGTCATGAGTCAGAGTTGTGACGGGTAACAGTTTGGTCGGGTCAGACTTGTCATGAGTCAGAGTTGTGACCGGTGACAGTTTGGTCGGGTCAGACTTGTCATGAGTCAGAGTTGTGACCGGTAACAGTTTGGTCGGGTCAGACTTGTCATGAGTCAGAGTTGTGACGGGTGACAGTTTGGTCGGGTCAGACTTGTCATGAGTCAGAGTTGTGACGGGTAACAGTTTGGTTGGGTCAGACTTGTCATGAGTCAGAGCTGTGACGGGTAACAGTTTGGTCGGGTCAGAATTGTCATGAGTCAGATTGACTCTCGTAACAGCCTGGTCGGGTCAGACTTGTCATGAGTCTGAGTTGTGACGGGTAACAGTTTGGTCGTGTCAGACTTGCCATGAGTCAGAGTGACGCTCGTGACAGCCTGGTCGGGTCAGACTTGTTATGAGTCAGAGTTGTGACGGTTAAACAGTTTGGTCGTGTCAGACTTGTCATGAGTCAGAGTTGTGACGGGTAACAGTTTGGTCGGGTCAGACTTGTCATGAGTCAGAGTTGTGACGGGTAACAGTTTGGTCGGGTCAGACTTGTCATGAGTCAGAGTTGTGACCGGTGACAGTTTGGTCGGGTCAGACTTGTCATGAGTCAGAGTTGTGACGGGTAACAGTTTGGTCGGGTCAGACTTGTCATGAGTCAGAGTTGTGACGGGTAACAGTTTGGTCGGGTCAGACTTGTCATGAGTCAGAGTTGTGACGGGTAACAGTTTGGTTGGGTCAGACTTGTCATCAGTCAGAGTTGTGACGGGTAACAGTTTGGTCGGGTCAGAATTGTCATGAGTCAGGTTGACTCTCGTAACAGCCTGGTCGGGTCAGACTTGTCATGAGTCAGAGTTGTGACGGGTAACAGTTTGGTCGTGTCAGACATGTCATGAGTCAGAGTGACGCTCGTAACAGCCTGGTCGGGTCAGACTTGTCATGAGTCAGAGTTGTGACGGGTAACTGTTTGGTCGTGTCAGACTTGTCATGAGTCAGAGTGACGCTCGTGACAGCCTGGTCGGGTCAGACTTGTTATGAGTCAGAGTTGTAACGGGTAACAGCTTGGTCGGGTCAGACTTGTCATGCGTGAGAGTTGTGACAGGCCACAGTTTGGTCGGGTCAGACTTGTCATGAGTCAGAGTTGTGACGGGTAACAGTTTGGTCGTGTCAGACTTGTCATGAGTCAGAGTTGTGACGGGTAACAGTTTGGTCGGGTCAGACTTGTCATGAGTCAGAGTTATGACGGGTAACAGTTTGGTCGGGTCAGACTTGTCATCAGTCAGAGTTGTGACGGATAACAGTTTGGTCGGGTCAGACTTGTCATGAGTCAGAGTTGTGACGGGTAACAGTTTGGTTGGGTCAGACTTGTCATGAGTCAGAGTTGTGACGGGTAACAGTTTGGTCGGGTCAGACTTGTCATGAGTCAGAGTTGTGACGGGTAACAGTTTTTGGTCGGGTCAGACTTTTCATGAGTAAGAGTTGTGACGGGTAACAGTTTGGTCGTGTCAGACTTGTCATGAGTCAGAGTTGTGACAGGCCACAGTTTGGTCGGGTCAGACTGGTCACGAGTCAGAGTTGTGACGGGTAACAGTTTGGTCGTGTCAGACTTGTCATGAGTCAGAGTTGTGACGGGTAACAGTTTGGTCGGGTCAGACTTGTCATGAGTCAGAGTTATGACGGGTAACAGTTTGGTCGGGTCAGACTTGTCATCAGTCAGAGTTGTGACGGGTAACAGTTTGGTCGGGTCAGACTTGTCATGAGTCAGAGTTGTGACGGGTAACAGTTTGGTTGGGTCAGACTTGTCATGAGTCAGAGTTGTGACGGGTAACAGTTTGGTCGGGTCAGACTTGTCATGAGTCAGAGTTGTGACGGGTAACAGTTTTTGGTCGGGTCAGACTTTTCATGAGTAAGAGTTGTGACGGGTAACAGTTTGGTCGGGTCAGACTTGTCATGAGTCAGAGTTGTGACGGGTAACAGTTTGGTCGTCACAGACATGTCATGAGTCAGAGTTGTGACGGGTAACAGTTTGGTCCAGTCAGACTCGTCATGAGTCAGAGTTGTGACGGGTAACAGTTTGGTCGGGTCAGACTTGTCATGAGTCAGCGTTGTGACGGGTAACAGTTTGGTCGGGTCAGACTTGTCATGAGTCAGAGTTGTGACGGGTAACAGTTTGGTCGGGTCAGACTTGTCAGGAGTCAGAGTTGTGACGGGTAACAGTTTGGTCGGGTCAGATTTGTCATGAGTCAGAGTTGTGACAGGCCACAGTTTGGTGGGGTCAGACTTGTCATGAGTCACAGTTGTGACGGGTAGCAGTTTGGTCGGGTCAGACTTGTCATGAGTCAGAGTTGTGACGGGTAACAGTTTTTGGTCGGGTCAGACTTTTCATGAGTAAGAGTTGTGACGGGTAACAGTTTGGTCGGGTCAGACTTGTCATGAGTCAGAGTTGTGACGGGTAACAGTTTGGTCGTGTCAGACATGTCCTGAGTCAGAGTTGTGACGGGTAACAGTTTGGTCGGGTCAGACTCGTCATGAGTCAGAGTTGTGACGGGTTACAGTTTGGTTGGGTCAGACTTGTCATGAGTCAGAGTTGTGACGGGTAACAGTTTGGTCGGGTCAGACTTGTCATGAGTCAGAGTTGTGACGGGTAACAGTTTGGTCGGGTCAGACTTGTCATGAGTCCGAGTTGTGACGGGCAACAGTTTGGTCGGGTCAGACTTGTCATGAGTCAAGAGTTGTGACGGGTAACATTTTGGTCGGGTCAGACTTGTCATGAGTCAGAGTTGTGACGGGTAACAGTTTGGTCGGGTCAGACTTGTCATGAGTCAGAGTTGTGACCGGTGACAGTTTGGTCGGGTCAGACTTGTCATGAGTCAGAGTTGTGACGGGTAACAGTTTGGTCGGGTCAGACTTGTCATGAGTCAGAGTTGTGACGGGTAACAGTTTGGTCGGGTCAGAGTTGTGACGGGTAACAGTTTGGTTGGGTCAGACTTGTCATGAGTCAGAGCTGTGACGGGTAACAGTTTGGTCGGGTCAGAATTGTCATGAGTCAGATTGACTCTCGTAACAGCCTGGTCGGGTCAGACTTGTCATGAGTCAGAGTTGTGACCTGTAACAGTTTGGTCGGGTCAGACTTGTCATGAGTCAGAGTTGTGACGGGTAACATTTTGGTCGGGTCAGACTTGCCATGAGTCAGAGTTGTGACGGGTAACAGTTTGGTCGGGTCAGACTTGTCATGAGTCAGAGTTGGGACGGGTAACAGTTTGGTCGTGTCAGACTTGTCATCAGTCAGAGTTGTGACGGGTAACAGTTTGGTCGGGTCAGACTTGCTATGAGTCAGAGTTGTGACGGGTAACAGTTTGGTCGGGTCAGACTCGTCATGAGTCAGAGTTGTGACGGGTAACATTTTGGTCGGGTCAGACTTGTCATGAGTCAGAGTTGTGACGGGTAACATTTTGGTCGGGTCAGACTTGTCATGAGTCAGAGTTGTGACGGGTAACACTTTAGTCGGGTCAGACTTGTCATGAGTCAAGAGTTGTGACGGGTAACAGTTTGGTCGGGTCAGACTTGTCATGAGTCAGAGTTGTGACGGGTAACAGTTTGGTCGGGTCAGACTTGTCATGAGTCAGAGTTGTGACGGGTAACAGTTTGGTCGGGTCAGACTTGTCATGAGTCAAGAGTTGTGACGGGTAACATTTTGGTCGGGTCAGACTTGTCATGAGTCAGAGTTGTGACGGGTAACAGTTTGGTCGGGTCAGACTTGTCATGAGTCAGAGTTGTGACCGGTAACAGTTTGGTCAAGTCAGACTTGTTATGAGTCAGAGTTGTGACGGGTAACAGTTTGGTCGGGTTAGACTTGTCATGAGTCAGAGTTGTGACGGGTAACAGTTTGGTCGGGTCAGACTTGTCATGAGTCAGAGTTGTGACGGGTAACAGTTTAGTCCGGTCAGACTTGTCATGAGTCAGACATGTCACGGGTCACAGTTCGGACGGGTCAGACTTGTTATGAGTCAGAGTTGTGACGGGTAACATTTTGGTCGGGTCAGACTTGTCATGAGTCAGAGTTGTGACGGGTAACAGTTTGGTCGGGTCAGACTTGTCATGAGTCAGAGTTGTGACCGGTGACAGTTTGGTCGGGTCAGACTTGTCATGAGTCAGAGTTGTGACGGGTAACAGTTTGGTCGGGTCAGACTTGTCATGAGTCAGAGTTGTGACGGGTAACAGTTTGGTCGGGTCAGACTTGTCATGAGTCAGAGTTGTGACGGGTAACAGTTTGGTCGGGTCAGACTTGTCATGAGTCAGAGTTGTGACGGGTAACAGTTTGGTCGGGTCAGACTTGTCATGAGTCAAGAGTTGTGACGGGTAACATTTTGGTCGGGTCAGACTTGTCATGAGTCAGAGTTGTGACGGGTAACAGTTTGGTCGGGTCAGACTTGTCATGAGTCAGAGTTGTGACCGGTGACAGTTTGGTCGGGTCAGACTTGTCATGAGTCAGAGTTGTGACCGGTAACAGTTTGGTCGGGTCAGACTTGTCATGAGTCAGAGTTGTGACGGGTAACAGTTTGGTCGGGTCAGACTTGTCATGAGTCAGAGTTGTGACGGGTAACAGTTTGGTTGGGTCAGACTTGTCATGAGTCAGAGCTGTGACGGGTAACAGTTTGGTCGGGTCAGAATTGTCATGAGTCAGATTGACTCTCGTAACAGCCTGGTCGGGTCAGACTTGTCATGAGTCTGAGTTGTGACGGGTAACAGTTTGGTCGTGTCAGACTTGCCATGAGTCAGAGTGACGCTCGTGACAGCCTGGTCGGGTCAGACTTGTTATGAGTCAGAGTTGTGACGGTTAAACAGTTTGGTCGTGTCAGACTTGTCATGAGTCAGAGTTGTGACGGGTAACAGTTTGGTCGGGTCAGACTTGTCATGAGTCAGAGTTGTGACGGGTAACAGTTTGGTCGGGTCAGACTTGTCATGAGTCAGAGTTGTGACCGGTGACAGTTTGGTCGGGTCAGACTTGTCATGAGTCAGAGTTGTGACGGGTAACAGTTTGGTCGGGTCAGACTTGTCATGAGTCAGAGTTGTGACGGGTAACAGTTTGGTCGGGTCAGACTTGTCATGAGTCAGAGTTGTGACGGGTAACAGTTTGGTTGGGTCAGACTTGTCATGAGTCAGAGCTGTGACGGGTAACAGTTTGGTCGGGTCAGAATTGTCATGAGTCAGATTGACTCTCGTAACAGCCTGGTCGGGTCAGACTTGTCATGAATCAGAGTTGTGACGGGTAACAGTTTGGTCGTGTCAGACATGTCATGAGTCAGAGTGACGCTCGTAACAGCCTGGTCGGGTCAGACTTGTCATGAGTCAGAGTTGTGACGGGTAACTGTTTGGTCGTGTCAGACTTGTCATGAGTCAGAGTGACGCTCGTGACAGCCTGGTCGGGTCAGACTTGTTATGAGTCAGAGTTGTAACGGGTAACAGCTTGGTCGGGTCAGACTTGTCATGCGTGAGAGTTGTGACAGGCCACAGTTTGGTCGGGTCAGACTTGTCATGAGTCAGAGTTGTGACGGGTAACAGTTTGGTCGTGTCAGACTTGTCATGAGTCAGAGTTGTGACGGGTAACAGTTTGGTCGGGTCAGACTTGTCATGAGTCAGAGTTATGACGGGTAACAGTTTGGTCGGGTCAGACTTGTCATCAGTCAGAGTTGTGACGGATAACAGTTTGGTCGGGTCAGACTTGTCATGAGTCAGAGTTGTGACGGGTAACAGTTTGGTTGGGTCAGACTTGTCATGAGTCAGAGTTGTGACGGGTAACAGTTTGGTCGGGTCAGACTTGTTATGAGTCAGAGTTGTGACGGGTAACAGTTTGGTCGGGTCAGACTTGTCATGAGTCAGAGTTGTGACAGGCCACAGTTTGGTGGGGTCAGACTTGTCATGAGTCAGAGTTGTGACGGGTAACAGTTTGGTCGGGTCAGACTTGTCATGAGTCAGAGTTGTGACGGGTAACAGTTTTTGGTCGGGTCAGACTTTTCATGAGTAAGAGTTGGGACGGGTAACAGTTTGGTCGGGTCAGACTTGTCATGAGTCAGAGTTGTGACGGGTAACAGTTTGGTCGTGTCAGACATGTCATGAGTCAGAGTTGTGACGGGTAACAGTTTGGTCGGGTCAGACTCGTCATGAGTCAGAGTTGTGACGGGTTACAGTTTGGTCGGGTCAGACTTGTCATGAGTCAGAGTTGTGACGGGTAACAGTTTGGTCGGGTCAGACTTGTCATGAGTCAGAGTTGTGACGGGTAACAGTTTTGTCGGGTCAGACTTGTCATGAGTCAGGGTTGTGACGGGTAACAGTTTGGTCGGGTCAGACTTGTCATGAGTCAGAGTTGTGACGGGTAACAGTTTTGGTCGGGTCAGACTTTTCATGAGTAAGAGTTGTGACGGGTAACAGTTTGGTCGGGTCAGACTTGTCATGAGTCAGAGTTGTGACGGGTAACAGTTTGGTCGTGTCAGACATGTCATGAGTCAGAGTTGTGACGGGTAACAGTTTGGTCGGGTCAGACTTGTCATGAGTCAGAGTTGTGACGGGTAACAGTTTCGTCGGGTCAGACTTGTCATGAGTCAGCGTTGTGACGGGTAACAGTTTGGTCGGGTCAGACTTGTCATGAGTGAGAGTTGTGACGGGTAACAGTTTGGTCGGGTCAGACTTGTCATGAGTCAGAGTTGTGACAGGCCACAGTTTGGTGGGGTCAGACTTGTCATGAGTCAGAGTTGTGACGGGTAACAGTTTGGTCGGGTCAGACTTGTCATGAGTCAGAGTTGTGACGGGTAACAGTTTTTGGTCGGGTCAGACTTTTCATGAGTAAGAGTTGTGACGGGTAACAGTTTGGTCGGGTCAGACTTGTCATGAGTCAGAGTTGTGACGGGTAACAGTTTTTGGTCGGATCAGACTTTTCATGAGTAAGAGTTGTGACGGGTAACAGTTTGGTCGGGTCAGACTTGTCATGAGTCCGAGTTGTGACGGGTAACAGTTTGGTCGTGTCAGACATGTCATGAGTCAGAGTTGTGACGGGTAACAGTTTGGTCGGGTCAGACTCGTCATGAGTCAGAGTTGTGACGGGTAACAGTTTGGTCGTGTCAGACTTGTCACGAGTCAGAGTGACGCTCGTGACAGCATTGTCGGGTCAGACTTGTCATGAGTCAGAGTTGTGACGGGTAACAGTTTGGTCGGGTCAGACTTGTCATGAGTCAGAGTTGTGACGGGTAACAGTTTAGTCCGGTCAGACTTGTCATGAGTCAGACATGTCACGGGTCACAGTTTGGTCGGGTCAGACTTGTTATGAGTCAAAGTTGTGACGGGTAACAGTTTGGTCGGGTCAGACTTGTCATGAGTCAGAGTTGTGACAGGCCACAGTTTGGTGGGGTCAGACTTGTCATGAGTCAGAGTTGTGACGGGTAACAGTTTGGTCGGGTCAGACTTGTCATGAGTCAGAGTTGTGACGGGTAACAGTTTTTGGTCGGATCAGACTTTTCATGAGTAAGAGTTGTGACGGGTAACAGTTTGGTCGGGTCAGACTTGTCATGAGTCAGAGTTGTGACGGGTAACAGTTTGGTCGTGTCAGACATGTCATGAGTCAGAGTTGTGACGGGTAACAGTTTGGTCGGGTCAGACTCGTCATGAGTCAGAGTTGTGACGGGTTACAGTTTGGTCGGGTCAGACTTGTCATGAGTCAGAGTTGTGACGGGTAACAGTTTGGTCGGGTCAGACTTGTCATGAGTCAGAGTTGTGACGGGTAACAGTTTGGTCGGGTCAGACTTGTTATGAGTCACAGTTGTGACGGGTAACAGTTTGGTCGGGTCAGACTTGTCATGAGTCAAGAGTTGTGACGGGTAACATTTTGGTCGGGTCAGACTTGTCATGAGTCAGAGTTGTGAGGGGTAACAGTTTGGTCGGGTCAGACTTGTCATGAGTCAGAGTTGTGACCGGTGACAGTTTGGTCGGGTCAGACTTGTCATGAGTCAGAGTTGTGACCGGTAACAGTTTGGTCGGGTCAGACTTGTCATGAGTCAGAGTTGTGACGGGTAACAGTTTGGTCGGGTCAGACTTGTCATGAGTCAGAGTTGTGACGGGTAACAGTTTGGTTGGGTCAGACTTGTCATGAGTCAGAGCTGTGACGGGTAACAGTTTGGTCGGGTCAGAATTGTCATGAGTCAGATTGACTCTCGTAACAGCCTGGTCGGGTCAGACTTGTCATGAGTCTGAGTTGTGACGGGTAACAGTTTGGTCGTGTCAGACTTGCCATGAGTCAGAGTGACGCTCGTGACAGCCTGGTCGGGTCAGACTTGTTATGAGTCAGAGTTGTGACGGTTAAACAGTTTGGTCGTGTCAGACTTGTCATGAGTCAGAGTTGTGACGGGTAACAGTTTGGTCGGGTCAGACTTGTCATGAGTCAGAGTTGTGACGGGTAACAGTTTGGTCGGGTCAGACTTGTCATGAGTCAGAGTTGTGACGGGTAACAGTTTGGTCGGGTCAGACTTGTCATGAGTCAGAGTTGTGACGGGTAACAGTTTGGTCGTGTCAGACATGTCATGAGTCAGAGTGACGCTCGTAACAGCCTGGTCGGGTCAGACTTGTCATGAGTCAGAGTTGTGACGGGTAACTGTTTGGTCCTGTCAGACTTGTCATGAGTCAGAGTGACGCTCGTGACAGCCTGGTCGGGTCAGACTTGTTATGAGTCAGAGTTGTGACGGGTAACAGCTTGGTCGGGTCAGACTTGTCATGAGTCAGAGTTGTGACAGGCCACAGTTTGGTCGGGTCAGACTGGTCACGAGTCAGAGTTGTGACGGGTAACAGTTTGGTCGTGTCAGACTTGTCATGAGTCAGAGTTGTGACGGGTAACAGTTTGGTCGGGTCAGACTTGTCATGAGTCAGAGTTATGACGGGTAACAGTTTGGTCGGGTCAGACTTGTCATCAGTCAGAGTTGTGACGGGTAACAGTTTGGTCGGGTCAGACTTGTCATGAGTCAGAGTTGTGACGGGTAACAGTTTGGTTGGGTCAGACTTGTCATGAGTCAGAGTTGTGACGGGTAACAGTTTGGTCGGGTCAGACTTGTCATGAGTCAGAGTTGTGACGGGTAACAGTTTTTGGTCGGGTCAGACTTTTCATGAGTAAGAGTTGTGACGGGTAACAGTTTGGTCGGGTCAGACTTGTCATGAGTCAGAGTTGTGACGGGTAACAGTTTGGTCGTCACAGACATGTCATGAGTCAGAGTTGTGACGGGTAACAGTTTGGTCGAGTCAGACTCGTCATGAGTCAGAGTTGTGACGGGTAACAGTTTGGTCGGGTCAGACTTGTCATGAGTCAGCGTTGTGACGGGTAACAGTTTGGTCGGGTCAGACTTGTCATGAGTCAGAGTTGTGACGGGTAACAGTTTGGTCGGGTCAGACTTGTCAGGAGTCAGAGTTGTGACGGGTAACAGTTTGGTCGGGTCAGACTTGTCATGAGTCAGAGTTGTGACAGGCCACAGTTTGGTGGGGTCAGACTTGTCATGAGTCAGAGTTGTGACGGGTAGCAGTTTGGTCGGGTCAGACTTGTCATGAGTCAGAGTTGTGACGGGTAACAGTTTTTGGTCGGGTCAGACTTTTCATGAGTAAGAGTTGTGACGGGTAACAGTTTGGTCGGGTCAGACTTGTCATGAGTCAGAGTTGTGACGGGTAACAGTTTGGTCGTGTCAGACATGTCATGAGTCAGAGTTGTGACGGGTAACAGTTTGGTCGGGTCAGACTCGTCATGAGTCAGAGTTGTGACGGGTTACAGTTTGGTTGGGTCAGACTTGTCATGAGTCAGAGTTGTGACGGGTAACAGTTTGGTCGGGTCAGACTTGTCATGAGTCAGAGTTGTGACGGGTAACAGTTTGGTCGGGTCAGACTTGTCATGAGTCCGAGTTGTGACGGGCAACAGTTTGGTCGGGTCAGACTTGTCATGAGTCAAGAGTTGTGACGGGTAACATTTTGGTCGGGTCAGACTTGTCATGAGTCAGAGTTGTGACGGGTAACAGTTTGGTCGGGTCAGACTTGTCATGAGTCAGAGTTGTGACCGGTGACAGTTTGGTCGGGTCAGACTTGTCATGAGTCAGAGTTGTGACGGGTAACAGTTTGGTCGGGTCAGACTTGTCATGAGTCAGAGTTGTGACGGGTAACAGTTTGGTCGGGTCAGAGTTGTGACGGGTAACAGTTTGGTTGGGTCAGACTTGTCATGAGTCAGAGCTGTGACGGGTAACAGTTTGGTCGGGTCAGAATTGTCATGAGTCAGATTGACTCTCGTAACAGCCTGGTCGGGTCAGACTTGTCATGAGTCAGAGTTGTGACCTGTAACAGTTTGGTCGGGTCAGACTTGTCATGAGTCAGAGTTGTGACGGGTAACATTTTGGTCGGGTCAGACTTGCCATGAGTCAGAGTTGTGACGGGTAACAGTTTGGTCGGGTCAGACTTGTCATGAGTCAGAGTTGGGACGGGTAACAGTTTGGTCGTGTCAGACTTGTCATCAGTCAGAGTTGTGACGGGTAACAGTTTGGTCGGGTCAGACTTGCTATGAGTCAGAGTTGTGACGGGTAACAGTTTGGTCGGGTCAGACTCGTCATGAGTCAGAGTTGTGACGGGTAACATTTTGGTCGGGTCAGACTTGTCATGAGTCAGAGTTGTGACGGGTAACATTTTGGTCGGGTCAGACTTGTCATGAGTCAGAGTTGTGACGGGTAACACTTTAGTCGGGTCAGACTTGTCATGAGTCAAGAGTTGTGACGGGTAACAGTTTGGTCGGGTCAGACTTGTCATGAGTCAGAGTTGTGACGGGTAACAGTTTGGTCGGGTCAGACTTGTCATGAGTCAGAGTTGTGACGGGTAACAGTTTGGTCGGGTCAGACTTGTCATGAGTCAAGAGTTGTGACGGGTAACATTTTGGTCGGGTCAGACTTGTCATGAGTCAGAGTTGTGACGGGTAACAGTTTGGTCGGGTCAGACTTGTCATGAGTCAGAGTTGTGACCGGTAACAGTTTGGTCAAGTCAGACTTGTTATGAGTCAGAGTTGTGACGGGTAACAGTTTGGTCGGGTCAGACTTGTCATGAGTCAGAGTTGTGACGGGTAACAGTTTGGTCGGGTCAGACTTGTCATGAGTCAGAGTTGTGACGGGTAACAGTTTAGTCCGGTCAGACTTGTCATGAGTCAGACATGTCACGGGTCACAGTTCGGACGGGTCAGACTTGTTATGAGTCAGAGTTGTGACGGGTAACATTTTGGTCGGGTCAGACTTGTCATGAGTCAGAGTTGTGACGGGTAACAGTTTGGTCGGGTCAGACTTGTCATGAGTCAGAGTTGTGACCGGTGACAGTTTGGTCGGGTCAGACTTGTCATGAGTCAGAGTTGTGACGGGTAACAGTTTGGTCGGGTCAGACTTGTCATGAGTCAGAGTTGTGACGGGTAACAGTTTGGTCGGGTCAGACTTGTCATGAGTCAGAGTTGTGACGGGTAACAGTTTGGTCGGGTCAGACTTGTCATGAGTCAGAGTTGTGACGGGTAACAGTTTGGTCGGGTCAGACTTGTCATGAGTCAAGAGTTGTGACGGGTAACATTTTGGTCGGGTCAGACTTGTCATGAGTCAGAGTTGTGACGGGTAACAGTTTGGTCGGGTCAGACTTGTCATGAGTCAGAGTTGTGACCGGTGACAGTTTGGTCGGGTCAGACTTGTCATGAGTCAGAGTTGTGACCGGTAACAGTTTGGTCGGGTCAGACTTGTCATGAGTCAGAGTTGTGACGGGTAACAGTTTGGTCGGGTCAGACTTGTCATGAGTCAGAGTTGTGACGGGTAACAGTTTGGTTGGGTCAGACTTGTCATGAGTCAGAGCTGTGACGGGTAACAGTTTGGTCGGGTCAGAATTGTCATGAGTCAGATTGACTCTCGTAACAGCCTGGTCGGGTCAGACTTGTCATGAGTCTGAGTTGTGACGGGTAACAGTTTGGTCGTGTCAGACTTGCCATGAGTCAGAGTGACGCTCGTGACAGCCTGGTCGGGTCAGACTTGTTATGAGTCAGAGTTGTGACGGTTAAACAGTTTGGTCGTGTCAGACTTGTCATGAGTCAGAGTTGTGACGGGTAACAGTTTGGTCGGGTCAGACTTGTCATGAGTCAGAGTTGTGACGGGTAACAGTTTGGTCGGGTCAGACTTGTCATGAGTCAGAGTTGTGACCGGTGACAGTTTGGTCGGGTCAGACTTGTCATGAGTCAGAGTTGTGACGGGTAACAGTTTGGTCGGGTCAGACTTGTCATGAGTCAGAGTTGTGACGGGTAACAGTTTGGTCGGGTCAGACTTGTCATGAGTCAGAGTTGTGACGGGTAACAGTTTGGTTGGGTCAGACTTGTCATGAGTCAGAGCTGTGACGGGTAACAGTTTGGTCGGGTCAGAATTGTCATGAGTCAGGTTGACTCTCGTAACAGCCTGGTCGGGTCAGACTTGTCATGAGTCAGAGTTGTGACGGGTAACAGTTTGGTCATGTCAGACATGTCATGAGTCAGAGTGACGCTCGTAACAGCCTGGTCGGGTCAGACTTGTCATGAGTCAGAGTTGTGACGGGTAACTGTTTGGTCGTGTCAGACTTGTCATGAGTCAGAGTGACGCTCGTGACAGCCTGGTCGGGTCAGACTTGTTATGAGTCAGAGTTGTAACGGATAACAGCTTGGTCGGGTCAGACTTGTCATGCGTGAGAGTTGTGACAGGCCACAGTTTGGTCGGGTCAGACTTGTCATGAGTCAGAGTTGTGACGGGTAACAGTTTGGTCGTGTCAGACTTGTCATGAGTCAGAGTTGTGACGGGTAACAGTTTGGTCGGGTCAGACTTGTCATGAGTCAGAGTTATGACGGGTAACAGTTTGGTCGGGTCAGACTTGTCATCAGTCAGAGTTGTGACGGATAACAGTTTGGTCGGGTCAGACTTGTCATGAGTCAGAGTTGTGACGGGTAACAGTTTGGTTGGGTCAGACTTGTCATGAGTCAGAGTTGTGACGGGTAACAGTTTGGTCGGGTCAGACTTGTCATGAGTCAGAGTTGTGACGGGTAACAGTTTTTGGTCGGGTCAGACTTTTCATGAGTAAGAGTTGTGACGGGTAACAGTTTGGTCGTGTCAGACTTGTCATGAGTCAGAGTTGTGACAGGCCACAGTTTGGTCGGGTCAGACTGGTCACGAGTCAGAGTTGTGACGGGTAACAGTTTGGTCGTGTCAGACTTGTCATGAGTCAGAGTTGTGACGGGTAACAGTTTGGTCGGGTCAGACTTGTCATGAGTCAGAGTTATGACGGGTAACAGTTTGGTCGGGTCAGACTTGTCATCAGTCAGAGTTGTGACGGGTAACAGTTTGGTCGGGTCAGACTTGTCATGAGTCAGAGTTGTGACGGGTAACAGTTTGGTTGGGTCAGACTTGTCATGAGTCAGAGTTGTGACGGGTAACAGTTTGGTCGGGTCAGACTTGTCATGAGTCAGAGTTGTGACGGGTAACAGTTTTTGGTCGGGTCAGACTTTTCATGAGTAAGAGTTGTGACGGGTAACAGTTTGGTCGGGTCAGACTTGTCATGAGTCAGAGTTGTGACGGGTAACAGTTTGGTCGTCACAGACATGTCATGAGTCAGAGTTGTGACGGGTAACAGTTTGGTCCAGTCAGACTCGTCATGAGTCAGAGTTGTGACGGGTAACAGTTTGGTCGGGTCAGACTTGTCATGAGTCAGCGTTGTGACGGGTAACAGTTTGGTCGGGTCAGACTTGTCATGAGTCAGAGTTGTGACGGGTAACAGTTTGGTCGGGTCAGACTTGTCAGGAGTCAGAGTTGTGACGGGTAACAGTTTGGTCGGGTCAGATTTGTCATGAGTCAGAGTTGTGACAGGCCACAGTTTGGTGGGGTCAGACTTGTCATGAGTCAGAGTTGTGACGGGTAACAGTTTGGTCGTGTCAGACATGTCATGAGTCAGAGTTGTGACGGGTAACAGTTTGGTCGGGTCAGACTCGTCATGAGTCAGAGTTGTGACGGGTTACAGTTTGGTTGGGTCAGACTTGTCATGAGTCAGAGTTGTGACGGGTAACAGTTTGGTCGGGTCAGACTTGTCATGAGTCAGAGTTGTGACGGGTAACAGTTTGGTCGGGTCAGACTTGTCATGAGTCCGAGTTGTGACGGGCAACAGTTTGGTCGGGTCAGACTTGTCATGAGTCAAGAGTTGTGACGGGTAACATTTTGGTCGGGTCAGACTTGTCATGAGTCAGAGTTGTGACGGGTAACAGTTTGGTCGGGTCAGACTTGTCATGAGTCAGAGTTGTGACCGGTGACAGTTTGGTCGGGTCAGACTTGTCATGAGTCAGAGTTGTGACGGGTAACAGTTTGGTCGGGTCAGACTTGTCATGAGTCAGAGTTGTGACGGGTAACAGTTTGGTCGGGTCAGAGTTGTGACGGGTAACAGTTTGGTTGGGTCAGACTTGTCATGAGTCAGAGCTGTGACGGGTAACAGTTTGGTCGGGTCAGAATTGTCATGAGTCAGATTGACTCTCGTAACAGCCTGGTCGGGTCAGACTTGTCATGAGTCAGAGTTGTGACCTCTAACAGTTTGGTCGGGTCAGACTTGTCATGAGTCAGAGTTGTGACGGGTAACATTTTGGTCGGGTCAGACTTGCCATGAGTCAGAGTTGTGACGGGTAACAGTTTGGTCGGGTCAGACTTGTCATGAGTCAGAGTTGGGACGGGTAACAGTTTGGTCGTGTCAGACTTGTCATCAGTCAGAGTTGTGACGGGTAACAGTTTGGTCGGGTCAGACTTGCTATGAGTCAGAGTTGTGACGGGTAACAGTTTGGTCGGGTCAGACTCGTCATGAGTCAGAGTTGTGACGGGTAACATTTTGGTCGGGTCAGACTTGTCATGAGTCAGAGTTGTGACGGGTAACATTTTGGTCGGGTCAGACTTGTCATGAGTCAGAGTTGTGACGGGTAACACTTTAGTCGGGTCAGACTTGTCATGAGTCAAGAGTTGTGACGGGTAACAGTTTGGTCGGGTCAGACTTGTCATGAGTCAGAGTTGTGACGGGTAACAGTTTGGTCGGGTCAGACTTGTCATGAGTCAGAGTTGTGACGGGTAACAGTTTGGTCGGGTCAGACTTGTCATGAGTCAAGAGTTGTGACGGGTAACATTTTGGTCGGGTCAGACTTGTCATGAGTCAGAGTTGTGACGGGTAACAGTTTGGTCGGGTCAGACTTGTCATGAGTCAGAGTTGTGACCGGTAACAGTTTGGTCAAGTCAGACTTGTTATGAGTCAGAGTTGTGACGGGTAACAGTTTGGTCGGGTTAGACTTGTCATGAGTCAGAGTTGTGACGGGTAACAGTTTGGTCGGGTCAGACTTGTCATGAGTCAGAGTTGTGACGGGTAACAGTTTAGTCCGGTCAGACTTGTCATGAGTCAGACATGTCACGGGTCACAGTTCGGACGGGTCAGACTTGTTATGAGTCAGAGTTGTGACGGGTAACATTTTGGTCGGGTCAGACTTGTCATGAGTCAGAGTTGTGACGGGTAACAGTTTGGTCGGGTCAGACTTGTCATGAGTCAGAGTTGTGACCGGTGACAGTTTGGTCGGGTCAGACTTGTCATGAGTCAGAGTTGTGACGGGTAACAGTTTGGTCGGGTCAGACTTGTCATGAGTCAGAGTTGTGACGGGTAACAGTTTGGTCGGGTCAGACTTGTCATGAGTCAGAGTTGTGACGGGTAACAGTTTGGTCGGGTTAGACTTGTCATGAGTCAGAGTTGTGACGGGTAACAGTTTGGTCGGGTCAGACTTGTCATGAGTCAAGAGTTGTGACGGGTAACATTTTGGTCGGGTCAGACTTGTCATGAGTCAGAGTTGTGACGGGTAACAGTTTGGTCGGGTCAGACTTGTCATGAGTCAGAGTTGTGACCGGTGACAGTTTGGTCGGGTCAGACTTGTCATGAGTCAGAGTTGTGACCGGTAACAGTTTGGTCGGGTCAGACTTGTCATGAGTCAGAGTTGTGACGGGTAACAGTTTGGTCGGGTCAGACTTGTCATGACTCAGAGTTGTGACGGGTAACAGTTTGGTTGGGTCAGACTTGTCATGAGTCAGAGCTGTGACGGGTAACAGTTTGGTCGGGTCAGAATTGTCATGAGTCAGATTGACTCTCGTAACAGCCTGGTCGGGTCAGACTTGTCATGAGTCTGAGTTGTGACGGGTAACAGTTTGGTCGTGTCAGACTTGCCATGAGTCAGAGTGACGCTCGTGACAGCCTGGTCGGGTCAGACTTGTTATGAGTCAGAGTTGTGACGGTTAAACAGTTTGGTCGTGTCAGACTTGTCATGAGTCAGAGTTGTGACGGGTAACAGTTTGGTCGGGTCAGACTTGTCATGAGTCAGAGTTGTGACGGGTAACAGTTTGGTCGGGTCAGACTTGTCATGAGTCAGAGTTGTGACCGGTGACAGTTTGGTCGGGTCAGACTTGTCATGAGTCAGAGTTGTGACGGGTAACAGTTTGGTCGGGTCAGACTTGTCATGAGTCAGAGTTGTGACGGGTAACAGTTTGGTCGGGTCAGACTTGTCATGAGTCAGAGTTGTGACGGGTAACAGTTTGGTTGGGTCAGACTTGTCATGAGTCAGAGCTGTGACGGGTAACAGTTTGGTCGGGTCAGAATTGTCATGAGTCAGATTGACTCTCGTAACAGCCTGGTCGGGTCAGACTTGTCATGAGTCAGAGTTGTGACGGGTAACAGTTTGGTCGTGTCAGACATGTCATGAGTCAGAGTGACGCTCGTAACAGCCTGGTCGGGTCAGACTTGTCATGAGTCAGAGTTGTGACGGGTAACTGTTTGGTCGTGTCAGACTTGTCATGAGTCAGAGTGACGCTCGTGACAGCCTGGTCGGGTCAGACTTGTTATGAGTCAGAGTTGTAACGGGTAACAGCTTGGTCGGGTCAGACTTGTCATGCGTGAGAGTTGTGACAGGCCACAGTTTGGTCGGGTCAGACTTGTCATGAGTCAGAGTTGTGACGGGTAACAGTTTGGTCGTGTCAGACTTGTCATGAGTCAGAGTTGTGACGGGTAACAGTTTGGTCGGGTCAGACTTGTCATGAGTCAGAGTTATGACGGGTAACAGTTTGGTCGGGTCAGACTTGTCATCAGTCAGAGTTGTGACGGATAACAGTTTGGTCGGGTCAGACTTGTCATGAGTCAGAGTTGTGACGGGTAACAGTTTGGTTGGGTCAGACTTGTCATGAGTCAGAGTTGTGACGGGTAACAGTTTGGTCGGGTCAGACTTGTCATGAGTCAGAGTTGTGACGGGTAACAGTTTTTGGTCGGGTCAGACTTTTCATGAGTAAGAGTTGTGACGGGTAACAGTTTGGTCGGGTCAGACTTGTCATGAGTCAGAGTTGTGACGGGTAACAGTTTGGTCGTGTCAGACATGTCATGAGTCAGAGTTGTGACGGGTAACAGTTTGGTCGGGTCAGACTTGTCATGAGTCAGAGTTGTGACGGGTAACAGTTTGGTCGGGTCAGACTTGTCATGAGTCAGCGTTGTGACGGGTAACAGTTTGGTCGGGTCAGACTTGTCATGAGTGAGAGTTGTGACGGGTAACAGTTTGGTCGGGTCAGACTTGTCATGAGTCAGAGTTGTGACAGGCCACAGTTTGGTGGGGTCAGACTTGTCATGAGTCAGAGTTGTGACGGGTAACAGTTTGGTCGGGTCAGACTCGTCATGAGTCAGAGTTGTGACGGGTAACAGTTTTTGGTCGGGTCAGACTTTTCATGAGTAAGAGTTGTGACGGGTAACAGTTTGGTCGGGTCACACTTGTCATGAGTCAGAGTTGTGACGGGTAACAGTTTTTGGTCGGATCAGACTTTTCGTGAGTAAGAGTTGTGACGGGTAACAGTTTGGTCGGGTCAGACTTGTCATGAGTCAGAGTTGTGACGGGTAACAGTTTGGTCGTGTCAGACATGTCATGAGTCAGAGTTGTGACGGGTAACAGTTTGGTCGGGTCAGACTTGTCATGAGTCAGAGTTGTGACGGGTAACAGTTTGGTCGGGTCAGACTTGTCATGAGTCAGAGTTGTGACGGGTAACAGTTTATTCCGGTCAGACTTGTCATGAGTCAGACATGTCACGGGTCACAGTTTGGTCGGGTCAGACTTGTTATGAGTCAGAGTTGTGACGGGTAACAGTTTGGTCGGGTCAGACTTGTCATGAGTCAGAGTTGTGACAGGCCACAGTTTGGTGGGGTCAGACTTGTCATGAGTCAGAGTTGTGACGGGTAACAGTTTGGTCGGGTCAGACTTGTCATGAGTCAGAGTTGTGACGGGTAACAGTTTTTGGTCGGGTCAGACCTTTCATGAGTAAGAGTTGTGACGGGTAACAGTTTGGTCGTGTCAGACTTGTCATGAGTCAGAGTTGTGACGGGTAACAGTTTGGTCGTGTCAGACATGTCATGAGTCAGAGTTGTGACGGGTAACAGTTTGGTCGGGTCAGACTCGTCATGAGTCAGAGTTGTGACGGGTTACAGTTTGGTCGGGTCAGACTTGTGATGAGTCAGAGTTGTGACGGGTAACAGTTTGGTCGGGTCAGACTTGTCATGAGTCTGAGTTGTGACGGGTAAGAGTTTGGTCGGGTCAGACTTGTCATGAGTCAAGAGTTGTGACGGGTAACATTTTGGTCGGGTCAGACTTGTCATGAGTCAGAGTTGTGACCGGTGACAGTTTGGTCGGGTCAGACTTGTCATGAGTCAGAGTTGTGACCGGTAACAGTTTGGTCGGGTCAGACTTGTCATGAGTCAGAGTTGTGACGGGTAACAGTTTGGTCGGGTCAGACTTGTCATGAGTCAGAGTTGTGACGGGTAACAGTTTGGTTGGGTCAGACTTGTCATGAGTCAGAGCTGTGACGGGTAACAGTTTGGTCGGGTCAGAATTGTCATGAGTCAGATTGACTCTCGTAACAGCCTGGTCGGGTCAGACTTGTCATGAGTCTGAGTTGTGACGGGTAACAGTTTGGTCGTGTCAGACTTGCCATGAGTCAGAGTGACGCTCGTGACAGCCTGGTCGGGTCAGACTTGTTATGAGTCAGAGTTGTGACGGTTAAACAGTTTGGTCGTGTCAGACTTGTCATGAGTCAGAGTTGTGACGGGTAACAGTTTGGTCGGGTCAGACTTGTCATGAGTCAGAGTTGTGACGGGTAACAGTTTGGTCGGGTCAGACTTGTCATGAGTCAGAGTTGTGACGGGTAACAGTTTGGTCGGGTCAGACTTGTCATGAGTCAGAGTTGTGACGGGTAACAGTTTGGTCGTGTCAGACATGTCATGAGTCAAAGTGACGCTCGTAACAGCCTGGTCGGGTCAGACTTGTCATGAGTCAGAGTTGTGACGGGTAACAGCTTGGTCGGGTCAGACTTGTCATGAGTCAGAGTTGTGACAGGCCACAGTTTGGTCGGGTCAGACTTGTCATGAGTCAGAGTTGTGACGGGTAACAGTTTGGTCGTGTCAGACTTGTCATGAGTCAGAGTTGTGACGGGTAACAGTTTGGTCGGGTCAGACTTGTCATGAGTCAGAGTTGTGACGGGTAACAGTTTATTCCGGTCAGACTTGTCATGAGTCAGACATGTCACGGGTCACAGTTTGGTCGGGTCAGACTTGTTATGAGTCAGAGTTGTGACGGGTAACAGTTTGGTCGGGTCAGACTTGTCATGAGTCAGAGTTGTGACAGGCCACAGTTTGGTGGGGTCAGTCTTGTCATGAGTCAGAGTTGTGACGGGTAACAGTTTGGTCGGGTCAGACTTGTCATGAGTCAGAGTTGTGACGGGTAACAGTTTTTGGTCGGGTCAGACTTTTCATGAGTAAGAGTTGTGACGGGTAACAGTTTGGTCGGGTCAGACTTGTCATGAGTCAGAGTTGTGACGGGTAACAGTTTGGTCGTGTCAGACATGTCATGAGTCAGAGTTGTGACGGGTAACAGTTTGGTCGGGTCAGACTCGTCATGAGTCAGAGTTGTGACGGGTTACAGTTTGGTCGGGTCAGACTTGTCATGAGTCAGAGTTGTGACGGGTAACAGTTTGGTCGGGTCAGACTTGTCATGAGTCAGAGTTGTGACGGGTAACAGTTTGGTCGGGTCAGACTTGTCATGAGTCAGAGTTGTGACGGGTAACAGTTTGGTCGGGTCAGACTTGTCATGAGTCAGAGTTGTGACGGGTAACAGTTTTGGTCGGGTCAGACTTTTCATGAGTAAGAGTTGTGACGGGTAACAGTTTGGTCGGGTCAGACTTGTCATGAGTCAGAGTTGTGACGGGTAACAGTTTGGTCGTGTCAGACATGTCATGAGTCAGAGTTGTGACGGGTAACAGTTTGGTCGGGTCAGACTTGTCATGAGTCAGAGTTGTGACGGGTAACAGTTTGGTCGGGTCAGACTTGTCATGAGTCAGCGTTGTGACGGGTAACAGTTTGGTCGGGTCAGACTTGTCATGAGTGAGAGTTGTGACGGGTAACAGTTTGGTCGGGTCAGACTTGTCATGAGTCAGAGTTGTGACAGGCCACAGTTTGGTGGGGTCAGACTTGTCATGAGTCAGAGTTGTGACGGGTAACAGTTTGGTCGGGTCAGACTTGTCATGAGTCAGAGTTGTGACGGGTAACAGTTTTTGGTCGGGTCAGACTTTTCATGAGTAAGAGTTGTGACGGGTAACAGTTTGGTCGGGTCAGACTTTTCATGAGTCAGAGTTGTGACGGGTAACAGTTTTTGGTCGGATCAGACTTTTCATGAGTAAGAGTTGTGACGGGTAACAGTTTGGTCGGGTCAGACTTGTCATGAGTCCGAGTTGTGACGGGTAACAGTTTGGTCGTGTCAGACATGTCATGAGTCAGAGTTGTGACGGGTAACAGTTTGGTCGGGTCAGACTCGTCATGAGTCAGAGTTGTGACGGGTAACAGTTTGGTCGTGTCAGACTTGTCACGAGTCAGAGTGACGCTCGTGACAGCATTGTCGGGTCAGACTTGTCATGAGTCAGAGTTGTGACGGGTAACAGTTTGGTCGGGTCAGACTTGTCATGAGTCAGAGTTGTGACTTGTAACAGTTTAGTCCGGTCAGACTTGTCATGAGCCAGACATGTCACGGGTCACAGTTTGGTCGGGTCAGACTTGTTATGAGTCAGAGTTGTGACGGGTAACAGTTTGGGCGGGTCAGACTTGTCATGAGTCAGAGTTGTGACAGGCCACAGTTTGGTGGGGTCAGACTTGTCATGAGTCAGAGTTGTGACGGGTAACAGTTTGGTCGGGTCAGACTTGTCATGAGTCAGAGTTGTGACCGGTAACAGTTTGGTCGGGTCAGACTTGTCATGAGTCAGAGTTGTGACGGGTAACAGTTTGGTCGGGTCAGACTTGTCATGAGTCAGAGTTGTGACGGGTAACAGTTTGGTTGGGTCAGACTTGTCATGAGTCAGAGCTGTGACGGGTAACAGTTTGGTCGGGTCAGAATTGTCATGAGTCAGATTGACTCTCGTAACAGCCTGGTCGGGTCAGACTTGTCATGAGTCTGAGTTGTGACGGGTAACAGTTTGGTCGTGTCAGACTTGCCATGAGTCAGAGTGACGCTCGTGACAGCCTGGTCGGGTCAGACTTGTTATGAGTCAGAGTTGTGACGGTTAAACAGTTTGGTCGTGTCAGACTTGTCATGAGTCAGAGTTGTGACGGGTAACAGTTTGGTCGGGTCAGACTTGTCATGAGTCAGAGTTGTGACGGGTAACAGTTTGGTCGGGTCAGACTTGTCATGAGTCAGAGTTGTGACGGGTAACAGTTTGGTCGGGTCAGACTTGTCATGAGTCAGAGTTGTGACGGGTAACAGTTTGGTCGTGTCAGACATGTCATGAGTCAGAGTGACGCTCGTAACAGCCTGGTCGGGTCAGACTTGTCATGAGTCAGAGTTGTGACGGGTAACAGCTTGCTCGGGTCAGACTTGTCATGAGTCAGAGTTGTGACAGGCCACAGTTTGGTCGGGTCAGACTTGTCATGAGTCAGAGTTGTGACGGGTAACAGTTTGGTCGTGTCAGACTTGTCATGAGTCAGAGTTGTGACGGGTAACAGTTTGGTCGGGTCAGACTTGTCATGAGTCACAGTTGTGACGGGTAACAGTTTATTCCGGTCAGACTTGTCATGAGTCAGACATGTCACGGGTCACAGTTTGGTCGGGTCAGACTTGTTATGAGTCAGAGTTGTGACGGGTAACAGTTTGGTCGGGTCAGACTTGTCATGAGTCAGAGTTGTGACAGGCCACAGTTTGGTGGGGTCAGACTTGTCATGAGTCAGAGTTGTGACGGGTAACAGTTTGGTCGGGTCAGACTTGTCATGAGTCAGAGTTGTGACGGGTAACAGTTTTTGGTCGGGTCAGACTTTTCATGAGTAAGAGTTGTGACGGGTAACAGTTTGGTCGGGTCAGACTTGTCATGAGTCAGAGTTGTGACGGGTAACAGTTTGGTCGTGTCAGACATGTCATGAGTCAGAGTTGTGACGGGTAACAGTTTGGTCGGGTCAGACTCGTCATGAGTCAGAGTTGTGACGGGTTACAGTTTGGTCGGGTCAGACTTGTCATGAGTCAGAGTTGTGACGGGTAACAGTTTGGTCGGGTCAGACTTGTCATGAGTCAGAGTTGTGACGGGTAACAGTTTGGTCGGGTCAGACTTGTCATGAGTCAGGGTTGTGACGGGTAACAGTTTGGTCGGGTCAGACTTGTCATGAGTCAGAGTTGTGACGGGTAACAGTTTTGGTCGGGTCAGACTTTTCATGAGTAAGAGTTGTGACGGGTAACAGTTTGGTCGGGTCAGACTTGTCATGAGTCAGAGTTGTGACGGGTAACAGTTTGGTCGTGTCAGACATGTCATGAGTCAGAGTTGTGACGGGTAACAGTTTGGTCGGGTCAGACTTGTCATGAGTCAGAGTTGTGACGGGTAACAGTTTGGTCGGGTCAGACTTGTCATGAGTCAGCGTTGTGACGGGTAACAGTTTGGTCGGGTCAGACTTGTCATGAGTGAGAGTTGTGACGGGTAACAGTTTGGTCGGGTCAGACTTGTCATGAGTCAGAGTTGTGACAGGCCACAGTTTGGTGGGGTCAGACTTGTCATGAGTCAGAGTTGTGACGGGTAACAGTTTGGTCGGGTCAGACTTGTCATGAGTCAGAGTTGTGACGGGTAACAGTTTTTGGTCGGGTCAGACTTTTCATGAGTAAGAGTTGTGACGGGTAACAGTTTGGTCGGGTCAGACTTGTCATGAGTCAGAGTTGTGACGGGTAACAGTTTTTGGTCGGATCAGACTTTTCATGAGTAAGAGTTGTGACGGGTAACAGTTTGGTCGGGTCAGACTTGTCATGAGTCCGAGTTGTGACGGGTAACAGTTTGGTCGTGTCAGACATGTCATGAGTCAGAGTTGTGACGGGTAACAGTTTGGTCGGGTCAGACTCGTCATGAGTCAGAGTTGTGACGGGTAACAGTTTGGTCGTGTCAGACTTGTCACGAGTCAGAGTGACGCTCGTGACAGCATTGTCGGGTCAGACTTGTCATGAGTCAGAGTTGTGACGGGTAACAGTTTGGTCGGGTCAGACTTGTCATGAGTCAGAGTTGTGACGGGTAACAGTTTAGTCCGGTCAGACTTGTCATGAGTCAGACATGTCACGGGTCACAGTTTGGTCGGGTCAGACTTGTTATGAGTCAAAGTTGTGACGGGTAACAGTTTGGTCGGGTCAGACTTGTCATGAGTCAGAGTTGTGACAGGCCACAGTTTGGTGGGGTCAGACTTGTCATGAGTCAGAGTTGTGACGGGTAACAGTTTGGTCGGGTCAGACTTGTCATGAGTCAGAGTTGTGACGGGTAACAGTTTTTGGTCGGATCAGACTTTTCATGAGTAAGAGTTGTGACGGGTAACAGTTTGGTCGGGTCAGACTTGTCATGAGTCAGAGTTGTGACGGGTAACAGTTTGGTCGTGTCAGACATGTCATGAGTCAGAGTTGTGACGGGTAACAGTTTGGTCGGGTCAGACTCGTCATGAGTCAGAGTTGTGACGGGTTACAGTTTGGTCGGGTTAGACTTGTCATGAGTCAGAGTTGTGACGGGTAACAGTTTGGTCGGGTCAGACTTGTCATGAGTCAGAGTTGTGACGGGTAACAGTTTGGTCGGGTCAGACTTGTTATGAGTCACAGTTGTGACGGGTAACAGTTTGGTCGGGTCAGACTTGTCATGAGTCAAGAGTTGTGACGGGTAACATTTTGGTCGGGTCAGACTTGTCATGAGTCAGAGTTGTGACGGGTAACAGTTTGGTCGGGTCAGACTTGTCATGAGTCAGAGTTGTGACCGGTGACAGTTTGGTCGGGTCAGACTTGTCATGAGTCAGAGTTGTGACCGGTAACAGTTTGGTCGGGTCAGACTTGTCATGAGTCAGAGTTGTGACGGGTAACAGTTTGGTCGGGTCAGACTTGTCATGAGTCAGAGTTGTGACGGGTAACAGTTTGGTTGGGTCAGACTTGTCATGAGTCAGAGCTGTGACGGGTAACAGTTTGGTCGGGTCAGAATTGTCATGAGTCAGATTGACTCACGTAACAACCTGGTCGGGTCAGACTTGTCATGAGTCTGAGTTGTGACGGGTAACAGTTTGGTCGTGTCAGACTTGCCATGAGTCAGAGTGACGCTCGTGACAGCCTGGTCGGGTCAGACTTGTTATGAGTCAGAGTTGTGACGGTTAAACAGTTTGGTCGTGTCAGACTTGTCATGATTCAGAGTTGTGACGGGTAACAGTTTGGTCGGGTCAGACTTGTCATGAGTCAGAGTTGTGACGGGTAACAGTTTGGTCGGGTCAGACTTGTCATGAGTCAGAGTTGTGACGGGTAACAGTTTGGTCGGGTCAGACTTGTCATGAGTCAGAGTTGTGACGGGTAACAGTTTGGTCGTGTCAGACATGTCATGAGTCAGAGTGACGCTCGTAACAGCCTGGTCGGGTCAGACTTGTCATGAGTCAGAGTTGTGACGGGTAACTGTTTGGTCGTGTCAGACTTGTCATGAGTCAGAGTGACGCTCGTGACAGCCTGGTCGGGTCAGACTTGTTATGAGTCAGAGTTGTGACGGGTAACAGCTTGGTCGGGTCAGACTTGTCATGAGTCAGAGTTGTGACAGGCCACAGTTTGGTCGGGTCAGACTGGTCACGAGTCAGAGTTGTGACGGGTAACAGTTTGGTCGTGTCAGACTTGTCATGAGTCAGAGTTGTGACGGGTAACAGTTTGGTCGGGTCAGACTTGTCATGAGTCAGAGTTATGACGGGTAACAGTTTGGTCGGGTCAGACTTGTCATCAGTCAGAGTTGTGACGGGTAACAGTTTGGTCGGGTCAGACTTGTCATGAGTCAGAGTTGTGACGGGTAACAGTTTGGTTGGGTCAGACTTGTCATGAGTCAGAGTTGTGACGGGTAACAGTTTGGTCGGGTCAGACTTGTCATGAGTCAGAGTTGTGACGGGTAACAGTTTTTGGTCGGGTCAGACTTTTCATGAGTAAGAGTTGTGACGGGTAACAGTTTGGTCGGGTCACACTTGTCATGAGTCAGAGTTGTGACGGGTAACAGTTTGGTCGGGTCAGACTTGTTATGAGTCACAGTTGTGACGGGTAACAGTTTGGTCGGGTCAGACTTGTCATGAGTCAAGAGTTGTGACGGGTAACATTTTGGTCGGGTCAGACTTGTCATGAGTCAGAGTTGTGACGGGTAACAGTTTGGTCGGGTCAGACTTGTCATGAGTCAGAGTTGTGACCGGTGACAGTTTGGTCGGGTCAGACTTGTCATGAGTCAGAGTTGTGACCGGTAACAGTTTGGTCGGGTCAGACTTGTCATGAGTCAGAGTTGTGACGGGTAACAGTTTGGTCGGGTCAGACTTGTCATGAGTCAGAGTTGTGACGGGTAACAGTTTGGTTGGGTCAGACTTGTCATGAGTCAGAGCTGTGACGGGTAACAGTTTGGTCGGGTCAGAATTGTCATGAGTCAGATTGACTCACGTAACAGCCTGGTCGGGTCAGACTTGTCATGAGTCTGAGTTGTGACGGGTAACAGTTTGGTCGTGTCAGACTTGCCATGAGTCAGAGTGACGCTCGTGACAGCCTGGTCGGGTCAGACTTGTTATGAGTCAGAGTTGTGACGGTTAAACAGTTTGGTCGTGTCAGACTTGTCATGATTCAGAGTTGTGACGGGTAACAGTTTGGTCGGGTCAGACTTGTCATGAGTCAGAGTTGTGACGGGTAACAGTTTGGTCGGGTCAGACTTGTCATGAGTCAGAGTTGTGACGGGTAACAGTTTGGTCGTGTCAGACATGTCATGAGTCAGAGTGACGCTCGTAACAGCCTGGTCGGGTCAGACTTGTCATGAGTCAGAGTTGTGACGGGTAACTGTTTGGTCGTGTCAGACTTGTCATGAGTCAGAGTGACGCTCGTGACAGCCTGGTCGGGTCAGACTTGTTATGAGTCAGAGTTGTGACGGGTAACAGCTTGGTCGGGTCAGACTTGTCATGAGTCAGAGTTGTGACAGGCCACAGTTTGGTCGGGTCAGACTGGTCACGAGTCAGAGTTGTGACGGGTAACAGTTTGGTCGTGTCAGACTTGTCATGAGTCAGAGTTGTGACGGGTAACAGTTTGGTCGGGTCAGACTTGTCATGAGTCAGAGTTATGACGGGTAACAGTTTGGTCGGGTCAGACTTGTCATCAGTCAGAGTTGTGACGGGTAACAGTTTGGTCGGGTCAGACTTGTCATGAGTCAGAGTTGTGACGGGTAACAGTTTGGTTGGGTCAGACTTGTCATGAGTCAGAGTTGTGACGGGTAACAGTTTGGTCGGGTCAGACTTGTCATGAGTCAGAGTTGTGACGGGTAACAGTTTTTGGTCGGGTCAGACTTTTCATGAGTAAGAGTTGTGACGGGTAACAGTTTGGTCGGGTCACACTTGTCATGAGTCAGAGTTGTGATGGGTAACAGTTTGGTCGTGTCAGACATGTCATGAGTCAGAGTTGTGACGGGTAACAGTTTGGTCGAGTCAGACTCGTCATGAGTCAGAGTTGTGACGGGTAACAGTTTGGTCGGGTCAGACTTGTCATGAGTCAGCGTTGTGACGGGTAACAGTTTGGTCGGGTCAGACTTGTCATGAGTCAGAGTTGTGACGGGTAACAGTTTGGTCGGGTCAGACTTGTCAGGAGTCAGAGTTGTGACGGGTAACAGTTTGGTCGGGTCAGACTTGTCATGAGTCAGAGTTGTGACAGGCCACAGTTTGGTGGGGTCAGACTTGTCATGAGTCAGAGTTGTGACGGGTAGCAGTTTGGTCGGGTCAGACTTGTCATGAGTCAGAGTTGTGACGGGTAACAGTTTTTGGTCGGGTCAGACTTTTCATGAGTAAGAGTTGTGACGGGTAACAGTTTGGTCGGGTCAGACTTGTCATGAGTCAGAGTTGTGACGGGTAACAGTTTGGTCGTGTCAGACATGTCATGAGTCAGAGTTGTGACGGGTAACAGTTTGGTCGGGTCAGACTCGTCATGAGTCAGAGTTGTGACGGGTTACAGTTTGGTTGGGTCAGACTTGTCATGAGTCAGAGTTGTGACGGGTAACAGTTTGGTCGGGTCAGACTTGTCATGAGTCAGAGTTGTGACGGGTAACAGTTTGGTCGGGTCAGACTTGTCATGAGTCCGAGTTGTGACGGGCAACAGTTTGGTCGGGTCAGACTTGTCATGAGTCAAGAGTTGTGACGGGTAACATTTTGGTCGGGTCAGACTTGTCATGAGTCAGAGTTGTGATGGGTAACAGTTTGGTCGGGTCAGACTTGTCATGAGTCAGAGTTGTGACCGGTGACAGTTTGGTCGGGTCAGACTTGTCATGAGTCAGAGTTGTGACGGGTAACAGTTTGGTCGGGTCAGACTTGTCATGAGTCAGAGTTGTGACGGGTAACAGTTTGGTCGGGTCAGAGTTGTGACGGGTAACAGTTTGGTTGGGTCAGACTTGTCATGAGTCAGAGCTGTGACGGGTAACAGTTTGGTCGGGTCAGAATTGTCATGAGTCAGATTGACTCTCGTAACAGCCTGGTCGGGTCAGACTTGTCATAAGTCAGAGTTGTGACGGGTAACAGTTTGGTCGGGTCAGACTTGTCATGAGTCAGAGTTGTGACGGGTAACATTTTGGTCGGGTCAGACTTGCCATGAGTCAGAGTTGTGACGGGTAACAGTTTGGTCGGGTCAGACTTGTCATGAGTCAGAGTTGGGACGGGTAACAGTTTGGTCGTGTCAGACTTGTCATCAGTCAGAGTTGTGACGGGTAACAGTTTGGTCGGGTCAGACTTGCTATGAGTCAGAGTTGCGACGGGTAACAGTTTGGTCGGGTCAGACTCGTCATGAGTCAGAGTTGTGACGGGTAACATTTTGGTCGGGTCAGACTTGTCATGAGTCAGAGTTGTGACGGGTAACAGTTTGGTCGGGTCAGACTTGTCATGAGTCAGAGTTGTGACGGGTAACAGTTTTTGTTCGGGTCAGACTTTTCATGAGTAAGAGTTGTGACGGGTAACAGTTTGGTCGGGTCACACTTGTCATGAGTCAGAGTTGTGACGGGTAACAGTTTGGTCGGGTCAGACTTGTTATGAGTCACAGTTGTGACGGGTAACAGTTTGGTCGGGTCAGACTTGTCATGAGTCAAGAGTTGTGACGGGTAACATTTTGGTCGGGTCAGACTTGTCATGAGTCAGAGTTGTGACGGGTAACAGTTTGGTCGGGTCAGACTTGTCATGAGTCAGAGTTGTGACCGGTGACAGTTTGGTCGGGTCAGACTTGTCATGAGTCAGAGTTGTGACCGGTAACAGTTTGGTCGGGTCAGACTTGTCATGAGTCAGAGTTGTGACGGGTAACAGTTTGGTCGGGTCAGACTTGTCATGAGTCAGAGTTGTGACGGGAAACAGTTTGGTTGGGTCAGACTTGTCATGAGTCAGAGCTGTGACGGGTAACAGTTTGGTCGGGTCAGAATTGTCATGAGTCAGATTGACTCACGTAACAGCCTGGTCGGGTCAGACTTGTCATGAGTCTGAGTTGTGACGGGTAACAGTTTGGTCGTGTCAGACTTGCCATGAGTCAGAGTGACGCTCGTGACAGCCTGGTCGGGTCAGACTTGTTATGAGTCAGAGTTGTGACGGTTAAACAGTTTGGTCGTGTCAGACTTGTCATGATTCAGAGTTGTGACGGGTAACAGTTTGGTCGGGTCAGACTTGTCATGAGTCAGAGTTGTGACGGGTAACAGTTTGGTCGGGTCAGACTTGTCATGAGTCAGAGTTGTGACGGGTAACAGTTTGGTCGGGTCAGACTTGTCATGAGTCAGAGTTGTGACGGGTAACAGTTTGGTCGTGTCAGACATGTCATGAGTCAGAGTGACGCTCGTAACAGCCTGGTCGGGTCAGACTTGTCATGAGTCAGAGTTGTGACGGGTAACTGTTTGGTCGTGTCAGACTTGTCATGAGTCAGAGTGACGCTCGTGACAGCCTGGTCGGGTCAGACTTGTTATGAGTCAGAGTTGTGACGGGTAACAGCTTGGTCGGGTCAGACTTGTCATGAGTCAGAGTTGTGACAGGCCACAGTTTGGTCGGGTCAGACTGGTCACGAGTCAGAGTTGTGACGGGTAACAGTTTGGTCGTGTCAGACTTGTCATGAGTCAGAGTTGTGACGGGTAACAGTTTGGTCGGGTCAGACTTGTCATGAGTCAGAGTTATGACGGGTAACAGTTTGGTCGGGTCAGACTTGTCATCAGTCAGAGTTGTGACGGGTAACAGTTTGGTCGGGTCAGACTTGTCATGAGTCAGAGTTGTGACGGGTAACAGTTTGGTTGGGTCAGACTTGTCATGAGTCAGAGTTGTGACGGGTAACAGTTTGGTCGGGTCAGACTTGTCATGAGTCAGAGTTGTGACGGGTAACAGTTTTTGGTCGGGTCAGACTTTTCATGAGTAAGAGTTGTGACGGGTAACAGTTTGGTCGGGTCACACTTGTCATGAGTCAGAGTTGTGACGGGTAACAGTTTGGTCGTGTCAGACATGTCATGAGTCAGAGTTGTGACGGGTAACAGTTTGGTCGAGTCAGACTCGTCATGAGTCAGAGTTGTGACGGGTAACAGTTTGGTCGGGTCAGACTTGTCATGAGTCAGCGTTGTGACGGGTAACAGTTTGGTCGGGTCAGACTTGTCATGAGTCAGAGTTGTGACGGGTAACAGTTTGGTCGGGTCAGACTTGTCAGGAGTCAGAGTTGTGACGGGTAACAGTTTGGTCGGGTCAGACTTGTCATGAGTCAGAGTTGTGACAGGCCACAGTTTGGTGGGGTCAGACTTGTCATGAGTCAGAGTTGTGACGGGTAGCAGTTTGGTCGGGTCAGACTTGTCATGAGTCAGAGTTGTGACGGGTAACAGTTTTTGGTCGGGTCAGACTTTTCATGAGTAAGAGTTGTGACGGGTAACAGTTTGGTCGGGTCAGACTTGTCATGAGTCAGAGTTGTGACGGGTAACAGTTTGGTCGTGTCAGACATGTCATGAGTCAGAGTTGTGATGGGTAACAGTTTGGTCGGGTCAGACTTGTCATGAGTCAGAGTTGTGACCGGTGACAGTTTGGTCGGGTCAGACTTGTCATGAGTCAGAGTTGTGACGGGTAACAGTTTGGTCGGGTCAGACTTGTCATGAGTCAGAGTTGTGACGGGTAACAGTTTGGTCGGGTCAGAGTTGTGACGGGTAACAGTTTGGTTGGGTCAGACTTGTCATGAGTCAGAGCTGTGACGGGTAACAGTTTGGTCGGGTCAGAATTGTCATGAGTCAGATTGACTCTCGTAACAGCCTGGTCGGGTCAGACTTGTCATAAGTCAGAGTTGTGACGGGTAACAGTTTGGTCGGGTCAGACTTGTCATGAGTCAGACTTGTGACGGGTAACATTTTGGTCGGGTCAGACTTGCCATGAGTCAGAGTTGTGACGGGTAACAGTTTGGTCGGGTCAGACTTGTCATGAGTCAGAGTTGGGACGGGTAACAGTTTGGTCGTGTCAGACTTGTCATCAGTCAGAGTTGTGACGGGTAACAGTTTGGTCGGGTCAGACTTGCTATGAGTCAGAGTTGTGACGGGTAACAGTTTGGTCGGGTCAGACTCGTCATGAGTCAGAGTTGTGACGGGTAACATTTTGGTCGGGTCAGACTTGTCATGAGTCAGAGTTGTGACGGGTAACATTTTGGTCGGGTCAGACTTGTCATGAGTCAGAGTTGTGACGGGTAACACTTTTGTCGGGTCAGACTTGTCATGAGTCAAGAGTTGTGACGGGTAACAGTTTGGTCGGGTCAGACTTGTCATGAGTCAGAGTTGTGACGGGTAACAGTTTGGTCGGGTCAGACTTGTCATGAGTCAGAGTTGTGACGGGTAACAGTTTGGTCGGGTCAGACTTGTCATGAGTCAAGAGTTGTGACGGGTAACATTTTGGTCGGGTCAGACTTGTCATGAGTCAGAGTTGTGACGGGTAACAGTTTGGTCGGGTCAGACTTGTCATGAGTCAGAGTTGTGACCGGTAACAGTTTGGTCGGGTCAGACTTGTTATGAGTCAGAGTTGTGACGGGTAACAGTTTGGTCGGGTTAGACTTGTCATGAGTCAGAGTTGTGACGGGTAACAGTTTGGTCGGGTCAGACTTGTCATGAGTCAGAGTTGTGACGGGTAACAGTTTAGTCCGGTCAGACTTGTCATGAGTCAGACATGTCACGGGTCACAGTTCGGACGGGTCAGACTTGTTATGAGTCAGAGTTGTGACGGGTAACATTTTGGTCGGGTCAGACTTGTCATGAGTCAGAGTTGTGACGGGTAACAGTTTGGTCGGGTCAGACTTGTCATGAGTCAGAGTTGTGACCGGTGACAGTTTGGTCGGGTCAGACTTGTCATGAGTCAGAGTTGTGACGGGTAACAGTTTGGTCGGGTCAGACTTGTCATGAGTCAGAGTTGTGACGGGTAACAGTTTGGTCGGGTCAGAGTTGTGACGGGTAACAGTTTGGTCGGGTCAGACTTGTCATGAGTCAGAGCTGTGACGGGTAACAGTTTGGTCGGGTCAGAATTGTCATGAGTCAGATTGACTCTCGTAACAGCCTGGTCGGGTCAGACTTGTCATGAGTCAGAGTTGTGACGGGTAACAGTTTGGTCGGGTCAGACTTGTCATGAGTCAGAGTTGTGACGGGTAACATTTTGGTCGGGTCAGACTTGTCATGAGTCAGAGTTGTGACGGGTAACAGTTTGGTCGGGTCAGACTTGTCATGAGTCAGAGTTGGGACGGAACAGTTTGGTCGGGTCAGACTTGCTATGAGTCAGAGTTGTGACGGGTAACAGTTTGGTCGGGTCAGACTCGTCATGAGTCAGAGTTGTGACGGGTAACATTTTGGTCGGGTCAGACTTGTCATGAGTCAGAGTTGTGACGGGTAACATTTTGGTCGGGTCAGACTTGTCATGAGTCAAGAGTTGTGACGGGTAACAGTTTGGTCGGGTCAGACTTGTCATGAGTCAGAGTTGTGACCTGTAACAGTTTGGTCGGGTCAGACTTGTCATGAGTCAGAGTTGTGACGGGTAACAGTTTGGTCGGGTCAGACTTGTCATGAGTCAAGAGTTGTGACGGGTAACATTTTGGTCGGGTCAGACTTGTCATGAGTCAGAGTTGTGACGGGTAACAGTTTGGTCGGGTCAGACTTGTCATGAGTCAGAGTTGTGACCGGTAACAGTTTGGTCGGGTCAGACTTGTTATGAGTCAGAGTTGTGACGGGTAACAGTTTGGTCGGGTTAGACTTGTCATGAGTCAGAGTTGTGACGGGTAACATTTTGGTCGGGTCAGACTTGTCATGAGTCAGAGTTGTGACGGGTAACACTTTAGTCGGGTCAGACTTGTCATGAGTCAAGAGTTGTGACGGGTAACAGTTTGGTCGGGTCAGACTTGTCATGAGTCAGAGTTGTGACGGGTAACAGTTTGGTCGGGTCAGACTTGTCATGAGTCCGAGTTGTGACGGGTAACAGTTTGGTCGGGTCAGACTTGTCATGAGTCAAGAGTTGTGACGGGTAACATTTTGGTCGGGTCAGACTTGTCATGAGTCAGAGTTGTGACGGGTAACAGTTTGGTCGGGTCAGACTTGTCATGAGTCAGAGTTGTGACCGGTAACAGTTTGGTCGGGTCAGACTTGTTATGAGTCAGAGTTGTGACGGGTAACAGTTTGGTCGGGTTAGACTTGTCATGAGTCAGAGTTGTGACGGGTAACAGTTTGGTCGGGTCAGACTTGTCATGAGTCAGAGTTGTGACGGGTAACAGTTTAGTCCGGTCAGACTTGTCATGAGTCAGACATGTCACGGGTCACAGTTCGGACGGGTCAGACTTGTCATGAGTCAGAGTTGTGACGGGTAACAGTTTAGTCCGGTCAGACTTGTCATGAGTCAGACATGTCACGGGTCACAGTTCGGACGGGTCAGACTTGTTATGAGTCAGAGTTGTGACGGGTAACAGTTTGGTCGGGTCAGACTTGCTATGAGTCAGAGTTGTGGCGGGTAACATTTTGGCCGGGTCAGACTTGTCATGAGACAGAGTTGTGACGGGTAATAGTTTGGTCGGGTCAGACCTGTTATGAGTCAGACCTGGGTCGAGTCAGACTTGTTTTGAGTTTGGTGAGATGCACACCATGTGAGTTTTCGACATTGATTTTGATGAAGTGCCAGTGATACAGATTTTATTCGGGTACGAAATGGGGCAGGATAATTTTTGTAATAGCTCGTCAGGGATGCGTTCCGCGTGGGCGACGTAACAAAACGGCGAATGAGCAAACCCTTGGACTGAGGGGTGGTAGTGAGGGGTGGTGGATAAAACGCATCCCTTTTTGGCGGGGAGGGTGCTGATGGAACGCTGCTTCCGATTTGGAAGAGGACGAACCATTTCCTTTACGATTACCGTGACCTGCACCTGCCCCCCCCCCTCTCTCTCTCCCCCCCCCCTCGCCCCCTTCCCCAGGCACCACTCTCTTCTGGGCGTCGCGTGGTTGCCAATGAGGCTAAGCAAAACAGTAATTGCAACCCATTCACTTTATTTATTCCGCACGAGTGCCAATTCTAGGAGCAGGCTGCATATATGCGGCAAAGTTTTTTGCAGCATATATTATAGCGTCCCACATGATTAACTTTTCAGGGCAACATTTTTTTAAGTTCTATTATAATCTCTTTACTCTTTCATCAATTCTACAAAAAGTGACAGAATACTTACGCGTACGCGGCACTATATATTGCCAAAGTGTCGCGATTGATGTGTCCTCTTAAATACCCAAAAGAGTAGGATGCCACCGAGTACATCGGAAACATATTGAAAATTCCAGGCATAGAAGAATCGGTCGAACCCGTCCCGCTGGATATGTAATGACACCCCTCCCCACCCCACCCCGCCTCACCCTGCCCTTCCGCGCCTCACCCCACCCCGCCCTTCCCCGCCCCTCCGCGATCCACCTCAACCCGCTCGAACGCGCTACATACTTGCCCAGTAACGGATCCAACGGGGGCGTATGAGGTTTAACCCTCCATTCTTCAAGCAAGGGGATGTCCGGTACTGTTATATTTTTGAAGTCGAAATGAATAATTTATGAGGAAGAATGTCACCCCCCCCCCCCCAGCCCTCCACCCCCCTCCCCCTTTTTCTCAAGTTCCTAGGTCCTGCGCTCGCTCTTACCTCACATCTATAGCTTAAAGCGGGAACGCCCTCTGCCGGGAGATCGAATCCTCCCGCGGTCCACATGGGAGGATCTATACCTGCAATGGGTTTACATTCGTACTTCATTGTATCTGACGTGTCCATCCGGGTTATAGTTCAAACCGGTTTAAGAAAAGTCTCTTGACCGGATCACAGGGCAACCAGAACAAAGTACAAAGAAGGAGCGACAACGCATAAATCGGGAATGGCAAAATCGTTTGTTCGCTATGATATCTGGTGGTAAACCGCAATTATTTATCTCTGCGGTGAGAATGGGACTCATAAATTACAGCCATAAACTGTTTCCGTAGTGCAACTTTTACACCAACAAGCGAGTTCCACTCTGTAAACTACCGAATGTTTGCACGACGCATAAAGACACATGCGCATCTGAGACACACGATTGAGGGCTTTCAGTGCAGCGTGACCTGCTGTTTCTGTAGTTATAAATTCCAGCAGCTAGGTTAAGAGAGTCTAGATCGGTGATGCATGGCAAGATGTAGGGGAACATAGGGAAACATGACCACATTAACTTGATTTGTATTTTTTTAGGGACAAGCAGTGCGATAAAAAGAGCCAAATTTTGGTAAACTGACAACAGTTGTATTGTGAATAACATTGCTTGGATACATGCGAGTGACAAGAGGACAATTTTAACCAGCACAAAAAACATGTTTTATGTCACAGCGGGTCATTTTGTCCCCCTAAATGGGCAAAATGGTCACCTATGGGGTAAGATGGTCTGCACATTTTTTCAGCATGTTAATAAGTCAACTGAACAACCAAACTAGGCAAACTATTGCAACTTCTAACTCTTTGAAACAGTTTGAGCAGAAATTACAAATAACTGTTACGTCAGCAGGGGCGGATCGGTGTTGGTGGGCGGGGGGGGCGGAGATGGACACCCCTCACCCCCAACTTTTTTCCATTTTTCAACGACAAATTTAGGCCATCTGAGGTGTAGAGCTTTCCACCGAAGTCCTACTGCAGAACGGTTCCCGTGGTGGGGGGGGGGGGGGGTCTTAACACATTACTGGGTTTGGGGTGGGGGGTGGATTTGCAGTAAAGCCCTCTCCTTTTCACCGCCAAAACCCGCTCTATGAACGCACATTTTCGACCCCCCCGATCGCAAATTTAAAAATATCCGCTCCATAGGGGTATCTTTTTCATCATAAATGTCCGCTCTATAGGGGTATCTTTTCATCACAAATATCCGATCTCTCAGGCATCAAGGCACCCGCGGACCCCCCCCCCCCCCCCCCAGCATTTGCATAATAGTCCCCCCCTCCCCCCACCCGCCCCCTCTATCTAGCTGCGTCTTCTCCTGACGAGCTACTGGAAGGAATGACCCTTAGCTGTCTCCTAAGATTCTGCCGGGCCTTGCCACACTCTTTCTTCTGGTGAAGACTGTAGCGGGGCATTGCCTGTTACTTGGCTTTGTCTTTTCTACCTGTAAATCTAGTAGCTTTTGGGAGTGGGAATGTATCGAATGGAGACACGATGTCGCATGCCGCCTGGCTCTGCCTCAATCAACGCTTCCGGCTCCGTGGGACACACAGCTCTCTCTACTTTAAGCTCCCGGGGACGCACAGCTCTCCGATCATCAAAGATGTTCCGATTCATTAAAAATATCAGCCAGTTTGCTATAGAGAATCGATGCTGTTATAGTATATAGCACTTTCAAGGACATTCCCTTTGCTAAAGACTGAATAGTATCCTACTACGTGTACAATAGATAGACCCAGGGAGGGTGGCGGGGGGGGGGCACTTTTACGCAAATATGGTGGGGTGGGAGCTTCCCTGGGCGCAGGCTTTTGGAGGGCTTTTCTACGGAACCCTCCCAAACACAGCAAAATGTATTAACCCCCCCCCCCCCCCACCCCAACCCCTGTGGTTGGCTTTCACGGGCATTTACCTTATTTGTTAGCCATTACCTGTCGCAATGAGCAATAGGATTACAGGTCTAGTCATAGATTAGATTACACAGCATTAGAAACTGTAGTCTATGTTAGTGGGTTCAATGAAATTTACCGTACGTTACCGTATTCTGCCTTCTGCCGTCGACGAGGGAGTCTATCAGGGTGAGTCTCATGTAGAATACTCGCATAGCGGAGGCAGCTACCCGGGGTGGAGGGGGGGGGACTTATAATACTGGGTTTGAGAAAGGTTCCGCGGTAAAACACCCGCTTTTCACCAGCAAAATCCGCTCGGAATAGGTATATCATCTTCCAAAATGCGCTCCGAAGCGGTATCTGTTTGCCGTTGACCCGTTCTATGTTGCCTCTCCATAGTTGATTGGTTATATATTCATGGCGCTTTCACCACTTTTGGTCATATCGCGTCAATGGGAGAAGGAACGGAGAGTGGAGCCATGTCCCCGGGGGTAACCTCCTACTCTGTGCGAAGAATGACATGGGATCTGTATCCTGTGACCACATAGACATGGCCACATCGGGGCGCGAACGACCGATCCACGTCCCGTTTAGGCTCTCAGGTGGCCAGAGCACTCAAGGCGAGCGCTCTGACCCACTGAGCTAACGGGCCCCATATCGACCCGCTCGGTTTATAGTCCAGCGGATAAACGACGTGATAAGGTGGAATTGTGCCTTTTATGCTAGAAGCATGAAAGTTGGCACACATGTCGCTTATATCCTTGTAGTCAATTTAGCTCTAGCGTCAACTCAGATTTAACCCTTGGCAGCTTTGGCGGCCATTTTTTCAAACAGCGGAAAACCCCACCAAAGATATCCAATATCTCGCAAATTAACACTGTGGAACGAAAGTTAGAAATCTACAATTGTTCTCGATGTGCCCATCTGAGATGGAAGTTATTCCAAAATTGCAACTCTTGACTATATATTCCAGTTGATATATCGAAAGCGTTCAAATAATTAACCTCCATATTCTTTCGCTAGCGTCGATTTTGAATGCCTTCAGAAAACGATTGTCCTGTAGGGCATGAGTGGCACGTACACCCCCAACATTTTAGTAACGTAGCGCCCCCACCCCCTTCCCACCGGGGGGGTGGGGTGCTGTTTGCGGGGCCCAAAGTCATTGGGTAACGTGCACTGTTCGTGGCTGGCAGGAGCATGCAGATTATAATAAGACAAGGAACCACGAGAAAAGTCACGAAGCGTGGAGGCCGCAAACAGGAACGGCAGAATAATTTACTGACTTTTTCTGTAAAAAGAAATCACTGTAATGCGTCATAGGTCCTGTTACATAAACAAACGGGCGCCGAAAAACTGCGCCAGCCAACAGGAACATAAAGTGTTCATGTTTTTTTGCTGTCATTCTCTCCCAATGCAGGTAACATACACTTGATTCATCTATGAGTTGTTGAACACGTATATACGCAAAAGCTTATATTTAACTTTTAAGTATCGTTTTATTCAGCAAAACTGATCATCCTGCGTGATGGCTAACGTAATAATAGACTGACTCGTGTGTAAGATTTTTAGTCATAACATACGGGCAGATAACTAATTAACTAATGCCGAATAACAGAAATTAGCGGCTAACATTATTAGAATGTGATACTGTGCGCCTAAGCCAATTTATGGCTTGGGGTTGGGGCGGCGTGCGCCAGTCTTCAATTGGTATGCAGATGGGAGGGGGCATGTAGGGTATGGAGTCGTAGCGTGGGTCGTAAAATAACCCCTCCCCCCACTTTCCTCCCGTTCCCCCTCTTCCGGGCAACCGGGCAAGACAAGCTATATCGCCAGTAGTAATACCCCATACGTTTTGCGAAGAATATTAACAAACATTGACACAAGTGAGATTCGAACCACGCACCAGGTGCTTCGGCTGAGCAAACCCGACAATAGCCGAACGCGCTACCTACTAGGCCACGGGGGGACACCTATAGATATTAACAGTTATATTAACGGTTGCCATCACTCACTATAGAACCTATGTGTTAAAAACACCAATTTCTCCTTGGGTCATAATAGGAGGTGACCGCGCCACCCGATATGCTAAGCACAAGTACCCGCTGCTCAAGCATGAAAGAAGCGTTTCTCTATGTAGACATAAAACAGTTCACATAACGGATTCCTTATTCTCTACCCTGCGGGTAATGGCATTCTTTAGCAATAAATAGATCAGTGAATCGTTGTCGGAAAAGAGTACAGCATTCACTGGACCATGGCGAACGGTGGTGAGACAGAGGAATCTCCACAGCAGACAGTCAGTCTCGCATATTTCTCTCCCTGAGGCCATTCAGTGCAGAGCACGTTGCCGAGCACACTCTTATACTGGTACTAGTTAGTAAGCCTTAGGGTAATTCGTTATTATATATACAGCCTCACAATATGTTTCCTTGTATATTTAATATATATCTGTATTAAACATAAATTCATGAGAAACTGTCCATCGTGTTCATATGTACTTAGGACCTTACTCTTTTAATCTACGTACCAGGAGCGGATCTAGGGGGGGGGGGGTGGTTAGGGGGGTTGCACCCCCCCCCCCTTGGGAACTTCAGCATACTCTGTAAAAATCTGGTGCTCCTAGCACCCCCGCCCCCTTCGCAAAATTCCTAGATCCGCCCCGGTGTACAGTGTATTTCGTATGATATACAAATGAACAGGTTACCCAGCAAACAGTATGGTTTTTTTTACGTTGCCCGAACGTTTTCACATAACGTTGTCCGACATTCACTCCAGTATTAAAATTGTGCCTTTTATGAAAAAATACTGCGTATATGATGACTTAGTCAGAATCATGATTGCCCAAAACGATCAATTACATTTTGTTTTTATGATGTCTATATTTTCAGGTAACATTCTCCTGACGTTGGGGAAATGTTCACTCATGACTTCTCACAATTTTGTATTTATAACAACTGCTGCACGCAGCCAAGTTGTATTAGTCACTACACATGGCAAATGCTGTATTTTTATGGGATAAAGGCTAGAAAATATTACTTCATTGTTTGCGACGAACGTTGTAACAACGTTGTCCTGATGTTAACTTTGAGCTGACGTGATTACAACCCAAAACGAACGTGTGCGAACGTTGTGTGCTTGCTGTGTATGCAAGACATATCGATCGCCATTTATCTCTATGGGCGATATGCAGACTAACATGATTTTGGTAAGCCGGTCAATGTACTATGCTCTGTCAAAACAGAAAATAATGTGGCAGTAACTGGTCAATTATAGTCAACTGTTTGGTCCACTAAAAGGATTGTAAAAACGTGGGCTAAACGAAAGCAACTTCCCCTGTTAACTTGTTACCGATGAGGTAGGAGTGTCGTCCAGGGCTTCTGTCGTCGTAGGAACGCTTCGTCGTAAGACGCGGACACGGTTATCATGATAAACAAAGGGTCACACGGCCAGACAACACCATAATGACTGGTATACTGTTTCACGAATGGGCCAACCGTATAATGATGAATCATAACTAAACGTTCACCTGTCACAATATGTTAAGGCATCCTTGGCGCTGTTTACCAGCGTGCCTTTGTTGGTGGTTACAGCAATAACTCCAGGCAAGGACCGGTTGTCAAATGGCATGAGCGGCAATTAAAATTCTGAAGCAATTATTCAAATGGAGGCCGTGAACGCCTTGAAGCGGAAGAAGGTACGACCAGGCACCGCTGTGACGTCATCACGCTCCGGGGCATGTGGTAGGCTACGACCTCTGCGTGGTAGGCTGCGACCTGTGCGCGCGCAGCAATTTCGCGGGTCGTGGCCTATGTCCTTTCACCCAATATATATACGCCATCTGTATCAGTTGAAGAGTCTGCAAGAGTGGCAAAGAAAGGTCGAGTAAGCTGTGAACAAGAATAATTGGCAAGTTATGCGGCAACGGAAGTTGTGGGTGCTGCTGCTGCCCCCTATCGGCGTAATTCTGCATTTGGCGATATGGCACAGACTCGTGACACTGTACTTCCGGTCTAGACGAGCTTCCGCTCACGGGGATTCCGTGGTCACAGGGCAGATTTATGTCAACTATATCACGAGGATAGGATCTGAGCGAGTGACCAGCCTCGAGGAGTCGCTTAGTGAGGACTTCGCAAGGAAACCTCCGGACGATGGTCTGCTCACATTGTTCACTACCTTCGCCCCAGGGCCTGATGACAGCGGGGTTCAGGCCGCCGTCCTAGCCAACTGGCCCCAGTCCACAAGCGGAGGCCCCCTCATCCTGTATACCCCGACCGGCGAAGATAATCGGACGGAAATTTCTATTGGTCGAAATGCCATGAGCCTCGCACTATGGACAAAGCGACGCCCCAGAACCAATCATTTTAAAGTCCCATTTCTCGGGGACATGTTTCAGCAGGCTCGTCGTCTTTACCGAACTACTTTTTACGGGTATGCCAACGGTGACATACTATTCGACGAGACTTTGGTACAAACACTTGCGTTCATCGGAAAGAATTATCTGCCGATGTTTGGTACGGTGCTCGTGATTGGCCGAAGGACATCATGTGACGTGGCCACCTTCCGGCGAATCGGGTCCCTCGTGAGTAAATCCCTCTCCGAGGTGCGCCACCTGGCGAATAAATGCGGAGTCCTGGATCGTTCCGATGCGGAGGATTATTTTAGCATGGCGGGGGAATATCCGTGGAGTAAATTGCCGGATCTTGTGGTGGGACGCCAAGCGTACGATAACTATTTGGTGGCGTACAGCGTCAGTCATAACGTCACCGTGGTGGACGCCACGAAGACCGTTCTAGCCCTTCACATCCAGGGACCGGGCGAGTACAGGAAGAGACGCTTAGCAGACAGACTCTTCAACAAGTGGAAGCTCACGAATAAATTTAACTACAAGAAGGGCATGACGCTCAGCGCCCCCTACGAGACACAATGGGATCAACATGGGAGAGTGTCTCTCTTAAAGAGGAGTCATCCATTTGTATAAAGATCTAATCATCGGAACCTATTCCCTTTACTATTAACATAGCTGGCACGCGAGGATTCAATCTTTCACAGAACTTATTGCGTACAATATCATCTAAATCAATTAATACAATAATACACTATGACATCTGGAGAATTCGAAGCGTTCTACCAGAAAACAACACACAAGCGCCCGAATAGTTCATACCAGAATACTAGGCGTCACTTTAGTCCATGTAATGAGATACAACATTACACATACAGATATGGACTTTATTCTCACCACTTAATTATAGGATACAACTCGCATGCAACAAAGAATCACGCAAAAGAAAGAGATTTTCCGACTTGAGCTGTTCCATTTTGAAAGACAAAGAATATGTAACTATGATAAAAAAAAGACGTAAGAGATTCTATGATATGATAACGTATTTGGGAACTAAACATAAAGGGTTGCCTTGAGATCTAATAAAATGCGATTTAAGTGTTGCCGAGTAGTCAAAGCGGTTTTCGACATTTAGCTTCTTTATGTTAATTTTGTGCGGGGTTCGCGGAGATCAAGCACGCCAGGTTTCGATGATCCTCTGAGCGTGGCTTGCTGTTGAGCAGTCTACCATGTTCCTTTATATGCATTCTTTATGTATGTATACAGATGATTTACAGCTACATTTATACTTTTGTGGTTAGCAGTAATTACAGCCTCCAGGTACAAAACCTGGGTAATATTGATCTCAGTTTTATAATTTATATTTGTCCAGCACTTACAATGCCGTGGCCAGGAAGGATTTTGTGAGTTTCACCATATTTAAATAATATTTTATTATTTACACATCTAAGCTGTATAAACTGGTTGACTTTTACAAAGAGCCTTTCAGACAATATACAATGGACGGAGTAAATTACCTCTTGTGGGTTTGAATTGCGGATTTGAGTTGATTTAATATATATATATGGCTCTGGGTGGAACAATATATGGAGATTTATGTGTTATTATCAGTAATATGATCTTAACATTTATATCTTATTTACTATGTTGTGGAGTTGGTGCTTATCCCTGCGCTGCCCGGGAGTGGTAGTCCTTTAAAGTTTACTTGTTTGGTTATGGTGCATTACCTGAGGAAAGCAGTTGATTTTTGGTGATGTTATATGTAACATATATAGGTAGATACAGCGAATTCCTGCTCAAGGCGGTATTGCTAACTTGGGTCGGTTTCCGCCATCAAGCGAATTGTCGTATATGTGCCAGTATGTGTATACTAGAGTTTTATTAAATAATGTAGGTGGTCCACTTATGTTTTATGACCAGGAGTATAAATAGTTCAGTATTTGCCAGTTGAAGTTGTTCGATGTCAGTTTTAGTTGTGCCACTTGGTTTCTTTTCTATATTTTACTGTTACATGTTTTTCCTCTGACTCTTAATAAAGCTGAGTAAACGACTCTCTGTTGGGTTGTGTGAATTCGTGAGGACTGCAGCCCGAACGGAACCCCCTCCATATATGAGGTGTAGGTGGTCAACTTATGTTTTGTGACCAGGAGTATAAATAGTTCAGTATTTGCCAGTTGAAGTTGTTCGATGTCAGTTTTAGTTGTGTCACTTGGTTTCTTTTCTATATTTTACTGTTACATGTTTTTCCTCTGACTCTTAATAAAGCTGAGTAAACGACTCTCTGTTGGGTTGTGTGAATTCGTGAGGACTGCAGCCCGAACGGAACCCCCTCCATATATGACAAACTATGAATTACAAAAATATCTTGATTGGGGGAGTACTGGGCAACACTTTCCACCTAAAGTACAAGAAATGGGAAGAGCAGGGAATACGACGGATACATGATATCATGAACCGTAGCGGATATTTTCTGACCAGATTAGGTCTTCATGATACTTTAACACAGAAATAGAAGGCCTTAAATGGTATTTCGCAAGTGATCCCCGGACACTGGCGAACTATACTAGGACACCAAGGCCTAAATGAGACTGACATTTCTCTAAAAAATATAGAGCTTCTGAGTACTAAATCAGGGTGATTTACCAGGGTGATTTACCAGGGTGATTTAGCGCTAAGAGCTTCTTAACCAATGAATTCCAATTATAGGGCTGTACAGTCACTTCGGGATTTTATCGAGACCCCACGAGACGGGGATACCTATGCTCTGCGTCAATGCCTAGCATCAACGGCCTGTAAGTGTTGCCTGCCTTCCGGTTGTTTGCCTTCACTCGCCTCACACACAAGATCGGCTAAAGCTGTCTTTGGAAGCAGAACTAACCAGTGAAGTTCTGTGCATATCCGAATTATAACCATCCGAGTAGATTTATGTAATGTATGAGCGGTTAGGCAGTTGATAAACCAGAATGCGCTTTTCTCATGAGTGGCTGTCAGTGTCAGGCGATCTGATGTGCTGCGCAGGGTTTTCCATGTCGTATGACGTAATAATCATCATGACGCGCGTGTCTGCGCGCGGTATCTATGGTTACATAACAACGCTCCTTATATGGACTGAGCAGGTGAGGACAATAGGGCTATACAGTTCTCGCGATCGGGCCGCGAGACTTCAGTTTTGGGGACAAACAAACACACGTGCTCCATGTTGAAGTATAGACAGCTATAAGTCAATTTCTTTCCAGGTTTATTCTAAAGACTATGAGTACCATTTCACTAAACATGACTATGAGAGATATACGTTAAAATATTTGGAGGCGATGAAGCGCAGAACTTTGGGAATATACAAGGAAAAATCCGTCTTTAAAATATTCGAAAGCTAAAAATAACGTTGTAAATTTAGCGCTGCACCCGGGCTTTCGCAAGTTCACCACACAGCAAGTGACGTCACACAGTTTCGCGTGCATCCGCGGTAACAAAAATGGCGAGAGCAAGTGATCGACTTAACCATTCCGCTGTCAAAATGTGCAGTGCATGGAGTAACAGCACACGGATGCGTCATTAAACCACATGGTAAAGATAAAACAAGACCAGTTGGATGTTTTCGTTTCACTTTTGGATCACGAAAAGACCAAGTTTCTTCATTTCTGTAAGTTTTCTGTTTGAAGCGTTGCGCCAACGTTGTCACTCGGGGAGAATCCGTGTGACGTCATAATGCCTCGTTTTCGTAGGAAATGTGAAAAAACGTTAGTTTCTCAGTCGTATTGTCCCGTCGTAACAAATATTTGTCATTGCGATGGCGCAAACGAATAAAAAATATGTCGTCTATCCGTTTTGTGAAGCTATATTTCTTAAATATTCTGAATCATATCGCTAGGCCTTCCGCAATGGATCCACCCCTCGGCGCCTGGCTTTTGCGCAGGTAGTCTGGTTCCCGGTGTGGCATGCGGAAGTGTCCCCCCATGCGCAGCTGTCCCCCTTTTATAAAATACATGATATTGAGACCCTCTCCGCTCCATGTGTTCGTACGGTGCCATTATGATAGATACAGGGGGGAAATCTCCGCATGGGGGACAATCCCGCATACCACACCGGTCTCTCTCTTTGCGTAACATACACGTCATGCCTACGTCACAGATATTCAGGATACCAGTTTGCACAGAGCTTCTAAACTCGTTCCGAACACGTGCTTCGTTTGTTTGTCCCTAAAATGAGTAAACCGGAAGTCTAAGCGAACGAGACTTTATAGCCCTATGGTGCTTCGTTTGTCGTATAACTGTAAACATCGATGATTTGGCTCAAAATACAACGCTTCCAACGGTCTCGTCGAACGGACCACATGCATTATGGAGAGATAAATGTCTTGTCTTTTATTATATATGATTTTATAGTTAACAATGCCTGGACCAAAGCAAACAAAGAATAGTTTCACCCCCATTCGATTCTTTAGGCACAAACCGCGCAGCCGACCGGTTCCCAACACTAAAACGTTGGTTACAATGAGTGCGCGTCACGCAGTTGCAGCATGCCACCAGCGTGATGCGCACTCGTTCTTAGAGCACTTGTTTTTTGTTGGTCCCCAAAAAACCTAAACCGGAAATAGAACCCGCGAGAACTGTACAGCCCTATTACGAGTTGATGGTCGTGTTAACTAGTGGTGGGTTTTACAAAGGTTTTTAATACCGGTATTAACGCTAATACCGGTATTAAATAGATATTAACTTAAGACCAACTTTATGACGTATTTCACAAAGACGGTATTAAGAGCATGTCGGTATTAAACTCTGTATTAACTTTAATACCGAGTCGTAGCAGGTTTAGCGCTGATAATATCGACCTATAGTATTGGGGAGCCACAACTTGGCACAAGTCCTTTGATTTGATGGTCATAAATGCAGTCGACGGCACATTCATATGGGCAGGCAATCCGGTTTTGTCTGTGTCATCGTTTCAAGATTTATTGTGACATAGACTTTTCGTGTTCCATGCCGTATGATTTAAAATAAAACAGACGATAATGGCGGTAAATCTAAGCAGTTGGAAATCATTCCATATCGATGCCACATTTACAAACAGATCGAGCCACGATCTAGCAAGTTACGCTTTCATGAGCATAATTGACTGTGGCCTGCGTCATATGTTCGCGTGGCGAGTTGATGTCGTCATAGAGCTAGAAACTTTGTATTACATTGTTGCGCTTATATTGTCTCACAGCAGGATATAGGTCGAGCTATACTCGTAGTTCACCTCAGCCTTCAGACCGATGCGATAAACATCATGCCTCATAGATGTAGATGTTTTATTGATCTCGAAACAGATGGGCAAAACATTGATAACATTTATTTGATAGCTGAAAGAAGAGTTTTACGATGGATATAACCACCTCGAGGTCACTTTTGCCATAATTATACTTCCATACCAGCATGTATTTGAAAAGTTAAATATTTGTCAACCGTGTGTAATCCTTCACCCTTCGCCTTGAAATAAATCGTTGTTTGGATATAGCGTTAGACCACACATATTAATTTAAATGAGGTAATCTTGCCCGAATCTGACCCATTCGTGGGTAAAAACAGTCCGATTTAGAAATCGAAACGTATAAACTAAGCTTATAGATCTACCACGTTTACGTTTAGCATTTTGTCGCGATATGTTGTGACGTCACTAATCGGTATTAAAGTCGGTACTAAATCGCTTAATACCGGTCACAGCTAATACCGTCTTTATTTGCGTTTGTGAAACGGTATTACGAGTCGGTATTACCTATTACAAAATTTGCCGGTATTAAAGTTAATACTGGTATTACCTAATACCATCTTTGTGAAACCCACCACAGTACAATAGTTAAATCTAAAGGCCGCCCAAATCGTGTAATCTGAACCAAACCGCCCTTCGGCCCTTTCAAAAGACAATCGTTGCCATAGTTACATTGCGTAGGACAATGAAACATGACGTAACGCACAACAAAATTGTGGTTATGGATTTAAATGGCCCGCCTAGCCACCTAGTTGCCTAGCTACGCGTTCCGTTTCTTGGTCATCATATACTTCGATGGTGTAACGAAGGCGACTGATTCACAAAATGTGGGAAGGCTTGTGAGCGCTGAGCATTTTAGTTGTATGTATATTAAAGTTGTATGCGAAAGGGCCCATCACACCAAAGATGCAAAGAGACATGTTAACGCCCAGTACATATGTGAGGCAAACTAAAACTAAAATTCAACTCGTAATAATAGTAATAGCGCGATCTTGGCATGGCGTTAGACATTTTATTGGCCCTTCGTCAACCTGTATCAGCCCTTCATTTTCATTCAATGAAAATTGGCTGCTACAGCTTGATGTCGGGCTAATAAAATTGCCTAATGCCCAGCTAACTCGCGCTGTTGTTATATTAACGGCAAACCGATTAATGTGGATGCTCTCCTTGTTCGGTGTCAAAGTGAAATTGCCAATAGTGGAGGTGTTATTCGGAATCTCACAGAAAAAAGAAAGCCGACATGTGGAATATCAATGTTATCATACTGGTCGTTAAATGGTACATTTATAAACACAAAATGTCAAACGACAAGATCCTAAATCCTGCATGTTGTAAACAATCTATAGTACAGATTTATTCCCTTTACCATTTACACAGCTAACGTCCAAGGATCGAACCTGGGTAACTTATTCTCTTTACTAATACGCAACAAGCAGACGTACAAGCGTGAAGACCAAGACAGAATTGCTGCTCCGTATTTTATTTAGCCGGAAAATGATATCGACGAACAAATCATGCACGCTGTACGTTCATACCAATATCCACGTAAACAACTGACGGATAAACCATAAAGTGGGAAAACCCGAAGTGGCGTCGTTCTAAGATTAAATGACATGATTGTGCAGCTTCCGATGAAAAAAAAATAAGAGTCCATACACATCTACTGTCCAGATAAACTTACGATATGGGTGCGATAACGACATGAGTGAACACCTGTGTTGAAGTCTTAAATAAGTCCGCCACGTCTTTGGAATTATCTTCATTGACAATAAAGGTCATATCCGTATATTCAGGACGTTTTAACCCCTTTTGGTCATATCGCGTCAATGGAAAAAGGAAGGGAGAGTGGAGCAATGTCCCCGGGGGTAACCCCCTACTCTTTGCATAGGACATGGGATTTTTATCCTACGACCTCACAGACATGGAAAGCTTCTTCCAGGAGGATGGTATCAAAATAAATCCAACTTGCTACCTGGATACAATATATTATACACATATTCCCTATATGCCATACGGTACTTAATGCCTATTAATTACCCGCAAGGTAACGCACAATCACTTTCCACGAGTACAATAGAAATAATAAATTTAAAGTGCTACTTGGAGACATAACAAAAATATAAATATTAATCTCACTGCAATGTAGACCAAAACCAGTTTCCAAGAGCACAATACAGTTTAAATAGCAAGTGATATACATAAACATAGCCATATAAAACGTACGGGTCCTGATGAATATACCATGAGATTAGTTGTACGACACATGTTCACGTGACTTACTAATTTTCGCGGTTTAGGCGGTATATACAAATTATCTTACGAATATCCACGGTGCATATTATGTTATATATATATATTAATCACACCGTTGCATTCCTATTGAGCTAAGTCTTAGCTGCACCTTATGACCGTCGACTGCGATGCAGATAACAGGTTTTCAGTTCTAGTTAACCGCATAAATACATGATGCTGTCATGAGCAAGCGAAGCAAACGGGCTCCAAATATATCACAGGTATAAATATGACATCATAGGGTCTGTAAGACATTCACAAGTTACCTCGACGTCCTGGTTAGCCCCAGATTTGCGGCGCTGTTGCCGAGAACAACTTGTATTATACAAGGCGTACGCGAGAGCTACGTCCTGGTTATCGCGTTAGTAACACAAGGGCTTTTACCATGGGTTCAAGTAGAGCCACAAAGTTAAATTCGAAGTATTGAGAAAAATGTAAATATAAATTTTACATATAATTGTGTATTTATCCGTATTGGAATCAACAATTTTCAGTATCAAAATGAGTTTCTGTCAATGCTAGTTCAATGTGCGCAGCAGACGTTATCCGCAAAGGTAATTTTAAGTATTGAGAAGAATGTAACTGTTAATTTTACATATAACTGTGTATTTATCCTTACTGGAATCAACAATTTTCAATATCAAAATGAGTTTCTATCAATGCTAGCTCTATGTGCGTTCAGGTGTCATGCACCTAGCCCTGGTACATGCCTCTCTAACCACGCCCGTAAACGGAGCAAGGGTGAGAGCCATGCCGCTCACCAGGCCTAAAAGTAGAAATCGCGGCCCGGTGGCTAAGTTGAAAGTTCTTACAGAATAAATACGCAGGGCCTACCCGTCAATGTGCTCCACTATGTTGCTGAAGCTTTTATGACTTTCGTCCGACACTCATTTCTTTGGTCGGTAGTATATTTTCTTGTAATCCGGGCGATTTTTGTCACATTTCGCTTCGTTTTCAATGCTCCGCCATCCGCCGGACGTCAGCAAACGCCGCCTGGCAGCGAGTGCTCACGCTAAGTTTGTTTACTTCATGCGAGCGGCGGAGCATGGAAAACGAAGCGAGAGAGGACACAAATCGCCCAGATTACAAGAAAATACACTATCGACCAGAGAAATAACTGTCCGAGGAATCTAATGGAGCAACTTGACGGGTAGGCACTGGATATTTATTCTGTTAGGACCTTTAACTTGAGCCACCGGTCCGCGATTTCTACTTTTAGGCCTGGTGAGCGGCAAAATCTGGTGCATACGTATTATTTGGACACAGACTGACGTAGGCCAACCCCGTATTCTAACAGTTTAATAAGCGTTACCCACCCTCCCCAACCCCAGTGACTGCTGCGGCATGCTATGGGTATGGACGGCGGTCAGATCAATATACATTACACACTGTGTCGACTGTGGAGTATTGCATATCCCCCTTACAGCAATTAAAGAGTTGTTCAACTATGACGTGAAATACCACTTTGGTGTCATATATGCGAATATACAAATATGGTCCATGAAAGTCAAAAGCCAAATATGCTTCAATAGTGAGATTTTTCATAGATCACATTAAACAAAGGATATATTTCAACACAATGTATTCATTGAAAGGACAATTTCCGTAACATTGCAATCATATACATATCTAATACACTAGCTCAACGCTAAAACTGCTACTTGCATTAAGTCAACAGGCACCGCGAGGAAACAAAACTTGTATCACAGTCTGAGCAAGCGAAAACTATTCTTACGAGGATAAAAGACATCTTCCAAAGACTGACCGATATCCGCGCGCAATCATATCTGTCTCTTTATCCGACTTCCCCCAGGACCGCCTTCTGGGGTTTGGTTGCTATGGTTACTAGTTACGTTTGTGGCGTGTTTCCTGTTCCTCGGGGGTTGACCGTTAGTGATTAAGGGTCCCGGTATCGTACCACGTGGTCTGTCACTCCTCAAGACACCTGCCGGGGCGACACCGGGGTGACCCCCAAGCCATGTCCGCGGCGTAGCACCCTCTCCCGACCCCGAGATTTCTGGAACGTGCGACTCCAGCGCCGTCAACCGGGCAGTCAGGTCATCAATACGGATGTCCTTCAGTCTGGCGAGTTGTTCCAATCGTTGTATTTTGGCGTAGAGCGCCTGAAGAACGACGAACCGAAAAAGGCAATGTTGAGATCTTCGTGTTGTTTTAAATGTCTTATCAACCAGAAATCAAAAGTTGGGGTCAGAAGTGGGCATGTGTGTCGGCAAGATCCAAAGAAATCTGTATGTCAATCATGCCAGCTTAAAGCTGCTCCTATAGTCAGTTTCCCATGGAAAACATTTACACTTTTTCATGCGGAAATAATATATTGAAGGGCTTATTGCATTAAGACAATGCTATAATGCAAAGAACCCAAAACGTATATATGCTTTTAGGCATCCACATTTTCGGGCATATTGCTACTGCATAACGCGCGGAAAAGTTACGTTCTTGTGTCTTACGCTAAAAATGTTTGGTCCTTAAAAGTCAAGATATATTTGAGAATGTATGCATTTCTTAAGAGTTAACATTGAAAGAGATCGAACTATGCTACTATCGTTCATTTCTAACAGGTTTTCCATTACATATGAGCGGCTTCAATTAACGCATCTATAACTCCATGAATGGTTTACTAGTCATAAGCTCCAACCAACCTCGGCTACTTGGTGCTTGGCATCTAGCTCAGACTGCTTCTCCTCCAACAGCGACTTTGACACAACGTCTCTGTTGTTCCCACGCACCCTGTTTCGTGTTACAAGCATATTGTAACGGTATCCCTACTTTAGTATCTCAAGAATCTAAATCTTAAACTTCCGAGTTTGTATTATAGTTACTAAACAGCTGCTCTCACTGTGTACATGCCAGAGCGTACATGGCCCAGGCGGTGTTGACTAATAAATATAATTAAAAAAGAAACATTGAAAATACAAAAAAAAATTTGAAAGTGAGTTAATAATGATAATTTGTGTCAAAAAATAATTCATTTAATGGTAAAACAATTAGGTTACCGGTAGGTAAAGGACACAAATTGTTGTCTTCCTTTAGAATTACAATTAATTTTTCATGGTAAATGCAGGAAACACCCATTGCAATTATGTCTTCATGACCAATTTTTATTACGACGGGAGCAGCATAAGAACGACATACCTACATAGACGACTGTACCCTTACCTTGACGCATTTTGATCAGGCAAGTTATGCAGCTCAAAGTGTTCACCCATTTCGAAGGGGAAATCGCTCACTGAAAATATACCAGTGTACCGTTATCAGCTTGATGTCCATGGGAACCGCTAAATTGGCTAGTTGACGGGTTTAAACATGCATGGATATATAACGACAGATATGAAATAAACTTTCGAATGTACAGGTTCCAACCATGAGACACACGCCTTTTCCAACCACACTTGACTACTTATTTACGTAATTTAATATTTATTTATATCACACTTATTTCAGTGTCCATCTCCATCGTAACTGCAAGGGTGATATACAATGCGTCACACAGTTTGTAATGTATGCTTATGGATAATAAAATGACGCGTTTAAATTCCATATTGCATAATTACTTTTTCTTTTATTTCCAAAGACAGAAGAATACCCATTTCAAACCATATTTCTGTAATATTTTTTTCTTGTTTCTGAAGAAAAAAGTTTACATACCTTAAAATTGATAAAATATAAAATTCATTTTTTACATTATATTTCTTTTATTTCATGTTGCTTGCATGTTGTTGCAATAGTAAAGCCACTTGTTCTTTTATTTCAGAAGACATAGAAGCCACCGTTTCCCTAGTTTAAACGTGTTCGGGTACCTGCGGAGGTCCTGGGCGTCAGAAACTGTTCCGACTCAGGCGTGACGCGCTGCCGCAGACGGTGGGACGCCATCGGCTTGGTGAAACGTGGGGTGGCGTTCCCTGCCATGTGGGCGTCGATGTGCTCTCTTAGCGTCTTTAACAGGAACTCCACCACGTGCGCCTTACACATCACCAGCGCCCGAACCACGTCCGGTGACAGCTCAAGGCCTAGTTTCTTCAGTACTCTCCTGGAAATGCGTAAAAAGGCGTCAATCATTTTGGACCGATAGATACATGAATATAATTATATTACAGAAATGGATTTAAACATACATAGAAAAATAAGTACATAAATCCAATTTTAATAGTGCACATTAAACAATACTTAATCAAGTCTAAAATAACGTCAGAGGTGGTTAAGTAATGTTAATTAAGGGAAAGATAGAACGCATCAACAGTCCAGTAGTTTACGGTCGTTTTTCCATGTTAGGGCGAACCATTATTCAGCATAGCTCACGCAATACTGACGCCTGCCATTTACTATGGTAATCCATTTCGTAGCTAGGCTCTAAGAGAGAAGATTGGACCCAGTTTACTGGTTCACAATTTACATATATCTAACTTGAATGAGACGTGAATGAGCAATTGGGTAACCCGCAAGAAAGGCATCTAATGCAAGGCTATTTCAGGACAATTTGATCCAATATGTATTTATTGTGCCTTCAAGTGTATCCCCGTGTCGTAATAGCTATATTCTATAGTGCGTTCGGCTATTGTCGTATGTGCTCTACAAGCTAGGCCAGCTCCAAACAGTCGTTGCCTGGTTCGAAATCCCACATGAGCACCTGCCTATATTTTACAAAGATATTTCTTCGCAAAGAGTAACGGAGTACTCTTAGAGACATGGCTCCTCTCGACCTTGATATTCTTCCTATTGCGCCGATGAGACCTACAGGTTAAAGCATCTTAAGTGGCGGATCCAGCCGGGAAGTGATGACCCCCGCCCCCCCCCCCCCCTCCCGACGGTCATAACTGTTCGAACCTACATCACCCCCTCCCCCCTAATTAACGCTGGAAGAAGTGCTGGATCTGCGTCTGCTCATACTTAAATCAATCAATCAAATATATCTTGTCTCCCAAAACATACAGGTGAGGCTTAATTCAGTGGCAGATGGGTTGTGGGTGGCAAAGGGTTGGATGGACAAATTAGTATTTTAGGTTAACTTGGAGCACACATAGACTAAACTGGACCAACGATCCTGTGGCACATGATATGATAAGGGAAATTAACTATAAAAATGATTTGATGATTCAACTACCAAGAGAGGAGCTTCTTTTGTATAACAGTTACAGGGGAAATGGACAGCTGCCTGGGTTTGAGGAATGTTAAATTCTCTTACCTTAATTGCAAGTCTTTTCTGGCCTTACATGAGTTAAAGGTATTTAGCTATATATGTATATATATATTGAGTACCTGTTGAGTTGGTACCAGTTCTGCTCCTTTGGTCTAGTAGCATTGGCAGTGACATAGTTATGGAGATCCACAAGTTTGGGCAAGAAGCATTTAATCACTTCTGCGACTAAAACTACAATAGAAAAGCAGGAAGAGAGGTTTGAGTAACAGCTAACACAGGAAAGCAAAGGGCAGAACAACGAGATATGTAACTACAGTCTAATAAAATATGGCAAATATACAAGCAATACCATCCTAATGCTAAAGTCCCAAACAACATACCGGGTATATAACATGGCATTTAACTTTATTAACATGGTACTGGTAGATGTGTACTAAAAAGAAAAGAAACATCAAGCTGCATAACAGTTACTTATTAAATTAAGACATCAAAGCGTACTTGATATTATCAAAGAAAGATGAAATATGTGTATATTAATTATCCATTAAAACCATCATAGGTTACAAGGATAAATATATATATAATATTGACATTTACAGCATCAAGAGCACTATAACTTGTGTACAGCACACATGGGCATGAAAGCAAGCATCACTATTCATGGCAAGACTAGTTCTGAAGTGCACCTCCATCTGAGAAATCTCTGGCCATGTTTCTCTTTGGCCTTGACAGTGTAATGCCATCCACCCAGGTGTAGAGGTTTTCCAGCTCCTCATCATCAAGAGGTGTAATTTGCCACATATGAAGAATAGATCCTGGGTCCCTGACAAACAAGTAAATGAAATATGATAAAATAATATAAATAAAATAACTGTTAACCTGGATATAGCATAATTAATGAATTGCTGAGAGAATATTTATGGATCAAGTTTAGCTCAGTTTTTGGCAAGAAAAAAAACCCTGTAATAAAAACATGTATTCTGCGCCTTTGCAAGTGAAATATTGCAGCAGACCACCATATAGAAAAAGTGTCAGAAGCAATATGAAAGTGTGGGGGCAGATATATAGCTCGAACTTGCAAGAGGAGGCGGGGCTAAACACTTGCCACCAGTGACATCTAAACTTGGCAGCCATACATTTTATTTTTTTGTTTTTATTCAAAGTGGGGGTGGGGCATATATGCTCCACCCCTGCCCTAGCCCAGAACCCTAGGCTTGTGTGGGCTAGGACACAGCCTAGTGTTTGACTTTGACCAAGTGGAACTCTCATTAATTGCTGTGAGAAAAGTTCTATAACAGAAACAACTCCTAATTATTTTCCTATTACTTTCTGACAAGTAAATCTTGTAATCACATTCAACTTTTTTGAAAGGTATAAATGGCTCCTTTTGGAAATTTTGGCAGGGGCAAGTATCCGCTCATACTGCTCAGACTGCCAGTGGGTTCGGGGAATGAAATTCGTGTTAGGTATGGTGTGAGGGGTTTCGTGGTCAATGTTTAAAGGGCCAGAGAGGCATGCCCAGGTGAAGAGGGATTGAGATAGCTGGTTGTTATCATTGATTAGCTGGTTGTTATCATTGATTAGCAGCGGGTGGGGCGAGCAACAAAAGAGGGTGTCACTGGCCAGCGCCATCAGCCACATCAGCTCCAGTGGGGGAATACAGGGTTGGGCATCCCAGGTCTGGATGATCTGGCTGCCTGCCTGGAGTAGTGAGACAGCTAGGATCCCATTCCCCAGACACATATGAGGCCTACACCCCAATTCCCCTCCACACTTCCAGTCAAATCATCCAGCAGTCAAAACGAACAATGGTCAAAGTGGGCCTATGCCTGATGAACCTCTCCACCAGATCTGTACAGTGCCCAACAAAACTTGTAAAATTATGCACTGTTAGATAATATATTTATCCTTTTAGATCTAGATCTACTAAACTTTAAAAAAAAGACTAAGTAGACTGTACTAGCTATACGTCTGTTCGCGAAAAAGAGACACCGGGCCTAGGCTGCTACATGTGGGATAGCCCTGAAACAGGTTTCTCTGCAGCTCCGGTTTACCGAGCATGCATGCATGCCTATAGACATGCAGATAGAGCCAGATAGGCATATGGGACCTTAGAGAATGATCCATTGTTCTTCCCTGGTTCATACAGTAAAAGTTCTAAACATTGTCTTTTGTCCAAATCACAGTGGAGCATTTGTTAAGCATGCAGTCTGGCGAGCGAAAGGTAGCCGGTTCGAGACCAAACCGTGATATATAGGGTATGTTTTTTGGTTTCGTAGTGGCTATTCGTATGGGTCTGCAAAAAGAAGCTATGTTAATATTTGTACTGGTCCGTATGACTAAGCCATATGAATAGTCTGCTGTATTATTGGTATGTAAGGAATAATCTACATGGGTTCAGTCAGCCGGGTCGGCAGGGATAGGACGGCTCGATCGCCATTCGACTAGGCCCTGATTGGCCAGCGTGTTAGGGGACCACAGATAATGGGAGTGGATTAGTGGTCACGTGACTGGTGCAGTACGAATAGCAAACAAGTTTATTCATACAGACCCATACGAATAGCCAGTCTTTTTGGTTTGTTCCCTCATTGTAATGATACTTGAGAAGTTGAGTATATACATTTCATACAAATAACTGCAAATGGTGCTGTGACCTGCAGGCAAGCGATGGTAAAACACAGTAGGCTTAAACATAGAAAACAGCCAGAAAGGATTGGTGTGTGTGGGCGATAAATAGGGATAAGACCCGAAACGACAGTGACCCGCGTTTCGCTGTTTCGTGTCACTTTCTTTTTCACCAACTACATAATAAATTGTTGTACATTCTTACATTGCGATTATCTGTAATCTCATACACTGATTCTTGACCACTGTTTAGTCTCAAAACCTAAAGAGTTATCACCGATCAGTTATAGTTGTTGTGAAGTTGCTAACCACCATTACTTCCGTTTGCGTACTTCTGGTTTCTGAGGGTGGAAAGACTTTGGAAGGGGCGAAGAGTGATCGTTGGGTCAGTAACATAGATGGGCGCATTATGATTCATCTGCTCTGCGCAAAAACCAAAGTGTACACAGTGCGTGATAAGCACGAGCGCTTAACTTCTTCGTTCATTATTAGTCCCCACGCAGTCATCTGCACTAAGCCCCGCTATATAATAATGCGAGAGGTGGGGCTTAGTGCAGATGACCGCGTGGGGACTAATAATGAACGAAGAAGTTAAGCGCTCGTGGTGATAAGTATCGCACCCAAACCCCTCGACAGAGCCCAAAACGGTGAGGGAGGAGTATAGATGAGAACTCAATATAGAACCGCACCACGAAGAGGCTGAAGAAACATCTCCACATCCACAGGACCTGAGAGCCTAACGGCAAGTGGATCGGTGGTTCGCTCTTTGCTGTTGCCATGCCTGTGTGGTCGCATAATAAAGATCCCACCGATGTCTTTTTTCACAAAGAGTAGGGGTTATCAGGCGAAATTAACCATACTCATTCTTAAACAAAACAAGAAGTCAGTTGGACACTGAAAATGAGAAACCTATGTGTGAGTCTCAATATCCTTTACTTTAATATCTACTAAATTCGGCATTTTCCCGACTTTAAAGTTCGCGTTGCAAGCGATATTTTAGGCAATGTGTGCACTGTTGACGCTATGTAGATGAAAGTGTCCCTTGTGTGCGCTATGTAGGCGTTACGCAGGGGAAAATGCGCGCTATTTTGAGTTTTTGCGTACTGTATTAAGGAATTATAGGTCAAAGCGTGGGTTAGGCCTGTGACGTCACGATGACGCTTCTTCAACACAGTGTTTTAATTAAAGCCAGAAGTAAAGCTTGCATTTTAAACTCAAAAACGGTTCTCTTGATTTCAATATTAATGTTGCTATATGCATTTTTGATTTTATTTTAAATGTCATCGTGACGTCACTTAAAGTCATTGGGCAATCACAAAAATGTTCAAGACGGCTTCCATTTTTTGTTAATATACCTATTTACGAATTCGGGTGATTGTAGCTATTGCTAACGTAGCTGAAAATAAAGGAAACCCAACATATCGTGGGAGCACGTTAGCTATGACGACATTTTTTACGCACACTTATCCCACTCGCCATAAAAGTTAGTCACGGCACAAGGTGTTCCTGAAGACGACGTGTTAGTCAAATAAACCGGAAGTCGCCATACTGTAATACTATATAATAGCTGATTTAGAGCCTATGTAAGATGTGTGAAGTCATGACGGCATGGTGACATCATGACATGACGCACGGCAACGTCCAAGTAATAAGCCGCAAAGGTTTTGCCCCTCAACCCAAAAACGTTGACCAGCACGGCGGTAGGAGCATCAGCCTTTCAAATATGGCTTGACGAAATTACCAAAAAAATGCCATCCGTCATCATATACGGGTAAGCTTACCTGAAAAACGAGCAGACCTACAAAGGACAATGCGGTCAAAGTAAGACGACCAAAATGTTTTTCTTTCTCTAGTTATGTGGATCTGTATGTTCCCTGCCATTAACCGAAAATATCTCAGTTTAACCTTGTTTTTCCGACTTTTGACGAATTTCCTAATTTAGCCACAATCTGTATACTTGATCGTTGGGCAACTTTTCCGTTGCCATGGAAACGAAATTGGAAAGCGAAACGGACATGCCGGTTCCATTATTATCATAGGGTCCTATGTTAAACGTGTTCGACTATATACTGAAAAGTTATAGGGTTATGTCAATATGTTTACAGCAGATGGCTAAGCTCAGTATTATCCATGGACAACTGCAAGCTATACGGGTGACCACTTTCCCCACAATACGGCGCCACTTACGCATTTTTAACATTTGTTTCCGATTCTTTGTATGTACCGAAAGTGACGTCATCGTGACGTCACGTGACGCATTGGAAAGACTTAAGATTATATATGGGTCTTTCCTATTCATATTTCTATGACGTGGTTTTAAATGCGTCAAAAAGCGAAAAACCTGACAGAGGTCAATTAGTGCGTTTCCCCACAAACCTATTTGCTCGAAAATGAGTATTACGCATCAAAAAGCTAATAATAGCCGAAAGATGCGCCTCTGAGACACAAAGGAGTTTTCTAAAGTATTATTCCGTTTGAGGTACAAAAGCTCTTTCATTTCTATCTGTTAGGGATAATTAAGTTAAAAAAACAATCCTTTTACTACAGCAAGCACTGAACAAGCGTGAATGTCGAGCCCTGCTTGATAACTGCCTAACATTTGTAACTGGATCGCCGTTACCAAGCGTATAAGGGTGAGCATTAAAACGCCAAACGAGTGGGTTCTAAACTTAATCTTTATTCAGTAAACACACATCAGCGCGCTTAATTAAGTCAGGATCTAGCCGCAATCACTACCGCAAATCAAGTGGAGACCTCACTTGATCTGAATATTCATACAACCGCCAACTCACCCTAGTCGGGATAACACACCATTCACACCGCAAACTTGGGGAAACTCACCCTCGTCGGGAAAACACATCTTTCACACCTCCAACTTGGGGAAACTCAGAAGTTCAGAGCCCCCCCCCCCCCCCCTCAGTCCCAAGTTTGGACCCCCCCCCCACTTTTCAAATTCCTGGATCCATGATTGAATGAGCAACAACTTGTATGCAACTTTTGGGTGGGAGGTTGTCCATAGGTGTATTCTGGAAGGGGTTATATTTATAGGGGTTAGAGCTACAGGTGGACGGGGGTGGGTGGCTTGTCTTGTTCCCAATGACACACAATGTATACTAGGCTAATTCGAATTTCTCCATCTTCTCGTGAGCTTTTGATGCTGTTTTGCTTCAACTTTCGATGAAACCATGTGTCGAATTTGTCTCGGCTTCAGTCTCAATGACGTTAGACTGTACGTAGCCAATGCAGGTGCTTACGGCGATCACGGCTGGTTTGCTCATATCCTCCTCTAGCCTGAAAATCAGACGTTAATATCGTGAGACAGTCTGAGGGATCGAAATTAACTTGATGTTAATGTCGATCCCTCACGACATTAATGTCTGATTTTCAGGCTAATCCTCCTCCGGCTCCGCAGTGACCGCAGCACTGTCGCTCATTCGACTCACTCCGACACTCGGCTCTGTGTGGAGTTAATTAGCAACACACTTTTGTTTGGGTCCTCTCGAGAACCATTTGTGCATCCAAAGGCAAGGCAGTACACCCTTTTCGTGATATGCCTAACTGATGATTGTGTTGGAAGACGCAACGCTGCCGAGCTAACGACAGCGAGCAGTAAACAACGACCGTCACCAATGACGTCATGCACGGAAATTGCCGGAAAATACCGAAAGCGGTATACAAAAAGCCTTCAGTAATAAAATTTGAGACCTGAATTATTTTTTACAAATTATAGCCCTTATTTTTATTCTACAAGGCTTCTGTAAAAAAAAATTTTAACCTTCGACTATGATTTTGACCCATTCATAACGCGGACGATATTAACAATATGCCGCACCAGCCAATAAATTGATAGAACAATCCGGCTTGGGAACTGCGTAGGGAGGTGGGGCGGAGCCCAAGCCCACGCCGCGGGCCTGCGCACACACCCTGTTATCAATGTGTGACTTATAGCATCACAGAGATCTGGGCCAATGGACGAGAGTACCGTCAACTAACGATCCGTACTTATATGTATACATTTTTATCAGACCAACCTGCTCCCCTTATCTTATCCTAGCGGCACCAGTTAAGGTCGCTTCCGGTCCCTCAATAATTACTTCCGTAATTTTGTTGTGAGGCTACGAGCTGCCAACAGCCGGGGAGACGGATGGAGGTGGGTGGAGGGGGCGTAGGGAAGAGGAGGTTTTACCAGGGGAGGGAGGGTGCGGGAGTAGGGGTTTGATCGTGCTGCCGGGTGGGAGATGGCAGGCTGCAGTTTGGAGGTGGCAGTCGGTTTGTTGAGGGCGGGGAAATCGAAGAAAAATCCAGGCAGGAAAATATTTCGTTATTACCAAACTTGCTCGCGTAGGCGGGAGAAATACTATTAATAATTCGCTTATTGCCTGTTGAAGAAGATCGGTTATAATTGCTTAAGAAAATATGGCACCCGGAAGTTTCTGATCCTGGGGTTTATGAGTTAATGCGACAGCACGTCGTAATATATTGCCCCATTCGGTAATTGCTCAATTATCATCATATTGTTGTTGTTTGATTCAGTAATTCAACAGGGAAGGGTAAGTCGGGATTTACTCAGCTTTGGAAATGAAGAATTAAAACACAGATAGTATTTATAAGAACACAAGAAAACCCATTACATTATTTATTTCCCCTTAATGACATTGCGTAAAAATCTATAATTTACAAAAGTGACAAATTTCGTTCGAGTCAATATGCATATAAGAACCATATAACAAACCAGTTTTAGTCTTCCAATATATGTGTGTGGTAATAGATTTATCATTATGTGGTTTTGATTGGCCTTGACATCTGATAACGGCTAGCAGGCTAGCATCTTGCACCCACCCCTACTCCTACCCCCACGCCCACCCACCCCTCCACATCCGTCCGCCCACGTCACAAAGACGTGCTCGCAACGAATCCTCCGTACAGCCTATCTGGATTAGGTTTGATCATCTTATCGAAGCCAAGATAACTCACACACTATGTACATTCCCATAAGGAACATTGGGGTTTTACAAAGGGCAATGTTTCCCCTTCGGCGCTGTGTCATCATCAGCCTCATCATCTAGGTTAGTTCGCAAGTATGTACATGTATATAAACTCTAAAGCTTCAGACAGTTGACTCAAATGAATGCGTCCTTTGGTGGCTTAATAACAAGAACGAGAGAAACGGTCTTCACGATGCGTGTCACCACCATAACCCTTCTGTGTGGTATGGAATTAATATTCATTAGCATTGTAATGTTAATACTGAACGTCGTTTGCACCACACGCTAAAATCGGGTGTTTATTCAGGACGCTTTTACCACTTTTGGTCATATCGCGTCAATGGGAGAAGGAAGGGAGAGTGGAGCCATGTCCCCGGGGATAACCCCCTACTCTTTGCGGAGAAAGACATGGGATCTTTATCCTGCGCCCACACAGACATGGCCACAGCGGGGCGCGAACCACCGATTCACGTGCCGTTAGGCTCTCATGCGACCAGGGCGCTCAATGCGAGCGTTTTAACCCACTGAGCTACCGGGCCCGGCTCCGACACCCTAAAACCATTAGACAAAATACCCATAATAATATCCAATGCGGCATGTTCGATTTTTTTTTCTCCATTACCAAATCCGTATTAGTTATTGGAGGGCAGAACGTTGTACTTGATACGCATTAGCGAATCCTACAACAGGTGGCTCCACTGTGCTGCTGTTTCGGCATTCGGCACCGAAACGAAAAACGCAAATCATTGCCCATTCATTAATCTGGCGCTCGTATGTGTCCGGGTATAAGCAGCTAGGTACGCCTAGATAGCACAAGGGTTTCTCGTTATCTCCAGCAGTGAGCGCTCGGTAAGTGCGGGGGGCGACGTGCGGCAGCTGCATGAGGTTAAGGTTAACTACATATGCAAAGTGGACATGCTATAAACTATGAGGCAATGCCTTAATGCGCCAACATTTCTTCCTCGCTTCAGTCTTTATCATCTCCGCTAGATGTGCGCCCATTTGCCCGATGAACCGGCTGTTGTTGCTTGCCGGAAACGATGCATCTGCCCGAGGCAGCTACGAGGACAAGAAATCCGCGTCCAACGCCAATACAGATTCACAGGCGATGAAAACGGTTCCTTTTTCACCAATTTCCACTGAGGATGAGGCCATGAATAACGACAGTCTCTCATCTACCTCTACTCTGCTGGTGACGCAACCGTCGGCGGCCATCTTGAATGAGGTCACAACTGAGGACGCGGAGATATCCGCGAGCGCTGAAGCATTGGACTGGCGGTCTTGCAAGATTATGAAGCCAACTTTCTACGCACTGAACAAACGCGCGAATGATTCATTCAAGCACTACGTAAGTACAAACGTGCAAACTTTCACCTACGGGATATTTAGTTTTTATTTTGAAGAATTACCAAACACTTCTTAAACAAGTTTCTCCGAAAAGCTTGCACTAAGAATGCTACATGAATGGCCAGCATTACAGCCACTCATAACATAAAGCATATCGTACTCGTGTTGATGAAGGGGTGAGGGACAACAAAGCTGAATTGGCCACTGACTTGACAGTCCTGTTCTTATCAGCAAAGGTTATACATGTATACTGTTTCGTCCTATCGGCTGTACATTTGTCTCTGACATTTGGTCAAAAGTCAAGTGTCTCCTAAAAATGCAAAATTGGACCATAAACGAGATGGTGATTTGGGTGCTGGAAAGCTAATGATGACTGAGAAATCACCGGTCTGACTGTTAAGTAGTTACATAAGGATAATTAAGTAACTAATAGGGATTTATTTGTGATCATCCACCGCAGGCTGTTCGATGGGTCAAGCCCCCCCCCCCCGCAAGCTGTGTATCTCTCCCTCTTTGTACTGCACCTCCTATATGCTTTGTAAGTCCCCCCCCCCCCCCACACACACACCCGCGCGTTTTGTCAAATTCCGGGACCGGCGCCTGACATAGATGTGGTTTGTGACACCCGCAGTCGTTACAGTGCTGTATGAGAAGCCAATTAGACAATCTCCACCAAAGCGATCCGTGCAAGGTTCCCAGTCAATGTCACCCATTACAGATGCATGCCGGAATATAGATGTATCTTAATTAATAGACGTTTTATGTGATATTTTCTGTTTCCCAGTGTTCGCATGGCAGGATCGTAAAGGAAATCCACTTCTTTGGATATGAGTCATGTGATGCCTATGCCCGTGACCTCGTCAAACAGGATGATATGTCCTTCCCGCCAGTTTACAACGGAAGTGTGCGTGGCGACCCGCTTGCGGTGAGAATCCATATATTATTTATGTCATGTCGTAAAACATGTAAATGATGACCTATCGATCATCCCTTCCGCGACCAAAGCACCGATCCAGGCTGTCAATCATTCACTGACGTAATTTTTCATTTTATCCAATCATGTGGCGGAAGAAAGTCTTCCACGTGCATTATGTCCGACAAACAAGTCCGACAAAACAAAACAGCATGTAATTTTCTTGTCAGTTTCAGAGATGAGTACTGCTCGCGCGCATCTACAAGTGATAAGTGCTCATCTCTGAAACTGACAACAAAGTGACATACAGCTTTGTTTGTCCTGCTTGAAAAAGCAACAATGATGCCAGTGAATTATTGACAGCACGGATTGGTCAATTGTTCACTGATATATCGCTCTGCTGCACTTTACATGACAGAAGACTCAAGAACCTCATAATCTCCCTTTACAGGATACGTTGACTCACCTAATCCAAGTCCACTCTCGTCTAAACGGCATTGAGGAAAACATTCTCGTCAACTATAAACGCTCCATTATACGGCCACCTTGTGAATACGGGTCCATCAGAGGTTACGTACCCACCGAAGAAGAGGAGTTTGCATGCCAATATTTCAAAGAGGCGGATAATGTCATTGAATGGCAAAACCTTGTTATTGGGAACGCCAAGTGGTTGGTGAGTGTCAAAAACAACAAAAACAACAGGGCAGGTACAACAGCCATTAACGATGACTACTACTAAGCAGCAATAACTATCTCATAAGGTACAATGGTAACCCCGACAGTCATTCACGATGGAATAACCTTGAATCTCTCTTTAACACCCCACATAAGCCGCCCGACATTTTTTATTTATGTTATGAGAATTATCTTATTGCAAATGTGGGAATTCTACCAACTTATGTAATATTAATATATCATTAATTCCGACTTCGCATGCTGCCGTTATACATAATCCTTTTCCATTTACAGAGAAACCTGAAGTCACCGACAGCCGGTGAGGACGTCACCGTCCAGATATGGCCGTCACCTCACCGGAGGACGCTGAGCCTCTATACTCTAGGAATCCGGTACATCACCCGTCTCCAGGCAAGCGCCTCGAGGGCCTCCTTCTCAAGATTCTGTCCCGACTGGTAGACCGTGCAGAAGGCGAACGCGGCCATTGCCCTCGTTAGCGTTGGTCGACGTCAGGGTGAAGGCGACCATACAGACCCCACTCTCAGTCATACGATCGGCGCGGTGCCAAGGGTCCTGTAAGCGCCACGTGACGAACCCTGCCGGATGGTATTCACCACGTTGCTGTATATACCCAGCATCCTCGTGGACACGTGTGATGAATCCGAGACGATGAATGAGACGGCGACGCCAGGGCGGGATTCACTGTTCACGGAGTGTTGGCATGCAGGGAGTCAAGACGTATTTTTTCTCTCACCCTGAGCCAATCCTCGTGGAGACTCCACAAAGCCGTCCATGTCGTAGAATGGCATCTTGTGAAAATGCGTTTAACGAGAGTGACATTTTCCATATTCACGAATGATTCACGTAACACCCCAACGTACGAGATGGCAGCAAATAACACGTGTCCTTGTATTTGAAATTTAGTATAATAATAATAATGCGGCAATTGTCAAGTCTTTATCGTTGTACACTTTGACTAACGATGGTTGTGAAATTGTAACTTATAAGTAACACTATATTTTTTTGAATTTTAAATCATTTTATTCAGTTGTTATAGATGTTGCTATTTACGGCCAATCTCTTTTAAATTAACCAAGGCCTTGATACAGCGCAATGCTCGGAGATGTTGTTTCAAGATGTAGGCGAAACAATCAATGTATCAGCTTTTTACGCCTTTTTATGGTGATCGTATTTTTCATACATGATATAGAGGTTGAATGTCTGTTATTTGCTTTATATGTATTTTTTCACATCAACATATAAAGTGTCAGTCAATAAATGGGCTTCTCCACCTGCTATCTGGCATTGCGCGTGTCTTCATTGCCAAATATGACAAACGCGACAAATCGAAATCCACAAAATGTCAGATAATATGTCATAGATAAAGGTAATTTATCTGACCGAACATGGGGTTGCCATCCACCTATAGCCTTCCCCCTACTTACCCGACCAATGACAGGGCTGTCATCCACCCATAGCTTGCCCCCACTTAACCAATTCACCGACTAAACACAGGTCTGTCATCCACCCATAGCCTGCCCCCACTTAACCAATTCACCGACTAAACACAGGGCTGTCATCCACCCATAGCTTGCCCCCACTTAACCACTTCACCGACTAAACACAGGGCTGTCATCCACCCATAGCTTGCCCCCACTTAACCACTTCACCGACTAAACACAGGTCTGTCATCCACTCATAGCTCGCTCCCACTTAACTAATTCATCGACTAAACACAGGGCTGTCATCCACCCATAGCTTGCCCCCACTTAACCACTTAACCGACTAAACAAAGGGCTGTCATCCACCCATAGCTTGCCCCCACTTAACCACTTAACCGACTAAACACAGGGCTGTCATCCACCCATAGCTTGCCCCTACTTAACCAATTTACCGACTAAACACAGGGCTGCCATCCACCCATAGCTTGCCCCCACTTAACCGACTAAACACAGGGCTGTCATCCACCCATAGCTTGCCCCCACTTAACCAATAAACCGACTAAACACAGGGCTGTCATCCACCCATAGCTTGCCCTCACTCAACCACTTAACCGACCAAACAGTGTTGGTATCTACTTTTAGCTTTCCTTCACTTAATCCAATTACCGACAAACGACAGAGTTGGTATCTACCTTTAGCGTTCCTTCACTTCACCAATTTACCGACAAACAGCAGGGTTGTCATTTTCCTATAGCTTTCCCTCACTTAATCTACTTTTAGCTTTCCTTCACCTAATCCAATTACCGACAAACGGCAGTGTTGGTATCTACATTTAGCCTTTCTTCACTTAATCCATTTACGGACAAACGGCAGGGCTGTCATGTTCCTATAGCTTTCCCTCACTTAACCGACCAAACTGTGTTGGTATCTACCTTTAGCCTTCCTTCACTGAACCAACTCACCGACCAACGGCAGATTTGTCATGTTCCTATAGCTTTCCCCCTCTTAACCACTTTACCGACAAAACACAGGGTTGTCATCTACCCATAGCGTTTCTCTGCTTAACCAATTCTCCGACCAACGACAGGTGTGACATACATATATAGATTTCCACCAATTATCCGACCAAACACAGGGCTGTCACCTAATCAATTAACCGACGTACCACAAGGTTGGTAACCACCATTCAAGTATTGACCTAGATGGTGTACTTAATGTTGAACACATACTTACACTTATCGTCTGCGCGATACGACTTTCTGTCAAACGCGGGACAGGCACGTTCAATGACGGAGGGGACAGGCACGTCCAATGACGGAGGGGACAGGCACGTTCAATGACGGAGGGGACAGGCACGTCCAATGAGGGAGGCGACAGGCACGTCCAATGACGGAGGGGACAGGCACGTCCAATGACGGAGGGGACAGGTATAGCCAATGACGGAGGGGACAGGCACGTCCAATGACGGAGGGGACAGGCACGTCCAATGAGGGAGGCGACAGGCACGTCCAATGACGGAGGGGACAGGCACGTCCAATGACGGAGGGGACAAGCACGTCCAATGACGGAGGAGACAGCCACGTCCAATGACGGAGGGGACAAGCACGTCCAATGACGGAGGGGACAGGTATAGCCAATGACGGAGGGGACAGGCACGTCCAATGACGGAGGGGACAGGCACGTCCAATGAGGGAGGCGACAGGCACGTCCAATGAGGGAGGGGACAGGCACGTCCAATGACGGAGGGGACAGGTATAGCCAATGACGGAGGGGACAGGCACGTCCAATGACGGAGGGGACAGGCACGTCCCATGACAGAGGGCACAAGCACGTCCAATGACGGAGGGGACAGGTATGGCCAATGACGGAGGGGACAGGCAGGTCCGATGATGGAGGGGACAGGCACGTCCAATGATGGAGGGGACAGGCACGTCCAATGACGGAGGGGACAGGCACGTCCAATGAAGGAGGGGACAAGCACGTCCAATGACGGAGGAGACAGGCACGTCCAGTAAAGGAGGGGACAGGTATGGCCAATGACGGAGGGGACAGGCACGTCCAATGACGGAGGGGACAGGTATGGCCAACGACGAAGAGGACAGGCACGTCCAACGATGGAGGGGACAGGCACGTCCAATGACGGAGGGGACAGGCACGTCCAATGACGGAGGGGACAGGTATGGCCAATGACGAAGAGGACAGGCACGTCCAATGATGGAGGGGACAGGCACGTCCAATGACGGAGGGGACAGGCACGTCCCATGACAGAGGGGACAAGCAGGTCCAATGACAGAGGGGACAGGTATGGCCAATGACGAAGGGGACAGGCAGGTCCGATGATGGAGGGGACAGGCACGTCCAATGACGGAGGGGACAGGCACGTCCAATGACGGAGGGGACAGGCACGTCCAATGAAGGAGGGGACAGGCACGTCCAATGACGGAGGAGACAGGCACGTCCAATAAAGGAGGGGACAGGTATGGCCAATGACGGAGGGGACAGGCACGTCCAATGACAGAGGGGACAGGTATGGCCAATGACGAAGAGGACAGGCACGTCCAACGATGGAGGGGACAGGCACGTCCAATGACGGAGGGGACGGGCACGTCCAATGACGGAGGGGACAGGTATGGCCAATGACGAAGAGGACAGGCACGTCCAATGATGGAGGTTACAGGTATGGCCAATGATGGAGGGGACAGGCACGTCCAATGAGGAACGGGACAGGCACGTCCAATGAGGGACGGGACAGGCACGTCCCATGACGGAGGGGACAAGCACGTCCAATGATGGAGGGGGATAGGTATGTCCAATGGCGGAGGGGACAGGCACGTCCCATGACGGAGGGGACAAGCACGTCCAATGATGGAGGGGACAGGCACGTCCAATGACGGAGGGGACAGGCACGTCCAATGACGGAGGGGACAGGCACGTCCAATGATGGAGGGGACAGGCACGTCCAATGACGGCGGGGACAGACACGTCCAATGATGGAGGGGACAGGCACGTCCAATGAAGGAGGGGACAGGTATGGCCAATGACGGAGGGGACAGGCACGTCCCATGACGGAGGGGACAAGCACGTCCCATGACGGAGGGGACAGGCACGTCCCATGACGAAGGGGACAAGCACGTCCCATGACGGAGGGGACAGGCACGTCCTATGACGGAGGGGACAAGCACGTCCAATGACGGAGCGGACAGGCACATCCAATGACGGAGGGGACAGGTATGGCCAATGACGGAGGGGACAGGCACGTCCAATGATGGAGATTACAGGCACGTCCAATGACGGAGGGGACAGGTATGGCCAATGACGAAGAGGACAGGCACGTCCAATGATGGAGATTACAGGCACGTCCAATGAAGGAGGGGACAGGCACGTCCAATGAAGGAGGGGACAGGCACGTCCAATGACGAAGAGGACAGGCACGTCCAATGATGGAGATTACAGGCACGTCCAATGACGGAGGGGACAGGCACGTCCAATGAAGGAGGGGACAGGCACGTCCAATGATAGAGTGGTCAGGCACGTTCAATGACGGAGGGGACAGGTATGGCCAATGATGGAGGGGACAGGCACGTCCAACGAGGGACGGGACAGACACGTGCAATGAGGAACGGGACAGGCACGTCCAATGAGGGACGGGACAGGCACGTCCCATGACGGAGGGGACAAGCACGTACAATGATGGAGGGGGATAGGTATGTCCAATGAGGGAGGGGACAGGCACGTCCAATAAGGGAGGGGACAGGCACGTCCCATGACGGAGGGGACAGGCACGTCCAATGAGGGAGGCGACAGGCACGTCCAATGACGGAGGGGACAGGCACGTCCAATGACGGAGGGGACAGGCACGTCCCATGACAGAGGGCACAAGCACGTCCAATGACGGAGGGGACAGGTATGGCCAATGACGGAGGGGACAAGCACGTCCAATAACAGAGGGCACAAGCACGTCCAATGACGGAGGGGACAGGCACGTCCCATGACAGAGGGCACAAGCACGTCCAATGACGGAGGGGACAGGTATGGCCAATGACGGAGGGGACAGGCAGGTCCGATGATGGAGGGGACAGGCACGTCCAATGACGGAGGGGACAGGCACGTCCAATGACGGAAGGAACAGGCACGTCCAATGACGGAGGGGACAGGCACGTCCAATGACGGAGGGGACAGGCACGTCCAATGACGGAGGAGACAGGCACGTCCAATGAAGGAGGGGACAGGCACGTCCAATGACGGAGGGGACAGGCACGTCCCATGACAGAGGGCACAAGCACGTCCAATGACGGAGGGGACAGGTATGGCCAATGACGGAGGGGACAGGCAGGTCCGATGATGGAGGGGACAGGCACGTCCAATGACGGAGGGGACAGGCACGTCCAATGACGGAAGGAACAGGCACGTCCAATGACGGAGGGGACAGGCACGTCCAATGACGGAGGGGACAGGCACGTCCAATGACGGAGGAGACAGGCACGTCCAATGAAGGAGGGGACTGGTATGGCCAATGACGGAGGGGACAGGCACGTCCAATGACGGAGGGGACAGGTATGGCCAATGACGAAGAGGACAGGCACGTCTAGCGATGGAGGGGACAGGCACGTCCAATGACGGAGGGGACAGGCACGTCCAATGACGGAGGGGACAGGTATGGCCAATGACGAAGAGGACAGGCACGTCCAATGATGGAGGGGACAGGCACGTCCAATGACGGAGGGGAAAGGCGCGTCCAATGACGGAGGGGACAGGCACGTCCCATGACAGAGGGCACAAGCACGTCCAATGACGGAGGGGACAGGTATGGCCAATGACGGAGGGGACAGGCAGGTCCGATGATGGAGGGGACAGGCACGTCCAATGATGGAGGGGACAGGCACGTCCAATGACGGAGGGGACAGGCACGTCCAATGAAGGAGGGGACAAGCACGTCCAATGACGGAGGAGACAGGCACGTCCAGTAAAGGAGGGGACAGGTATGGCCAATGACGGAGGGGACAGGCACGTCCAATGACGGAGGGGACAGGTATGGCCAACGACGAAGAGGACAGGCACGTCCAACGATGGAGGGGACAGGCACGTCCAATGACGGAGGGGACAGGCACGTCCAATGACGGAGGGGACAGGTATGGCCAATGACGAAGAGGACAGGCACGTCCAATGATGGAGGGGACAGGCACGTCCAATGACGGAGGGGACAGGCACGTCCCATGACAGAGGGGACAAGCAGGTCCAATGACAGAGGGGACAGGTATGGCCAATGACGAAGGGGACAGGCAGGTCCGATGATGGAGGGGACAGGCACGTCCAATGACGGAGGGGACAGGCACGTCCAATGACGGAGGGGACAGGCACGTCCAATGAAGGAGGGGACAGGCACGTCCAATGACGGAGGAGACAGGCACGTCCAATAAAGGAGGGGACAGGTATGGCCAATGACGGAGGGGACAGGCACGTCCAATGACAGAGGGGACAGGTATGGCCAATGACGAAGAGGACAGGCACGTCCAACGATGGAGGGGACAGGCACGTCCAATGACGGAGGGGACGGGCACGTCCAATGACGGAGGGGACAGGTATGGCCAATGACGAAGAGGACAGGCACGTCCAATGATGGAGGTTACAGGTATGGCCAATGATGGAGGGGACAGGCACGTCCAATGAGGAACGGGACAGGCACGTCCAATGAGGGACGGGACAGGCACGTCCCATGACGGAGGGGACAAGCACGTCCAATGATGGAGGGGGATAGGTATGTCCAATGGCGGAGGGGACAGGCACGTCCCATGACGGAGGGGACAAGCACGTCCAATGATGGAGGGGACAGGCACGTCCAATGACGGAGGGGACAGGCACGTCCAATGACGGAGGGGACAGGCACGTCCAATGATGGAGGGGACAGGCACGTCCAATGACGGCGGGGACAGACACGTCCAATGATGGAGGGGACAGGCACGTCCAATGAAGGAGGGGACAGGTATGGCCAATGACGGAGGGGACAGGCACGTCCCATGACGGAGGGGACAAGCACGTCCCATGACGGAGGGGACAGGCACGTCCCATGACGAAGGGGACAAGCACGTCCCATGACGGAGGGGACAGGCACGTCCTATGACGGAGGGGACAAGCACGTCCAATGACGGAGCGGACAGGCACATCCAATGACGGAGGGGACAGGTATGGCCAATGACGGAGGGGACAGGCACGTCCAATGATGGAGATTACAGGCACGTCCAATGACGGAGGGGACAGGTATGGCCAATGACGAAGAGGACAGGCACGTCCAATGATGGAGATTACAGGCACGTCCAATGAAGGAGGGGACAGGCACGTCCAATGAAGGAGGGGACAGGCACGTCCAATGACGAAGAGGACAGGCACGTCCAATGATGGAGATTACAGGCACGTCCAATGACGGAGGGGACAGGCACGTCCAATGAAGGAGGGGACAGGCACGTCCAATGATAGAGTGGTCAGGCACGTTCAATGACGGAGGGGACAGGTATGGCCAATGATGGAGGGGACAGGCACGTCCAACGAGGGACGGGACAGACACGTGCAATGAGGAACGGGACAGGCACGTCCAATGAGGGACGGGACAGGCACGTCCCATGACGGAGGGGACAAGCACGTACAATGATGGAGGGGGATAGGTATGTCCAATGAGGGAGGGGACAGGCACGTCCAATAAGGGAGGGGACAGGCACGTCCCATGACGGAGGGGACAGGCACGTCCAATGAGGGAGGCGACAGGCACGTCCAATGACGGAGGGGACAGGCACGTCCAATGACGGAGGGGACAGGCACGTCCCATGACAGAGGGCACAAGCACGTCCAATGACGGAGGGGACAGGTATGGCCAATGACGGAGGGGACAAGCACGTCCAATAACAGAGGGCACAAGCACGTCCAATGACGGAGGGGACAGGCACGTCCCATGACAGAGGGCACAAGCACGTCCAATGACGGAGGGGACAGGTATGGCCAATGACGGAGGGGACAGGCAGGTCCGATGATGGAGGGGACAGGCACGTCCAATGACGGAGGGGACAGGCACGTCCAATGACGGAAGGAACAGGCACGTCCAATGACGGAGGGGACAGGCACGTCCAATGACGGAGGGGACAGGCACGTCCAATGACGGAGGAGACAGGCACGTCCAATGAAGGAGGGGACAGGCACGTCCAATGACGGAGGGGACAGGCACGTCCCATGACAGAGGGCACAAGCACGTCCAATGACGGAGGGGACAGGTATGGCCAATGACGGAGGGGACAGGCAGGTCCGATGATGGAGGGGACAGGCACGTCCAATGACGGAGGGGACAGGCACGTCCAATGACGGAAGGAACAGGCACGTCCAATGACGGAGGGGACAGGCACGTCCAATGACGGAGGGGACAGGCACGTCCAATGACGGAGGAGACAGGCACGTCCAATGAAGGAGGGGACTGGTATGGCCAATGACGGAGGGGACAGGCACGTCCAATGACGGAGGGGACAGGTATGGCCAATGACGAAGAGGACAGGCACGTCTAGCGATGGAGGGGACAGGCACGTCCAATGACGGAGGGGACAGGCACGTCCAATGACGGAGGGGACAGGTATGGCCAATGACGAAGAGGACAGGCACGTCCAATGATGGAGGGGACAGGCACGTCCAATGACGGAGGGGAAAGGCGCGTCCAATGACGGAGGGGACAGGCACGTCCCATGACAGAGGGGACAAGCACGTCCAATGACGGAGGGGACAGGTATGGCCAATGACGGAGGGGACAGGCAGGTCCGATGATGGAGTGGACAGGCACGTCCACTGACGGAGGGGACAGGCACGTCCAATGACGGAGGGGACAGGCACGTCCAATGAAGGAGGGGACAGGCACGTCCAATGACGGAGGAGACAGGCACGTCCAATGAAGGTGGGGACAGGTATGGCCAATGACGGAGGGGACAGGCACGTCCAATGACGGAGGGGACAGGTATGGCCAATGACGAAGAGGACAGGCACGTCCAACGATGGAGGGGACAGGCATGGCCAATGACGAAGAGGATAGGCACGTCCAACGATGGAGGGGACAGGCACGTCCAATGACGGAGGGGACAGGCATGTCCAATGACGGAGGGGACAGGTATGGCCAATGACGAAGAGGACAGGCACGTCCAATGATGGAGGGGACAGGCACGTCCAATGACGGAGGGGACAGGCACGTCCAATGACGGAGGGGACAGGCACGTCCCATGACAGAGGGCACAAGCACGTCCAATGACGGAGGGGACAGGTATGGCCAATGACGGAGGGGACAGGCAGGTCCGATGATGGAGGGGACAGGCACGTCCAATGACGGAGGGGACAGGCACGTCCAATGACGGAGGGGACAGGCACGTCCAATGACGGAGGGGACAGGCACGTCCAATGACGGAGGAGACAGGCACGTCCAATGAAGGAGGGGACAGGTATGGCCAATGACGGAAGGGACAGGCACGTCCAATGACGGAGGGGACAGGTATGGCCAATGACGAAGAGGACAGGCACGTCCAACGATGGAGGGGACAGGCACGTCCAATGACGGAGGGGACAGGCACGTCCAATGACGGAGGGGACAGGTATGGCCAATGACGAAGAGGACAGGCACGTCCAATGATGGAGGTTACAGGTATGGCCAATGATGGAGGGGACAGGCACGTCCAATGAGGAACGGGACAGGCACGTCCAATGAGGGACGGGACAGGCACGTCCCATGACGGAGGGGACAAGCACGTCCAATGATGGAGGGGGATAGGTATGTCCAATGACGGAGGGGACAGGCACGTCCCATGACGGAGGGGACAAGCACGTCCAATGATGGAGGGGACAGGCACGTCCAATGACGGAGGGGACAGGCACGTCCAATGACGGAGGGAACAGGCACGTCCAATGATGGAGGGGACAGGCACGTCCAATGACGGCGGGGACAGACACGTCCAATGATGGAGGGGACAGGCACGTCCAATGATGGAGGGGACAGGCACGTCCAATGACGGAGGGGACAGGCACGTTCCATGACGGAGGGGACAAGCACGTCCCATGACGGAGGGGACAGGCACGTCCCATGACGAAGGGGACAAGCACGTGCCATGACGGAGGGGACAGGCACGTCCTATGACGGAGGGGACAAGCACGTCCAATGACGGAGCGGACAGGCACATCCAATGACGGAGGGCACAGGTATGGCCAATGACGGAGGGGACAGGCACGTCCAATGATGGAGGGAACAGGTATGGCCAATGACGGAGGGGACAGGCAAGTCCAATGATGGAGGGGACAGGCACGTCCCATGACAGAGGGGACAAGCACGTCCAATGATGGAGGGGACAGGCAGGTCCGATGATGGAGGGGACAGGCACGTCCAATGACGGAGGGGACAGGCAGGTCCGATGATGGAGGGGACAGGCACGTCCAATGAAGGAGGGGACACGCACGTCCACTGACGGAGGGGACAGGCACGTCCAATGAAGGAGGGGACAGGTATGGCCAATGACGGAGGGGACAGGCACGTCCAATGACGGAGGGGACAGGCACGTCCAATGACGGAGGGGACAGATATGGCCGGAGGGGACAGGCACGTCCAATGAGGAACGGGACAGGCACGTCCAATGACGGAGGGGACAGGCACGTCCAATGACGGAGGGGACAGGTATGGCCAATGACGAAGAGGACAGGCACGTCCAATGATGGAGATTACAGGCACGTCCAATGAAGGAGGGGACAGGCACGTCCAATGACGGAGGGGACAGGTATGGCCAATGACGAAGAGGACAGGCACGTCCAATGATGGAGGTTACAGGTATGGCCAATGATGGAGGGGACAGACACGTCCAATGAGGAACGGGACAGGCACGTCCAATGAGGGACGGGACAGGCACGTCCCATGACGGAGGGGACAAGCACGTCCAATGACGGAGGGGACAGGCACGTCCAATGACGGAGGGGACAGGTATGGCCAATGACGAAGAGGACAGGCACGTCCAATGATGGAGATTACAGGCACGTCCAATGAAGGAGGGGACAGGCACGTCCAATGACGGAGGGGACAGGTATGGCCAATGACGAAGAGGACAGGCACGTCCAATGATGGAGGTTACAGGTATGGCCAATGATGGAGGGGACAGACACGTCCAATGAGGAACGGGACAGGCACGTCCAATGAGGGACGGGACAGGCACGTCCCATGACGGAGGGGACAAGCACGTCCAATGATGGAGGGGGATAGGTATGTCCAATGACGGAGGGGACAGGCACGTCCCATGACGGAGGGGACAAGCACGTCCAATGATGGAGGGGACAGGAACGTCCAATGAGGAACGGGACAGGCACGTCCAATGAGGAACGGGACAGGCACGTCCCATGACGGAGGGAACAAGCACGTCCAATGATGGAGGGGGATAGGTATGTCCAATGACGGAGGGGACAGGCACGTCCCATGACGGAGGGGACAAGCACGTCCAATGATGGAGGGGACAGGCACGTCCAATGACGGAGGGGACAGGCACGTCCAATGACGGAGGGGACAGGCACGTCCAATGATGGAGGGGACAGGCACGTCCAATGACGGCGGCGACAGACACGTCCAATGATGGAGGGGACAGGCACGTCCAATGATAGAGGGGACAGGCACGTCCAATGACGGAGGGGACAGGCACGTCCCATGACGGAGGGGACAAGCACGTCCCATGACGGAGGGGACAGGCACGTCCCATGACGAAGGGGACAAGCACGTCCCATGACGGAGGGGACAGGCACGTCCTATGACGGAGGGGACAAGCACGTCCAATGAGGGAGCGGACAGGCACATCCAATGACGGAGGGCACAGGTATGGCCAATGACGGAGGGGACAGGCACGTCCAATGATGGGGGGAACAGGTATGGCCAATGACGGAGGGGACAGGCAAGTCCAATGATGGAGGGGACAGGCACGTCCCATGACAGAGGGGACAAGCACGTCCAATGACGGAGGGGACAGGCAGGTCCGATGATGGAGGGGACAGGCACGTCCAATGACGGAGGGGACAGGCAGGTCCGATGATGGAGGGGACAGGCACGTCCAATGAAGGAGGGGACAGGCACGTCCAATGACGGAGGGGACAGGCACGTCCAATGAAGGAGGGGACAGGTATGGCCAATGACGGAGGGGACAGGCACGTCCAATGACGGAGGGGACAGGCACGTCCAATGACGGAGGGGACAGATATGGCCAATGACGGAGGGGACAGGCACGTCCCATGACGGAGGGGACAGGCACGTCCAATGACGGAGGGAACAGGCACGTCCAATGACGGAGGGGACAGGCACGTCCAATGACGGAGATTACAAGCACGTCCAATGAAGGAGGGGACAGGCACGTCCAATGACGGAGGGGACAGGCACGTCCAATGATAGAGTGGACAGGCACGTCCAATGAAGGAGGGGACAGGCACGTCCAATGATAGAGTGGACAGGCACGTTCAATGACGGAGGTGACAGGTATGGCCAATGATGGAGGGGACAAGCACCTCCAACGAGGGACGGGACAGACACGTCCAATGACGAACGGGACAGGCACGTCCAATGAGGGACGGGACAGGCACGTCCCATGACGGAGGGGACAAGCACGTCCAATGATGGAGGGGGATAGGTGTGTCCAATGACGGAGGGGACAGGCACGTCCAATGAGGGAGGGGACAGGCACGTCCCATGACGGAGGGGACAAGCACGTCCAATGACGGAGGGGACAGGCAGGTCCGATGACGGAGGGGACAGGCACGTCCAATGACGGAGGGGACAGGTATGGCCAATGACGGAGGGGACAGGCAGGTCCGATGATGGAGGGGACAGGCACGTCCAATGACGGAGGGGACAGGCACGTCCAATGAAGGAGGGGACAGGCACGTCCCATGACAGAGGGGACAAGCACGTCCAATGACGGAGGGGACAGGCACGTCCAATGACGGAGGGGACAGGCACGTCCATTGATGGAGGGGACAGGTATGGCCAATGACGGAGGGGACAGGCACGTCCATTGATGGAGGGGACAGGCACGTCCCATGACGGAGGGGACAAGCACGTCCAATGACGGAGGGGACAGGCAGGTCCGATGACGGAGGGGACAGGCACGTCCAATCATGGAGGGGACAGGTATAGCCAATGACGGAGGGGACAGGCACGTCCCATGACAGAGGGGACAAGCACGTCCAATGACGGAGGGGACAGGCACGTCCAATGACGGAGGGGACAGGCACGTCCATTGATGGAGGGGACAGGTATGGCCAACGACGGAGGGGACAGGCACGTCCAATGACGGAGGGGACAGGTGTGGCCAATGGCGGAAGGGGATAGGCACGTCCAATGACGGAGGGGACAGGCACGTCCATTGATGGAGGGGACAGGTATGGCCAATGACGGAGGGGACAGGCACGTCCATTGATGGAGGGGACAGGTATGGCCAATGACGGAGGGGACAGGCACGTCCAATGACGGAGGGGACAGGTGTGGCCAATGGCGGAAGGGGATAGGCAGGTTCAATGACGGAGGGGACAGGCAGGTCCAATGACGGAGGGGACAGGCAGGTCCGATGATGGAGGGGACAGGCACGTCCAATGATGGAGGGGACAGGTATAGCCAATGACGGAGGGGACAGGCACGTCCAATGACGGAGGGGACAAGCACGTCCAATGACGGAGAGGACAAGCACGTCCAATGATGGAGGGGACAGGTATGGCCAATGATGGAGGGGACAGGTATGGCCAATGACGGAGGGGACAGGCACGTCCAATGACGGAGGGGACAGGCACGTCCAATGATGGAGGGGACAGGTATGGCCAATGACGAAATTCATCGTCGGCATCTATATACATATTTTGGGGGACATAGATGCATACATCGCTTATCTGTAAGTAAACAAAACACGCAAAAACGAGGGACACTTCGGTTGATACACAGGCAACATATGTGTCCGATGCTTACATTAGTCCGCTCTTTGTCACGTGTTTAGGCTCTGAAGAGCCGTTCTTGGGTCATAGTATGAAATATCGAGGCAAACACTATGCAGTCAATTGGCATCAATTATATGCTACCTATGTATCAGGTACGCGATATGCAAGTCATGTGTCATGTGCAAGTTTGTGTGTGTGTGTGTGGGTGTGTGTGTGTGAGCACGATAACTGTCGAACACTTGCAGTTATCGTTGTCAAACTTCGCCAACAGATGCCAGGAGTCTAATCTCAGGTCAAGTTCGTTGCCGGGTTACATCGGTGAAACGTCAACGTCACGGTGACGTCATTCGTCCAAAACACATTTTCCTGTCTAACTCGCTTAATATTGCAGCTAGAAACACGAAATTAGTGTCTATATACTCAGCTCTTGAATAGATTAAATTTTACGTAGGAGCAATAATTTTCACGCTACTGGAAATTTCAAAATTGTCCACACCAAATGTTTTCCTCAAATCTCAATGCGATTGTCACGAGACTTTGCATGGACATTAAGGTTTCCACTCAAGTACCGTATGTCAAAAATTATCCCGATCAGACAGTTACTTTTTGTTTCCATGGCAACGCAAAAATGGCTCAAAGGTAAAAGATATTTGAAATTTACCATGAGCCCAAAACATAGAAACCTATGGGCCTCGTAACTCATCTTTGACACAAAGATTACTTAAGGTTGTATCTTAAAATTGATTATATTTCAGCAACCTGGGTCAAGGGTCAAGGTCGTGTCCTTGACTACTATAAATGTCGAGTGCTCGGTTGTAGCTCGAAAACTGAAAGACATCTGAGCACCAAACTTGTCCTGTTGGATGGAGGTGATGTAGCTTATGCCAAATCCGATCTCAACTTGAACTCGGAGCGCGCAACGTAACGGTGCCAGAGCGCCTGGACTTTGGGGGTTCGAACCCGACTTTCTCAATTTTTAAGCTATCGCCCTCCGATATTTACCACAGACTGGGGCATGAATTAGGACCTTCTATTAAAATGTCACTAAAAACCGGACCGGTGGTAATCACGTAACGGGTCATTTCAATTTAAAATTAACGAAATTCACGGTGGTAAACTATACGGCGTTTCCGTTCGCCTAACGCGACCCCCCTCCCCCCTCCCGCCACCCCCACCCCTGGCCATGTCCGCCAATACACACACAGTGTTGGCACTTTTGGGTAACTCGACTAAGCACGCCAATACACACTCGCATGCAAGCCGTGAACTTCTTCGCTGGTGCACTCCCCTCCCCTCAATCACACGCACCTCCTACCCTACACCCCTTCCATGTATACTGCTGGCCACTCCGCTGCCGGTCAGCGGCTTTCTTCATGGTGCTCTTACCATGAACCTGGCGCCCCCCCCCCCCTCCTCCCCCCGCGCGCCTCCACCTGAGGTCGAGATGACAGCGATTGCATCAGCATGGGAAGCTGCAAAGCGTTGTAAATTCCTGGAATAATCGACCCAGAACATCCCGGTTTTAATTATAGTGTGCAGCGAGACGTCCACCATGCAACAGCCATGCGTCACCAGACGTCCATTTGAGCCATAAACTCTCAGCCGTCAGGGTGATGTGCCTTGTTTTGGGTGTGAAAGCCAGTACTAGCTTGAGATTAAAACTGATTTGTGACCGTGTGAAACGATCCTGTACTATGAGGCAAGCACGAGGAACCCATTGCCCTCCTTTAGGTCATAATGTTGGCATTTATATCTTTGAATTTATAATTTCAACAACTATATTTTTGAATTTATACCTTCAGCCTTTATATTTTCGAAATTTATAATTTCGAGAATAAATTTATATGTTCGAAATTTATAGTTTCGACATTTATATTTTCCGAATCTATACTATTTTGGCAAGTAAGTTTTCGGGTTACCTTGAAAAGAAACAAGAAAAACATGCATTCCTTCAATATCCAATCTTTCAATTAAGGAGGGCAATACAACAAGTAATATGGACATTATAGTTACCACCGATTAGGGTGAGAATTACTATAGGGCTATACAGTTCTCGCGATCGGGCCGCGAGACTTCAATTTTGGGGACAAACAAACACACGTGCTCCATGTTGAAGTATAGGCAGCTATAAGTCAATTTCCTTCTAGGTTTATTCTAAAGACTATGAGTACCTTTTCACTAAACGTGGCATGGGAGATAAACGTTAAAATATTTGGAGGCGATGGAGAGCAGAACTTTGGGAATATACAAGGAAAAATCCGTCCTCACAACACTCGAAAGCTAAAAATAGCGTTCTATATTTAGCCCTGCACCCGGGCTTTCGCGAGTTCTCCAAACTTCGAGTGACGTCACAGAGTTTCACGTGTCTTCGCGGTAACAAAAATGGCGCGAGCAAGTGATCAACTTAACCATTCAGCTGTCAAAATGTGCAGCGCATGGGGTAACAACACTCGGACGCGTCATTAAACCACATGGTGAAGGTAACATAAGACCAGTTGAAAGTTTTCGTGTCACTTTTAGATCACGAAAAGACAAGTTCTTTATTCTTTGTAAATTTTCTGCTTCCGTTGTCACTCGGGGAGAATCCATGTGACGTCATAATGTCTCGTTTTCGTAGGAAATGCAAAAAAACTTTAGTTTCTCAGCCGTGTTGTCCCGTCGTAACAAATATTAGTCAGTGTGGTGGCGCAAATGAATGAAAAATATGTCGTCTATCCGTTTTGAGCAGCTATATTTCTTAAATATTCTTAATTATACCGCGGTATACTCGAGCGTTGATAGTAACGGAAACAACTCCATATATGCTATAGTGAATAACATGTTCCCCATCTCAATTGGTTCCTGTACATAAGATGTAAGATTAAATGGACTAGGAAGTAATTCACTGTGGAAGCCTTCCGGGTGTTGAGTTCTCTGATGCCCACACCTTCTCCTGCAAGGTGATACGTCAAGGTGGTCGGAGGTGGTTACCACGGATTAATTTGTGTGGGCGTTGAACTTACCACCGATTGATGTATGGGGGCGTTAAAGTCGACCTTCAGTTGGGGAAATCGTTCTGTTTTTGTGAGGGGATGTTCCGCACCAATAACGATGCAGCAAGGACAGGGAAATCTCCAAAGGTTTATCCATTGCAAATCAGTTTGAGGAGTCACACTTATCAGGAGGAAGAGGTGTACGGCTCAATGCCATGGTGCGAATTGCGACGCACCGCTCAGTGCTTGTCGCAAGGAAAGAAAAACGGCTGCATGCTATCACCCCAATATGAGGAGTAGCGGGCAAGCGTTATCAGATTGGAGGCTGCGATTATGGTTATACGGGTTAAAGAGGCCGGTATAAATCTCTTTACGCTTTACGCACCGAGTCAGAATCGTTGAATCACGTATTCTCCTTGAATCACGTCGAGTGGCAAGTGTTAAGAGCCCTTTGAAACGATCCTGTGTGGGAGGCAGTTCATTTTCGTAAGCTGCTGTGTTCAGTGCGGTTATAACGCACCGTATAGCATCGGTTAGTGTGGTATGACCCTAGCATCGGGGGGGTGTCACTGAGGGAATCTGGTTACTTGGGCATTGCAAGTGGTGGCTAAACTCTGCTGGAGAGGATGACGGTCCTTTCGATTATCGTGGGTGGTGCCAAGCGATGGCTTTCCCAATGTACTTTTGCAACGTGGGTGGAACACGCGGCTTTATTTCTGGGACTGGTCGATGGCTCACACTGGATGATGTTTCAAATCGATTGGGGAACTTGTTCGTTAGGGAAAAGTACCATGTGGGTGTAGGCGAGTATATAGCAAGACGTAACTGTTCTGCTGGCATCAATCGTATATCGATTCGGACTCGAACATAATTATTCTTATTCGGGCATTTTACTGAATGTTACCAGAGCTACAATTTGCAGGATGCACTTCACTATTGGCCTCGTGTCACTTATTGGTACGCAGCGTTTGATCTTAACGTTATAGCCACCTTTTAGCAAGGGTAAATTGAGAACGGTTACAACGTGCTGTAACATAGTGTCTATTAGAAACGCGAAAACTTTTCGGCAAACACAGCATCGAAAGTGGCTTTTGGTGTCAATTTCATTTTTGTTCTATTTCAGCGTCTCTCTCCCTGGCGATGTCTGTTCCATTGAAAGCAAATATCAGTGCACATGGCGCCACAGAAGACGCTTTGCTTCCCGATGGTCATCATGGCAACCCATTTCAGCCTATCCAGGAAGAGGCCTTCGATGACTACACGTGTAAGGCGCTGCGCTCAAACTTGAAAAGCCTTTACTACAGAGCGGACGAAGCTTTTCGTTTCTATGTGAGTACGAACCATTTTACTCTACGACCGACTCACTGTACAATTTTCACAAAGTGTGTGTGTTTTTACAACCTTAAAAAAAGGCAGTAGAATCAGCACAATGTAGAGAGGACAATTAATTATTGATGGGAATTGGCACTTAAATACCATTCGCATTGAATAGAACCGACCTTTATGGCAATTTATGTGGATTCCTCTTCGTTTTCGGTAATTAGTCTTTAGACTTCAAAAGTCTTGACGGGGGTGCGGGGGGGGGCACTATATATAGTTAGGTATATACATATATATTCAAATGACCCCCTTTTCGCCCTCAATTCCCAGAGCAGAAATCTGAAATTTGTTCCCATCTGAGAGTAAATTGTTCTCAAAATTGCAGTTCTTGATCAGTTGATATCGAAAGTGTTCAAATAACTAACCTCTATATATTTTTGCAAAGACTGCCAGTGTTTATTTAAGCAAAACATCTCCCAATTACCACAACATCGCGCACTTTCGATTTCTGTATGCTCTCTATGGCATGGACGACACGCCCCCCCCCCCCCGCCTACCCTACCCTTGTCTCCAAAGCAGTCTCACACCGGTGATTTACGATGGGAATTCCCAGGTTTCAGTAGTCTTTCCACGTAACCACGTGGCCTTTAGTCTAGTGGGCCTGATGCGGGGCGCCCACCCAGGATAAGTACGGTAACCCAATCTAATGGGTCCAACGATCAAGAGCGTATGTAGGTGCTTATCTATGGGCGAAACAATGTGTTTGTAATCACCGCTAGCCGTACTGATCCGCTGGTGAAGCTAGGGATGAAGTACTCAGACACACCAGTCAAGTTCTGTTTTATCTATATATTCCACTTTCTGTCTTCGACTATCTCCACTAGGGGCTCCCGGTTTATCTCTGTCGTCGGCTACTTGCATGAAATGTTTTGACCCGTTTACCAAAGCTTCAGATTTATCCCCGACCGAGATCAGTTATCTGATTGGAGTAATTAACGGAGCCCCACCGAGTTGAAACTTTAATGTTTAAGTAGCTAGGTTTGTTTTCGGCACTTATGTTGAAGTGTTCCATAATAATAATAATAATAATGTTTATTTCAAACTGTAGGCACCAGGCCCATGGTACAAAAATAGAAACATTTAATTTGCGACAAAGCACAACATTTTTACAATAGAAAACCCAAAAGCCATTAAGTGAAATCTCAAGGTAAATATGCTTCTTCATACAGTTGAATTGCACATTTAACAAATAGGGCTAGGTTATGAAGTTTTCCTTTATCATTTGAAGACATTAAATTACAAAAATCTACAAGGTTGCAATATTGGAGGTCTTTTCTAGATATATACTTAGATCTTAACGGTAAGTAAAAAGGACATTTGACCACAATATGAAACTCGTCTAGCTTTAACTGTAGACCATTTTCTTCCAGGCAGTATTTACATGTGACAGCATTTGCCTCATGCTTTCTTAACAAGTACATTCCACATCGAAATTTTGACAGGGCCTGGCGAAGTCTAAAATTAGAGAGTAATATTAAATAATCTTCACACATGAGAGACCTTTTATATTCTTTATAATTTCCTAGTCTATCTGTATGACTAACATTACTACACCATTCCTGCCCTGCACAGTCAATAACTCTTTTGCTAAATAGAGAGATAAATAATTCTGGGCTACCCAATTGTTGAGCCAACCAGACATCACCAAAGCCATACATCAAAAGTAATTGTTTTATTTTAGATGTCCATGTAGTCCTTCCCGCTTCTGTTAGATTGTAGAGCATATTGTAAGCGTTCTTCGTTAATCTATCATCAGGCATTGTCAGAAGTTTAACCCAGTACTTGATACAACTGATGGTACATCTAATTCTTAGAGGAAGTCTCCCACATTCTCCATAAACAGCAGCATTAACCGTACCCCATGGTACACCTAGAACATATTTACAATATTTAGTATGAACTCTTTCAATACAATCTCTAACATCATATCCCCAGATTTCTGCTCCATAAGTTAATATTGGCGTAATCATCTTATCAAAAAGTTCAAAACACTGCTTAACATCTAAACCTCCAGTGATCCAGAAGGAGTCATATAGAAACCATATTTTTGGGGGGTGTCCATCCCCCCTACCCACACAACCCGTGCCCCTGCCCACCAGTCTCTGTGGTTAATGTTGCGGCTGTCGTGGTGGTTGTGGTTATTTTTTTAGGGGTTTTTAACAGCCGCTCGCACTCACACAATCCAGCATGCGTTGAAGTCCCCTTGCGCACGCAAACCCCTACCTCTCTACCATCGCCTCCACCCCTCACGCCTACGCTACCACCCCACCCTGCACCAATATCTTGCTTGCTGTAACTCCTATATATATAATCTACCCCCCCCCCCTGCTTTAATTCCGTCCTTGCTTGGGCTATCAAGTCACTGGCTATACGCACCATACACTCGCGTAAAGAACTGTTATATGAATTTATATGGCTGGTTTCTGTCATGCAATTCCTTTTTCTGGCAATTTTAAGCAACTGTCGAGTCAAATGTGAATAACGACCTTTCTGCTCTGTATCATATGCAAATATGTTTTAGTAATATAGCTTTGCATATAACTATGTCGGTTATTTTATATCTGCTGTAATTTGCAGTGCACCAACGATTGGATTCACTGGAACGTCTTATTTCACGAACTATCCTGTGTGGAGTACATCAATGACGTCATAAGCGCCGGCGACTTACATTTCCCTCCCATTGTCAACGACACGCAGGGAATCGCTACTCAAGTAAGAACATATAAACTCATGAAAAGTGAAACCAACACGCACTATCATTTTTATCCAACCTATTCTTGACTTTCACTTTTACGCTGTAGGGCTTATCACTTTCATCAGTTACTGGATATGTTTCTCTAAATTTGGCAAGTGGTTCCCAATTGGTCCATCATTACAACTTTAATTATGATACACGTTACCCGGAGAAAGAGAATATTAGAAGTTAAGGCCATGGTAGTGAATATAGGTTTCGTTTTGGAGGGAATGTATATTACTCTACGCTGAGGAAATTACCAGTTATATTTTGGGCATATCTGAGTAGATGCTCCATTGCGTGATCTAACGATGTAGGGCCTGTTTATCATAATATCCTATTATATTTTAAATGATTTTAAAGGGCGAGTGTACATGCAGCCATCGAATCTTAATCCCATGGATTTGCTGGCGGGTGGTCCAGTTTTGAAATGATTGCTGCAACATTGGTGTAACATGGTATTATTTATGTATTGTATTTCTTTCACCAGTGGGTACTGAATTCGTTGGCACAGGCCCATATCCAGTTTAATTATGTCATCGGGAACGCCAGTGCCCAGGAGTTAGACTACGTGTGTTTCCTGCCACATTGCGAGAAGAAAGACATCTGCAAGAAGCATTCCCTCAGCCAGGAAGAAATGTTCTTCTGCAACAACTCATTCAAGATGGCGGCTGCGTATGACAGACAAGAAGACGTGATTCACAATTTACTGGTGACGGTTAGTATATAATCGTAGCCGAGCTAAAAGCTTTCACGCTAATTCGTACATCAAGATCAACGAGGCTCTATTATTCGCAACCAAATATCGGGGTATTGAAAAGCAAGATTCAACCATCGATCAACTTTAATTGTAAAAAGACAGAAGATTCGTTGGATAAGTTAAGATATGTCCAAAAGAGGGTTAGATGAGTGAAGATATGCCCGAGGTGGAGTTGCATAAGTGAAGATATGTCCAAGAGGCGGTTGGATAAGGGAGATATGTCCGATAGTGAGCTGCTTAAATGAAGATATGTCTGAGGTTGGGGGTCGGATAAGTGAAGATATGCCCGATAGGGGGCTGGATAAGTGACAAGTGAAGATATTCCCCTGACGTGGTCGGGGAAGTGAAAAACAACTGATATGACTAGTTTCTCTCAAATCTATGAATGTCCATGTACAGGAGTTATATGTGAGCAACATATCTTCAGATAATGAATGGCAGCATGACGCTGACAGCCACTGATGACGTCGACGTCCGCCCGCCGACGTCACCCGACCAGATGACGATGAGACACTACACCCTGGGCAGCAGCTACCTCTCCAGTCTCCAGGCCAACGCATCGCTCGACACCCTCGCCAGATTCTGCCCTGACTGGTAGGGCGAAGACTGCCTTTGGTAGTTGCCCCTCCCCGAAGATAGTGTCCGCCATATAGTGTGGAAGCGTAGGCGGACATCCCTCGGTTGACTCGGTAGTCACGTGGAATCACATCGTCACGTGTCTCGTTCTCCGGTATGAATGGCAGCAGTCCAAAGACAATCTTTAATCGCTAGGGGTCGCCCTAGCCCCAGTAATCGGTGTGTTTCAGAGGCAGATTGCGGGCTCAGAAGAACGACTCCTGCCATGAATATTACTTGTTACGTGGTCTGTATGTACATTCCACATTATCAGAGTGAAGCGGGACCGATATAACAGTGTAGCCGACCTTAGGCATAGTGGCATATTCTGTCTGATTGTAGTGTTTTATGTGTTTGCGTAAATGATGTTATCAACAATGGTATAATTGTAAAATATAAAGGCTTAATATTTCTTGATGGGACGTTATTTTAATGGAGCATAATTATAAACTTTGTACCAAGGTATTATTTTATGACTTACAAACTACTGTGGCGGCTGGATTCAGATCTCAGATCACAACTTTCTCAACAGGCACATAGCATATCTCGATTTATAAATTCATATGACTATTTATTATTTGTATCTAATATGTCTAAAAGATTATAACATATATAAAAAAAATATGCTAAAATCAAATAGTGTGCTTTATTGTTTATTGTCATGACAAAGACATTGTACTAGTATTTGTATGATATTAAAGTCACCAGCAACAGTCTTACGCCCTCTGAATCATGCGGGTTCGGTGAAAACGTGATTTATGTTTTGTGTTTTTTACGTAAACAGATGGGGATTACCATGTGGTATGTATTATTGTTTTAAATTACAATGCTTACTCCTGAATGTGTCACAGTACTGGTTAAATTCCGACCTAGTTACTTTAAACACATCCGAGTTGAATTGTAGACGCTAATTCACTTAAAATTAACGTTGCCAAAGATGTGTTTTGATTGCATGATATGGATCAACGAGGGTGTATTCCCGAGAGGGTAACAGACTATTGTTTAAATGGTCATAGCATAAATACAATTGTGACTTGTATCTTAACAGACACCTATCACGCAAAGTGTTATGTCCGACATATAAAATATACCGTGCGAAGCAAATTATTGATATCATCAGAGGTGAAATTTACGTATAACTTTCGCATCAATGAATATAATTATGTAGAAATGTAACGACAGCAATTGGTGCTTTGTAATGGCATTTAAATGTAGTGGCTTTCTAGCAGAAATAAACTGATCAAAAACGCAACTTGGTGAACAATTTTGCAACTTTCTTTATCGATCTGGTTTCGCCTCTTACTTTTTTTTTGATCTTTGATGAGGAATACGCTTGAAAAGTCGCTTTTAGCCTCGTCATGCGTATATGGTATACTTTGTATTTTCCACGCGTGACTATTCCTTTAGAGTATTCGGCAACGAATTGTAAACGCGAATACCCCCCATTAAGCAAGGGCGGATCCAGGAAATTGAAGAGGGGAAATCCAAAATTGCGCCAGGGGGGGGGGGGGGGCTCTGAACAAATTTGTCCACCATTTTGTTGACGACCGGCCGGGGTGGTCGACTGAAACCTTGCAACCGGGGTAGGGGGAGGGGGTGTCCACGCCGCGTCTGAAGGCGATCTTCCTCAGATGGCCTAAATTTGCAATTGAAAAAACGGCATTCTTCTTCAAAAAGGGGTGGGGGGGGCCGGTCTCAATGACGCTCTTCCTATGAAGTGTGAAGACGTTTCGGACAGAAATTTAAATACTAAGTTTAAGTAAAAAAAACAATTTAACGGGGTATATCTCTATGAATAGCGCTAGTCATGAGGGCTCAAATGCGGTGATTTACTCACTTGCAGAAAATGACCGAACGAAAATTGTTCGGCGCTGTACGGATTGGTTGCGCCCCCCCCCCCCCACCCCCCGCCGCCCAATCGCAACAATCTTCCTACGCCTATGGTCTTTAAATCTCTTTTGTTTTCGAAGTGTCCGGAAGGAGTCACATAGATACCCTTTTTTGGGGGTTTACTTGCGATGTGACCTCGCCATCCCCACTCCCCACGCAACCCGCGCCCCCGCCCACCAGTCTTTGTGCTCAAGTGGCTCACAAAAAAAAAAAAAAAATATGTTATAACATAAATAAATGTATTACGACGAAGCAAACACCAGTGAGTATAGTAGCTGTCGTGAATGTAATTTATAAGAGTACATCGTTGTGTTAAACAACTGTTTATCGCCGAGATCCATAACCCTCAGATGAGATAAAACTCCAGCGTGAGTTACGGTAATTCCCACGAGCGAGCGCGCATGCGCGCACCCCCGCAATCGCGTCACTGTCGCCTTGAAACAGCGGCGTGTGAGCAGGTGAGTAGGTAGTCAGTCGGTGCTGAGACGCTGCGTCAAGAGGCTGTAGACATAGGAGTGCCAGGTGAGGCTTGTGAACATGCAATAGTGAATGACGTGAATCAATTGATGATGATGGTGACGCATTCAATATACCATCAGGGGTAGGTTTGGAATTTGACTGATATTTTCCTTCTTCCGTCAATTCATCCCTTGCTGTTCATCGTAAGCCCACGCGAATCAAGAAATCCGGAGGCTGCTTATCCCTTGTCCGTTCAGCTTCCAATGGTGGCTTGTTCAGCTTCCAACGCGTTTGCCACATTCCACGCGCGGTGCACCTAGTACTACCAACCCACAGCTTCTCACATTGACTTCCGTGTTCCCGATGTGGCTGCAAAAAAGGGGGGCGTCGGGATTTTTACAATGTTGCGGGTGGGTGTATTCAGGACATGTATTTAAGTCGTGCTCTCGGAGTTGAAGCCATAGTCGCATCATTCCCTGATTGAGAAGAATATGATGTCCCAGACGACGATAATATTTATCCGCACTCTCGTCATGTGCGGTACGGGGACTTTATATTTTTATTTATTTTATTTTGTATGCAATGGTGCAAATTATTTGACTGCCGTTGCTGTTTATTATTCGTATCTTACACTTCATTGAAATATTTGTCGTTGGTGAAATGAACTTTTTGTGAAATGACATTGTTTCCATATTTCTAACCGTGCAGCTGTTGCCACATTGGTGACTGGCATGTCGCTGGCGAGCCAACATCGAGATGGGAAGAACCACGGTGCCCCTCCTGCTCCATCACAAGACGCCGACGGGGTTCTGAGCGTCGCGCGCATCACGGGATCTAAGCCCGCATTCAGCGTGATACCAGCGTCACGCGCGTTGGTCGCCAGCGTGACGGACGCCGACCGGGCGTCACTAAGCGACGTGCCGTCTGACGATGATGACGTGGACGTCTTGGATGAAGTCACGTGCCAGACGCTGAAATCCAACTTGGCAAGTCTGTATCACAGGGCGGATGAGGCTTTCCGATTCTACGTGAGTACCAATCTTGAACTTTTTGGACAGATAATGGTGGGGTGACGGGGGGGAGAGTCATAATGTGTGTTTCGGCGCCTCATGCCACGTGAAAGCCACATGGGACAGTGCCATCTGGTGAAAGATTCACCCATGTGTTGTAGAAAGACATATAACTTCCTCTAAACATGAGAAGCTAGGCCAGAAGTAGCACTACAGCACCATGATGTGAAAAGAGGCGAACACCTCCAATTGCCAGCGAATTTCAGAAATGTTCTATATGCAATACCAAAATCAAATATCATCGCACATAATTGAGAAAATGCTAATATGTGCGTCAATTGCCGTAATAAATATACAGAACAGCTGATGGTTTGTATTTATTTTGGGATTGTCCAGTTGTACAGCACTTGCGGGAAGCTTTTATTACTTACCTCCGACCATGTATTGACATTTCAAAGCTTTTTAATAAGATGAACGTTCTTCTGGGCATAACGGAACAGGAACATTTATTGGTAGACCACATGTGTATAATGGTTAAAAAGTATATATTTGCGGCACGATGTAAAGATAAAGGTTTATACCTTCCAGCAGTGATAAGACAAATCAAAAGGTTATATAAATTAGAAACTTCAATTCTTTCTAAGGAGACCGGAAAAAAATACATTATAACAAGTGGAAGAGTGTAAAAGAACTGATGGATAAAGAGTAAATTAAATGTAAGTTATCATTAGACTTTGTATGTACGCTTTGTTTTCTTTAATTTTGTATGTATGTTATAGTTATATATTATGTATATGTAGCAAAATGACCGTTACTGAATAAAAAAAAAAAAAAAAAAGAGCTGATGGTTTGTATGTGTATCAGGTCACATATTGGTGTGTTGTGTTGTGTTGTTGCTATCCTAAAAGTAGCTAGGAAGAGGCAAGAGGGGCTGCAAACAGCATTAACAGTATTAAATAAAGTACATAACAACAATGGATCATTCGTGCGCTAATGGAGATACCGATATGATTTTGACAATCTTGTGCCGCCCCACCCCCCCCCCCTTTCCCCCGCATCATCCACCCCTTTCTATTAAACGAGCGAGCTTGATCAATGGGGTCCTTGACACAAACCACCAAGTATCCGTTTGTAGGAGGGACTCCCGTGGCGAAGTGGTAGTAACAAGGACACTCGTCGGTTAGGGATCAAGTGTGTGTGTACTCAGGGACCCATTCAGTAGATAATTCCTTGTGACTAGACCACCTCATGACCCCATGGAGCGGTACTCAGAAGGCACTTCTCCCACTTATACTGAGCATTCAACATTGTCATTAGACCACACAGAACAGGTGTCTCGGAAGTATATCAACTGCAGAAAAGTCGGATATGTTGATTATTAGGTTGTAATAATTGTTGTCTCTCTCGAAGCTGTAATGCTATGGTATGAAAAAAAAACATTTGTTGGTGTCATGAGCCATGAACATGAAGATAATTGAGTTGTCAATGAATACATCGCCAATGATTTAGCAATTTTGTATTGCACGACGTCACCTGCATCGGTAATTGACTAAGGGATGTCGGTGTTATCTCACCTGAGGAAGCCATATATTGGATATTGCATAATATATTTCAGCCGTAGGGCCTACTTGATTAAAACCAGTTTCGAGATATTTTTCACGGGGTAAAGTGTATCATATATTATTGCAATTGTGGATCAATTGTGAAGCAATTGCGAGGTTTTGTTAGGCATATCTAAAGTAACCGAACAAACTTGTGAGGCTTACAACAGCGTATGGGTCCAAAGCAAAAGGAGCACAAGTGTACTATATGTTACCATGCTTTATCAAAGTGGAAATCAATTGAAATCAATTAGTGAATCAAGGTTTGCATTTGTTATATTGCTTCCCAACTCTAGTGTAACAATGACTGGATAACCAGGGAAATCACTTTCTTGGGGTACCAGTCATGTGACCAGTACATCCGTGACGTCATCGATGGTGGCGCCATCTACTTTCCGCCTGTGTACAACGACACGCTGGGTTCGGAAAACATGTCGGTGAGTATCAGCGATTATTCGTACCCGGAAGGGGTCAATTTCCTAGGAAAGCTAGACTCGAACGACGTAGGTGAAGGATCCCGGGGGAGGGGTGTCGAGGGGCGGGCTGTATTTAGGTATGGGGGTGGGCAGTACCCTACCGCCACCCACAAACGCAAGCGTCATCCTACGCGTCCGGGGTCAATCCCTATGGAAAACAAGAAACTTAATATAGATACCACCATGCCCTTAAATTGTTTTATTATTTCGTGTACATGGTAAAATGTATGATATTATCGTAATTTTGGGATCGGGTCCAATGTAAAGGTGACATTAATGAGCCCTCAATACGATCATATGATACACGTTATGCTGAGAAAAACAAGGCCATGACAGTGAATATAGGTCTATTTTGTACATCAGTCACGCTCACTAATTTAAAGCCAATATCATATATGGCGCAACATATAACGTTATTCCCTTTGAAAATGGAAACGTCATCATATTGCTAATTTAAATGACAACAAATCGAGTGATACACAATAACATTTCCAACGAAGATCTTTGGGCGCAATGATTTGCGCACTAAACAGTGCTATGAATATATTTTTATACGTTATGCACTTTGACTTATGACATGCTATATATTTGTATCTTTTAGATAAACTCATTATATCAATGCATTTTTGCTGTTTTTCTAGAGATAATTTGCTGTGTGAACAGCTTTAAATATCAGGTACGCTTTCAAGTATTACAGATTCGTGACCTAATTAGGATGATTCTTTCTTGCCCTAGTAGGGCCCCTGAGGGGGGGTAGCCATGTCGCGTGTCGATTTTAAGAAAAGGTCCATGTCGCGTGTCGATTTTAAGAAAAGTTCCATGTCGCCGTGTCGCTAAGTCTTATGTCGCATGTCGATTCTAAGACAACCCCAATGTCGCGTTGTCGATTTTAAAAATCGCCGTGTCGCCGTGTCGAAAAAGCCCCTCTGGGGCCCTCCTAGTGGGTGCTGAATTCGGTAGCACGGGCCCATATCCAGTTCAATGATGTCATCGGGAACGCCAGCGCAAAGGAGTTAGACTACTTGTGTTTCCCGCCATCTTGCGAGGAGAAAGACATCTGCGAGAAGCATTCCCTCAGCCAGGAAGAAATATTCTTCTGCAACAACTCAGTCAAGATGTTCATCGTGCACGCCAGGCAAGAAGATGTGATATTCAACTGTGTTGTTACGGTAAGTAGGATTATGACCTTCTGTGCCCTCCTTGAATCGTCAGTCACCCTGTTTATAGTCCCTTTTAAGGTAGTACTGCATTAATTAGACACTACTTTAATTACGCTATCACCAATGATACTTTTTGTATTCCTGTGTCCACGGGTAAGTATCGCATCTATTAATATCCTTTGCACTGCCGTTGTGTTGTAATGCATGCCACGAGAGACCGACGACCTAGAACCGCTGGTGCGCGCTGAGCGCTTCTATAAATAGCGACACTGCGGGGATTCTGGGTTCTGTACACGACGCCGCATTAACATACAACGGCGGTTCTATACGGTAGTCCAGGTCTGGCAGTTGAAGGATTGAAGGGAATATTCGTTAAGGGGGCTTGCCTGGCGGCGGATTGACGCTGTGATATCGGAAAATATAGTTTCACCATTCACGCCACGGTTGCTACCGAATCGGTGCCTAAAATGTAGCCTGTTTGTTGACAAGTGATGTAATTTATTATGACGTAAAATCTTCGATTTTACGGCATCTATCACTTCGTTATGACGTAAAATTGTAAAGTTAAACGAGACTTACCTGTAAGGTGAAGCTTGATTGTAATTCCACCGAGCTATATAAACACTTAGGGATAACGTGAGATGACGTAGCGGTCACGTGATTCAGTCTTCAGAGCGGAATTAATACATGAGCCCACAGGCACAGTAAATCAGTGGAGGGGGGAGGCCGGGGGTGGGTAGGGGGCCCCACAACGCATACTAAAGACACAAGGTGTCCAACTCCCGCTCGAAGTGAGCGACAGGCACCCGCTTCAACCCCCAATATCGCACCTTTACCGCGCTTGACGGGCCCTGTAAATGCCTAAGTCCGATTTCTAAGTAATGTATTTATTTCATCAAAAAGTAAATGAGACATGTACTGCCGTCTAGCCGCGACAAATAAAGAATTATGCAACGACAACAGCCAACTCCGAAACAGATTGAGCAAAAATGGCTGACATCGCGAGAATTCGCCTGCGAGATCTCAGGCACAGTGCACGATATGACGATTGGTCAGCTTTCACATGACGCTCATGTGGGGAGGTACTCCTAAAATCTGTCATTTTGATTAATCACATCATAGGGAGATGCTATTCTAATGTTCATCCCGATTCAACAAATTTTGAAGTTGCATCCCCTGTGTCACGTGACACATTTTTCGACTGCCAACCAATCAGATTCATCTCGCTGACTGATGTCAGCCATTTTTGCTCAATCTGTTCCGGAGTTGGTTGTTGTCTTTGCATAATTCTTTATTTGTCGCGACTACACGCCAGTACAGGTCTCATTTACTTACTGATGAAATAAATAATTTACTTAGATATCGGACTTAGGCATCTATGGGTCCCGTCAAGCGCGGTAAAGGTGCAATATTGGGGGTTGAAGCGGGTGCCTGTCGCTCACTTCGAGCGGGAGTTGGACACCTTGTGTCTTTAGTATGCGTTGTGGGGCCCCCTACCCCCCCTCCCCCCCCCCCCCCCCGGCCTCCCCCCTCCACTGATTTACTGTGCCTGTGCATGAGCCCTATGTTTGGGTGGGTCGAAGGGTGGGCACGTTATTCCTTAGTGTTTATATAGCTCGGTGGAATTACAGACAAACTTCACCTTACAGGTAAGTCTCGTTTAACTTTACAATTCCACCTCGCTATAACACTTAGGGATTCCGTGAGACTTTAGAGTCATGTATTAATTTCAAGGACGCAGCCTTGAAACCAATTAATGCAACATTCCAGGCTGCATAGATACATTATATCCATGTACACATGAAACTCATCTACTTCCGGTAGGATGGCGGAAGCAACGCGTCACTAAACGATATGTCTACAACGGGACCTCAAAAAAGTGTTTGCATTGGACCACCCAATGGGCATTGGCCGGACTAACTGGCACTCTAGCGGCATTGGCGACCGAGCACGAGGCTCATCAGATACTATGCCGTGCAAAGATCTGTGTTAACGATGCCAGAGGCACATAGCCTATATGACTACTAGCCTATATGCATGTGCCACTGAATCCAGCAGCCGTCTGACACCGTATTCTATCTACGCCTTGTGACAAAGCAGACAATCATTGTTGAAAATTCAATATCTTACAAACGGCAAATGTGACATTCACATATGTAGTGACAAATTTATGTGTATACATTGGATACTCCAATTTAGACAAATTCTGCCGACCTAGCTAAACCTGTACATATTCATAGAATCGGGACCACTGCAAATCATTCCAACATCCACAGCCGCCATGTTGTTAGCCTGGCTGTGTCGACGCAGCGGGCCCGTTGCTAACATAAATTAGTTATAGTAGCGTCATTCGACCGCACCAATACTAATGGAGTGCAGACTTGTCTGGGAAAACCCCGGAATACAAGCCCTAAGCGAAGTCTCCTGTCACATTACCCTTTGATGTAAACCGCATGTCTGCCTGGTTTTGAGGTCTTCCGCAGGTCACCATCAATACTTAATCTGTACACAGGAAACCGTGAATGTGACACTCGTCAAATCCATGCGATGGAAAACTTGCCCCATCTGCATGGCCAGAGAACAATGCAACATAGTCACAAGTGTACAGGTATGACCTTTCAGGGTAGATCAGGCCTCTTGGCAAAACACCTTTCAAAAGCGGTTAACTAAATTATGATTGCCAACGCCGACGTGGCTGTATTAATAAAACTTTAATCCAGACATTGGTCAAACAGAGGAAAACAGGAAGAAAAATGCAATTCATATAAATTATAATGCCTTATAAATAGTGCATCATAAATTCAGTGAATGAAGTTGCCATGCAATGGCTTCAATGAGCACCCTGGATTGTTTGTCAGCGTCAACATTAACCCTGCCTAGGATATGGTCAGCCGACACCCAAACAAGAGATATTCGACCATAGGTCGAGGACGAAATTCCATAAGCGTTGTCGCAGTTCGGTTGGCTCGGCTGACTTACTGAATACAGGTCAACAATTGCGAAACTACTTGACGATGACGAGGGGCAATTTCGGCTAAAGGCCTTTAAGGGACAATTTGGGTTAAATACTGCCTTCGACAGGCACTGTGGGCACTGTAGGCGGAGCTTAACTGGACATCCAGTTTGAAGTCAAGAACGCTTCTGTGGAAGCAATATTAAAGGTACTACCTGACATTTACCTTTTATTTATTATGACGTCATTTGACGGTCACGACAATATTCGCGATGACTTCTATTTTGTTAAATAGAAAATTCATACCTACTTATGAACTCTGGTGACGGTAGCTATTACCAAATTAAAACATCAAGCAAGACTTATCCCCCTCGCCATAAGGTGTCTCCGAAGACGACGTGTAACGTCAAATAAACCGGTAGTCGCCATACCGTATAATAGATGATAGTCCCGCGGATAAGCGAAAAATGTTGTGCATGTTGTGGTAAAGCCATGAAATTTAGCACACATGGTCGAACTTCAGGTCTAATCAAATTGAGTTATAGTATCGTGTCAGATTTGGCCCCTGGCCGGTATGGCGGCCATTTTTCAAAATGGCGGAAAGTCCCGTAGTATCTTTGAAACTGCGAAGGATACAACTGTTAAGTTTATGTCTATACATTGCTTTTCGGGTTCGCAGTATGCCAAAAACCCCATTATTGATGACATGTTTATCTGTATCCTAAACCTTGTATCTATCGCCTAAACCTCATCACTCAGAGGGTTCTGCCTTATCGTCAGAAAGTTTCCCCAATTGCTTGGGATTGCGTTCTAGTTGTAGTCACCCCATTACATCTACTCATAGTGATGGCGGACAGGGATGATTCTCATGAGAGAGAAAGTCGTTCAGCTTTCCGTTGCGAACTTGCCACGTAATGTAAAGCCTTTGAAAAGATATGGCTCTCAGTCCTGAACATGTATGCGCATGAAGTTGTTTGTTAATTGTCGTGTCTAGTGCCTTCTACCAACAATACCTCGATCATTCACGATCGACGTTTTTCAGGCGAAGCACGGTCCCAGCGACTAGAACATGTTTTTACGGGCAAAAGCTACGATATCTTAGCAAAATGACCCCTAATCTCGAGATCTGTAGCCTGTTGTGTTTAAGTCTGCGACCACGGTACATATGGATATCCTCACAATGAATTTTAAATTTCCAGATATCGTGTGTTATTGTTGAAATACCCGCCATTGTGGCACACTAATGGCGCCTTACTCTTGGAGACAAGTTGCTGAATTCTTTTTTTCTTAAATAGAGTGATTCCTCTTCGTTTTGGAGATGTTGTGTATTGTTGTAGGCCGTATCCACTATCTTTGAAAATGGCGGATGCGTTGTCCCTAGATGCACAATTTTGTTCAGCGATTCCGAAAACCCATACATAAGCATAAAAAATCATCAGTGTTAATTTTCGAAACGTTGGTTAGTTTTCGTTGCCTGGTTTCGCTTTGCAACAGGATATTCAGTAACGATTGTTCTTATAACTCAGTGAGCCCGAAAACCTGTACCCAAATAACGGCTCTATCCCTCTTGTTTACAAGATATTGAGTATTCTTGCTAGCCTTGTCCGTCATATTGGAAAATCGTGAATGCGTTGCTCTTAGATACACGAAAACCAACACATAGACTTAAATAGAATGATCCTTCTGCGTTTAGGAGATGTTGTGTACTGTTGCATGCGGTCTCCTCCGTCTTGGCAAATGGCGGATGCGTTGTCCCAACTTATACAATAACATTTCCTTACTCAGCTATCATTCTACATAAACATAAAAATCACCAGTGTTAATTTTCAACAGAATCAGAATCAGAATCAGAATCTTTGATTGGGTCAAGCATACATAACAAAACAAACAGAAAAAAACACACACAAAAATTTGATTGGGTTGCCTGACCGAGGAGACTCACATTAAGACTGCTAGGCAGTCGCTAGCATGTGAGCCACCTCAAAAAAAATGAACAGGTTTAACAGAAGCCAGTTACGCTAAAAACGACACTGATTCTAACATATTGTTTCTGAGTTCATATGCACTATATAATTTATTAACAACAGCAAATATGGTATTTCGAATTACTACAACACAGACGATCCAGAGTAAAAAATTAAGAAAGCTAAATACCTATTCACGTGCGTGCGTGGCAAACATAACAATATGAGGCTTCACAACATTCGTTATAATAACCGATTAATAAATGGTCCTTAATATGAAACGCATAACTTTTCAGCGAATATGTGGTTGCTTTGCTAATAATATGCGGAGGGTGTTGTTTAGGTAATGGATGAGACTATGTCTTAGGGTAAGCTGACAGAATTTGTGTTTGGTAGTCGGGATATGAAATGTGTTGTTTTGTCTTGTGTTATGAATTGGTAAGTCATTTATCTTGAGGAATGTCATGTGTCCTAGAAAGTAAGCTGGTAGGTTATATTGGCTATTTTTCGTGGTCCGTCATTTTGAAAAATGCGGATGCGTTGCAGCAGCATACGCCATAATGATTTTGTTTCGAATTCAGCGACCCCGAAAAGATATGCACAGGTACACAAATAATGGTTCTATCCCTCTTCTTTTCAAGATACTCAGTATTCTTGCTGGCCCGGTCCGTCATGTTGAAAAATGGCAAACCCAGGGCACCAGCCTAGGCCCCTAACCTAGTCCTAGACCTGGCCGCTATCACTCTACACAAACATAAAAATCATCAGTGTTTTAATTTTCAACATATTGGGTATGTTTCGTGGTCTGTTATTTTGAAAAATGGCGGATGCGTTGCAACAGGATAAGCAATAATGTTTTTATTTCGAATTCAGTGACCCCGAAAAGATATGCACAGGTGCAAAAATAATAGTTCTATCCCTTTTGTTTTCAATATACTCAGTATTCTTGCTGGCCCGGTCCGTCATGTTGAAAAATGGCAAGCCCATGCCGCCAGCCCAGGGTACCAGCCCAGGCCCCTAACCTAGTCATAGATCTGGCCGCTAGTCCAAGCCGCTGGCTCAGGCCACTAGCACAGTAAGATAGCCCAGTAAGATAGCCTAGGTTGTTAGCCTAGGCCACTAGCCCAGGCTTAGCCCAGGATGCTAACCCTGGCCGCTAGCCTGGGCACCAACCCATGCTTTACCCAGGCTTGGCCCAGGCCGCTAGCTCAGGCTGCTAGCTCAAGCCGCTAGCTCAGGCCGCTAGCTCTGGCCCCTAGCCCAGGCAGCTTTGCCAAGGCCGCTGGTCCAGGCCACTAGTTTAATCCGTTAGCCCAGGCTCCTAGCCCAGGCTGATCGAAGACGTATTGTCTTAGGGGAGCGGGGGTATAGGGCTGACCTAGGGTATATTGCCATAGGGGGGGGTGGCTGACTGAGGGAGTATTGTCATGGCGGGGAGGGGGCATGGGGCTGACCGAGGAAGTATGGTCATGGGGGTAAGGGGGAAGGGGGCATGGGGCTGACTGAGGGAGTATTGTCATGGGGGGAGGGGACATGGGGCTGATCGAGGGAGTATTGTCATGGGGAGAAGGGGGCATAACCCCCTCTCAAAAATTATGCATGCAGAGCGAAAACGAGGCGAGCCGGGTAAACTTAGTAAACAAACCCACGTGCGCTATTGTAATGGCGACGAGTGTGTTCTTTCCTGTGGTAGTAAGGGCACAAGTCACGCGTTTTGTTCGGTGCCAAGCTGTTCATCCGATACCAGAAAAGACACAGGAATCACTTTCCATGATTTTCCCAGTGACAAGTTGATCCAGAAGCCTGAGATTTTTTGTTTACAAATCTTTCTACGAAGGAAAATGAAATTTTGGAAACCACTGTGAGATCCCGCTAGCCGCAAGATGTGGCTAACGCGCGATACAGAACAGTCTATGATTCTGCAAGTACTCGTATTAGGAACTTTACAGTACAGTAAAACATGCCGTAGGTCCATAGCAAAAGCTACTATAACCTTTGACCGATCTGTCCGGCTTTATATCGTAATTGATGATTTTTCCGTCTATCTGCGTGCAACCGCGGTGCCTGCTTGCGTGGTACGTTGGACTTGAAAGTTGCTTTCTAGCGAGAGCGTACGCGCTCTGCGACCTAGTCTCACAGCGGGGATAACAGCAGTGTGGTCTATATACCCACCCCAGCCGTGTGACTTGTGTGAGGCCTGTTAACACGGCGAGCGTCAAACGTCCCACCAGAGGGAATTCCTAATCCCCTGGGGGGGCACTACCTATAGTTAGGTACAGACATACATATGTGCCGCCCAAATGATTTTTTTCTCTCAATCACGGCGCAGAAATCTATAATTTCTCTCGATGTGCCCATCTGAGACGTTTTTCCTTGTTCAAAATTGCAGTTCTTGACCATATATATTTCAGCTGAGATCGAAACTGTTCTTCATAAAATTACGGGTCTTGACTATATATTATATTCGATATCGAATTTGTTCAAATAATTACCTCTATATATACTTGATTACCATGACTGTCACTCAATTACAGAAAACATCTCGCATTTTCTCTCGTTCTCCACATGCCCCCACCCCCACCACTGTAGTAATATAGTGCCCCCCCCCCTCCTGTGCGTCTGCAGTGCCTGTTACATAAAGCAGGGACCGATATCAAATTTAGCGCCAAGAACTTGTCGAGTCGAAGCTAATAATTCAGTATGACGGATTTAATGCTGAATGATATCAAATAAAAAATTACAACCTCATCTAGTCTAGAGGGGCGAGCGGTCGCTAAAGTATCGAGGTTTTCTCGGCATTCAAAAAGTTCAATACATCCATGGCAACACGTGCCAAGTCTCGAACGCTATTTTACTTTATATAACTGTACCAAAGAACTTGCATTGTATTGTTCTGTTATTTCTTTAAGTGCAGTCATCACTAGCTAGGCTACGCCTACGGTGATCAGCTGAAACCGACAACTTGTTTAGGTCAGCTCAGCTATATTCAAGACCGGAGTGTGCAAATGTAGACCTTAATCTTTCTAAAATGCTTAACAATTGGATACATAAATCTTGCTGGATGCTTTGCAGTTCCCTTCCAAACGATTTCCTGCGAGGTAAGTGACAATTTTGGCACTTGTGTACGAATAGATCGCGATTGAAGCGCAGGTTAAACCCCATGATATAGGCCCGCGCTGCCACTGCGTGCGAGCGCCACTTGAAGGTTTCCCCTGCAAGCCTCGCTTTGGCGCAGAAATTAATTATTCATGAGGAATATTAAAAGGGGTCTATGGGGCGGACCGAGGGAGTTTTGTCATGGGGGGAAGGGGGAAGGGGGCATGGGGCTGACTGAGGGAGTATTGTCATGGAAGGAGGGGACATGGGGCTGACCGAGGGAGTATTGTCATGGGGGGGAAGGGGGCATGGGGCTGACCGAGGGAGTATTGTCATGGGGGGAAGGGAGAAGGGGCCATGGGGCTGACTGAGGGAGTATTGTCATGGGGGGAGGGGGCATGAGGCCGACCGAGGGAGTATTGTCATGGAGGGGATGGAGTATGGGGCTGACCGAGGGAGTATTGTCATGGGGGGAAACGTGCATGAGGCTGACCGAGGGAATATTTTCATGGGGGGGGAGGGGGCATGAGGCTGACCGACAGAGTATTGTCATGGCGGGGGTGGGGGTATGAGGCTGACCGACGGAGTATTGTCATGGTCCCAGATCTTTAGAAAATTATACTTGCTCCTATAGTATGTTTCGGAACTGTTGTTATTGGATATATGCATTGGTCTTTCCATTCATAGCGTGAACACAATAATCGGTACATGAATGTTGTCTGTCTGTGTTGGCCGTCCGCGGTGCGTGGCCTTGACAGTGCCAACTGGTTGCGGCTTGTGGGTCAAACTGATACGCTTCCTAGTGAAAGCGTGCACTCGGCGACCACAGCTCTGTGGCAAAATTTGCACCCATGAATAGGAGGACCAGTATTACGATTAGCGCGGTCTGGATTCCGCCACCCTCTCCCTACGCTGAAAGGATCAACCCGGGCCACGTCAAGGTCGCTTTAACCCTCTCTACCTGCGTTGTAATATCCCGGTCGGGCACAACCTCACTGCACCTCACTGCACTGGAGGCTGCAGGAGTCGCGTGGATGGGCGTGGGGGGTGAGCAGAGGGGAGTCCATTAACCCTGCTTTTATGTGGGTGGGCTGGCGGGGGGGGGGGGGGTGGGAGAATGAAATTGGGGGCTGCAGGAGTCGGGTGGATGGTGTGGGGGATAAGCAGAGAGGAGTCCATTAACCCTGGTTGGTGTGGGTGGGCCAGGGAGAGGGGGGCGGGGTGGAGAGGGAGGAGTCCGTGGGACAGGTGGTACTCTTTGTAAACAATATCAATCCGCTGTATTAATGGTATGCTACGTGCTCCCCTCCCTCCCCACGACTGTGACTGATCGCCTCTCCCGATAAATCACATCACAATATATAAACAACACGGTGCCTTATCGCGAACCCGCTCACTCATTGCCATTCCGAATCCGCAGCCGACTTTAACATGGGAATCTCCAAAAGAAATGTTTTGCCCTCTAGCGGGAAAAGTAAAATAGAAAGTATCTTTTTTTAACTAAGAAACAACTAGGCGGTAAAATTAGACGTTCTGTGACCCGGATCCGATCCCTCTATTCCCAATATTAATTATACAGTGAATTTAATGCGTATTTAAATATTTCTTTTTTTTTTGCCGCCATGTGACGTCATTGACGGCGAATTTTTCTTCGGGAAATGGGTCATAGCGACTTTCTGAATACATCATTGGAGGTTGGCGACGATTGAGAAAGTGAAAGTGGAAAAACAACGTGCATCTAGTTTGAACATAAGAACAAGGTAAACTATGACGTCATTTTGCGCGAAACTTCTTCCTACGCGCAAAAAAATGATCTATATTAAAGTTGTTTCCCCTAATCAGTGGAACATTTTGACGCTAGTCGCATCTCTTTAGGACAAATATTAAGAAAGCCTTAGCACTTTTACGTTTTTCCGTTAACCGGACAGCCTTGACCTTTGACCTTTGACATTGGAAAGTGTATGACATGACAATTGTAGAGATTCGGACACGCCACATTTCCATCAATATTGGTGAACGATAGCTGTCGTCGTTAGGGCAGTAGAGGGTAGGAAAAAATGCAAACAAGCAAACATCGTTGTTCAAAAAAATCGTCCTTCCGACATAAGACGACATATCTACGATATTTCGTCTTAATAAGCCGGCCGGCACTGCAGCCAAATATATCTGGTCAATATGGGGAATTTACACTTGATTCCTCCAATGTTCACGAATATAAACGTTTATCTAGTCTCTTCGCCAGCCTAGCAGGACGAAAACAAGCCTTCAGTGTAAAATATTTCATATCTGGCAATAGATCGATACAGGCTGATAATCATTCATGGGCGTCCCTGTTGCTTTTATCCAATCATGTGGCGAAAACAGGTTTTCCAAGTGCATTATGTCCAAGAAACATATCCGACAAACTAACCATCATGTCACTTTCTTGTTACTTTAAGACATGAGTAATTGTCACTTGTAACTACCATCAGCTATGATCGTCAATTCCATGCTCACTATTTAGGAAAATTGACTAAAGCGTGGATGGGGCTTAGTGCCGGAGTATGGATCCGGCTATCGCTCGTAGGCAGACCGGAAATCCACGGTTGAGGGTTTGGTCACATGGACCACCCTATCCGAGCGTGGAGCTGTCATTGGGAGCAGTTTTATTTGGTTGTCCATAGAAGATTGCTCTGGACACACTATGATCATTGTCTACACCATTGCAACAATGTGATAGTGTCCACAGATAGTGGTATCATTTTTGCATCGAAGTTCACGGCATTTTGCCGTAGAAACCGGCTTTGTCTAATTCCAGACTTTAGGTGTAGAGCAATCCCAATTCAACTCCTGGTGTGCTCAAAAAGGGACCCCTGGGATAGCGTCCTTATTATATGGGTCTATGTGCCTGATTTAAAGGGATTGGCGAGATACTGCATCGTCACTGAGCGGCTCTTTTGTATGAATACAAAGGCCTATTAATAAAACTGCCCTGTGCCATGTATTTCGGTGCCACGGTTGGCGTATATGATGCACATCCCTCTCTCCTGATGGCTCCTCCTACAACTTTTTGCGGCCTTGTCTGGGGAGGGGGGAGCTCCCTGGCGTTTTGGTTAGCGCACTAGACCACAGATAAGGAGGTCATGGGTTCGAGCCCGGGCACCTAATTTGGGGCATGTTTTGCCTTGTCATAATTTCTTCATCCTTCATCGTCCCGGGAGGTTCCTTGGCCCAAGTTAACCTTCATGTGCACAACAACGGCCTAAAACACCTATATTTCATTTGGGCCTCGTCTGGTGTCAGTTGAACGGTCATGTTTATGGAATGCCATATGAAACCTAGAAATTGTATGATTGATGAGAGATCCAACACCGAGTTATCGGGGTGTCGCGTAAAGCATAAGCAATTCAGAAGACTCATTGGGTCTCGCACAATGATGAAACAATCTGCACACAAATCTGACTGCAGCAGTCCTGAATATAAGCAATGTTGGTACCTATTTCCGTACTGGTTTTACTGGTTTCTTTCACTTTCACAGAGTATTATGCCTCTTTCAAATTCACTGATGCAAATAAAAATTGCGCTTCAGTAATGTAAGAGCAGTTGGAAGCATATCCATTGTTAAAATTATGTTTTTCGAAGTAACCATTCAACAATTTCAGATTCCAGATCACACATACCTGAACATTGTGTTTTGGTCTCATGAAATTATACGAAATAAGTTCGCCATCACTCTGTGCACACTTTGCAAACACACATTTTTGTACAATGTGTGATATTGTCTCATCCATGAGACGTACTATTTGCGAACTGTTTACAGCCAATGGACTTGGAAAGCCAGTGTAGAACAGAGATAACTTTGAATACAATACTGTAACCAGATACAGTATCTGTGATTCACTGATCCAAGGAAGGTACTGCCCAATGATCCTTAAAGTTACTAATTTATTTACTAATCACTAGTTTTGTTTGGGGTTCCTGTCCTTCAACCCTTCCGGGCGATGCATGCCTTTGCCTAAACTGCCTTCTGCGACCAGCATATTCATGTTGGTGATGACAGGGCCAGGGCTTTCATAATGAAGCTTTAGCAGCGCTGCATCTGTAAATCAGCAGCCCGGCTATGTGACCGCAGTGAGCGGCATATTTCAGGGTTGACGATGGGCACAACCATAGCCTCGCCGTTCTTCGGCTGCAAGTATTTTCTCTAAGATACTTAATTTGGTCCCCTGGAGCCCTTTTTGAAAAAAGCGGAATTGAAAAATGGCTGCCAATTTGGATTCCACAGAAAGGCCAACTCTTCGTCTCAGACGGAGATAATTGTGCCCCGCTAGGGACGCACCCGAGACACTCCCCTAAGTATGTCAGGGAATAATTGACGTGCGTTCGCAAACGCCGTTTAGGAGGGCAGATATCCATGTCTGTACATGTCTCCCAACAATTCACTAAAGCCATCCCCACAGCTATACTGCTAGTGTGTGTGTCTGGGTGGGGGGGGGGCTTCACCCTCACTACCAGAGGCAGGCAAGCCATCCTCCGACTCACCACATCAGCGTCAGTCTCACGGTGACACATCATGTACGACGCTGTAATTGCTTGCGTTCCTGGACAGGCCCGCCATTTCATGTCATAGATTCACTGAGCAGCTCTTTTGTATGGTTTTGTTGCTTTATGAACCCTGCAAAACACTGGGAATGTCAGGCAGCTCACTGACAGTGTTTATGTTTACATCCGTGAGACATCCGCGCCCAGCGCGTCACAGGTCCCGCGGAATTTCCCTGGAAATCCTCGCGGGATATCCCCACTGTAGCCTCGTTTTCTCCTGAGCAACTCGGACCGTTGAGCCCAATGGGTCGTCAATATTGTCCCAATGTTTGTTTGTCACTTACCTATTTTCCGTCATAAGCGCACATGCCGCAATGCAGATCGTATAACTTAAGCCAAAACAAAGCTGCAAATCCATCGTCTTTCGCAGACGGACGGACACCGAACATTGACCTATTTTCCGTTTCACCCGGCCTGATGCCGTACAGAGCGAACACTGGCGGTGTCGCTCCCGGCCTGATCCTGAACAGAGCGATCACGGGCGGCGTCCCCCGTGCTATTATTAGCCATTGTACAGTAAGCAACCGGTGTTTGCCGTTCCAGACAGCCTGGAATGCCAGACAGGGGCCGGTTGCACCAAGCGGTCGCAAACGGTGGTCGCAAATTTGAAACGCCGGACGTACAAACGCCGGACGTATCACCGCCCTCTCTACGCCCGTGATCTAATGTCGGTTGCACCAACCAGAATTTAGGCGGTCGCACGTACGTCCTTGCTTACGCCCGCCAGCCGAAAGTTTCGGGTTTTCCCCGTTGGAATGTGTCATGTCTGTCATCACACTGACTCCGTGTCGTTCGCAGGGGGATGTTTCCCGCACGGGAGACGGTACCACATCGGTGCAAACTCATTTATTAAAGTCAAAGAACTACCGTTGCCAGATTGGGCGCGCAAAAGAGCCTTTTAGCACTCACTTTCACGCTCCCGCTTGGTGCAACCGGCTCCAGGGGCCGGTTGCACCAATTGGTCATCACACTGACTCCGTGTCGTTCGCAGGGGCACGGTTCCCGCACAGGAGACGGTACCACATCGGTGCAAACTCATTTATTAAAGTCAAAGAACTACCGTTGCCAGAGTGGGCGCGCAAAAGAGCCTTTTAGCACTCACTTTCACGCTCCCGCTTGGTGCAACCGGCTCCAGGGGCCGGTTGCACCAAGTGGTCATCACACTGACTCCGTGTCGTTCGCAGGGGCACGGTTCCCGCACAGGAGACGGTACCACATCGGTGCAAACTCATTTATTAAAGTCAAAGAACTACCGTTGCCAGATTGGGCGCGCAAAAGAGCCTTTTAGCACTCACTTTCACGCTCCCGCTTGGTGCAACCGGCTCCAGGGGCCGGTTGCACCAATTGGTCATCACACTGACTCCGTGTCGTTCGCAGGGGCACGGTTCGCGCACAGGAGACGGTACCACATCGGTGCAAACTCATTTATTAAAGTCAAAGAACTACCGTTGCCAGATTGGGCGCGCAAAAGAGCCTTTTAGTACTCACTTTCACGCTCCCGTAAACAGTGGCATTTTAAGCAAGTAAGACGTATTTACTTCAATATTAGTTCATAACTTACATGAAGATGGGGTCATTGAACAATCCTGTTAATTTAATACACAAAAACTGTTGTTTGTAGCTGGTCATTATATGCACCATCCCCAAAGACTACAATATCTTATGGTATTGACGCTAAAACTTGCTTTTAATGAAAATACTGCACCATTGGTGGAAAGCCTTTTTATGTAAAACATCTATCTATTGATGACTCATGGACACTACTGGCATACTTATTCAATAAATTAGTAAAATACTGCTTTAATTTCGTACTGTGGCTGCTGTTGTAATGAAACTGCACCCTGTACGAGTTATATATTGCTGTCTCAGTGCTGTAGAGTAATACAAAAGGAAGGATTGTTCAACCAATAACATTGACTAATCATTAAATTGTGCACAACAAAATAAGGAAATAAAAGTTGCATAAATAGTCCCGAAAAATTATTTCACAATATATTCATATTTGAAATAATTCTTTAAATGTGCTTTAGTCGATGCACAAATGATACAAGTTAAGCTTGAAAACATTTACTCATGTAAATATTGTGTTTAAACAAAGAAATGAGATGGTCTTGGTGGCTTTACCGATATACGATCACGGTACGCCTACCCCCTAGTGGTCGTATATTTACGCCCCCTTTTGCGACCGCGTACGATTTGCTACTACGTCGTGCAACCGACGTATGGAGGGCGTACCGTGTACGACCACGATACGACCGGCGTAAGTTGTACGACCGCTTGGTGCAACCGGCCGCTGGACTGTCAAACAGAGCGCACGCAACCTGAGCTGGCAGCGCACTGCCGCTCTCTGTGGGGCCCTGCACCCGAGAACATTCCCAAGGGGAAACGCCCCAAGGTTTCTCAGTGACAATATGACGTGCGTTCGCAAACGCCGTCGACGGGACTTATGTATTTCAATGTCTATGTGACATAACGAGTAATACCGCAGTATTCTCCAGCCCGTCTGATAAGTAATCCCGGTGAAATTGAACTTTGAAATGTAGGTTTTATAAAGCGTCCACTTCTGATCCTGAACACGCTATACGTTCTGAATCACGTGACCGCTACGTCATCTCACGGAATCCCTAAGTGTTATAGCGAGGTGGAACGAGGATTTGCCGCTATTACCACGTGTATCGTTTAAGATTGACCGCACAGCAGCTGTACATGTGCCGGAGTTATAACCACGTACTTATATAGTTACTTAATGAGGAGTCAATGTGCATGATCATAATGAACTCGTGCATCTTCCTATGCATGTATATACCCTATGTACAGTAGTCTTACAGCACGTTATGTCTTCGAAATATTCCTTCTCTTAACTCACAGCAAAACATACATGTCTTTTCGTCATATGTATGTATGTTATATAGTTTCTGTAAGTGGGTTTCATTACCAAAGTGATTTATACTTGTAAATTCAGATCATCAACGAAGCAGTGCCACTGACCGCCACTGATGACGTCGACGTCCGCCCGCCGACGTCACCCGACCAGATGACGATGAGACACTACACCCTGGGCAGCAGCTACCTCTCCCGTCGCCAGGCAACGGCCTCTAGGGAATCCCTTTCTAGATTTTGCCCTGAAACTGCCCACTCCGACCGGACCAGCTGGGATTATAAATGAACCAAGCTATATCGGAAAAGGTCAACTGTTATGGGTTTTTTTCAAAAGACGGCTTGGATTGCGTCTTTGGTGGAGCCACACGGTCTTATTGTCTTAATGATGATGCCACACGGTCTTATTGTCTTAATGATGAGGCCACACGGTCTTATTGTCTTAATGATGAGGCCACACGGTCTTATTGTCTTAATGATGAAGCCACATGGTCTTATTGTCTTAATGATGAAGCCACACGGTCTTATTGTCTTAATGATGAGGCCACATGGTCTTATTGTCTTAATGATGAAGCCACATGGTCTTATTGTCTTAATGATGAGACACACACCGTTATTATATTACTGATGAGACACACACCGTTATTGTCTTACTGATGAGACACACACCGTTATTGTTTTACTGATGAGACACACACCGTTATTGTCTTACTGATGAGACACACACCGTTATTGTCTTAATGATGAGACACACACCGTTATTGTCTTACTGATGAGACACACACCGTTATTGTCTTACCGATGAGACACACACCGTTATTGTCTTACTGATGAGACACACACCGTTATTGTCTTACTGATGAGACACACCGTTATTGTCTTACTGATGAGACACACACCGTTATTGTCTTACTGATGAGACACACCGTTATTGTCTTACCGATGAAACACACACCGTTATTGTCTTACTGATGAGACACACACCGTTATTGTCTTACTGATGAGACACACACCGTTATTGTCTTACTGATGAGACACACACCGTTATTGTCTTACTGATGAGACACACACCGTTATTGTCTTACTGATGAGACACACACCGTTATTGTCCTACTGACGAGACACACACCGTTATTGTCTTACTGATGAGACACACACCGTTATTGTCTTACTGATGAGACACACACCGTTATTGTCTTACTGATGAGACACACACCGTTATTGTCTTACTGATGAGACACACACCGTTATTGTCTTACTGATGAGACACACACCGTTATTGTCTTACTGATGAGACACACCGTTATTGTCCTACTGATGAGACACACACCGTTATTGTCTTACTGATGAGACACACACCGTTATTGTCTTACTGATGAGACACACACCGTTATTGTCTTACTGGTGAGACACACACCGTTATTGTCTTGCTGATGAGACACACACCGTTAGTGTCTTACTGATGAGACACACACCGTTATTGTCTTACTGATGAGACACACACCGTTATTGTCTTACTGATGAGACACACACCGTTATTGTCTTACTGATGAGACACACACCGTTATTGTCTTACTGATGAGACACACCGTTATTGTCTTACTGATGAGACACACAACGTTATTGTCTTACTGATGAAACACACACCGTTATTGTCTTACTGATGAGACACACACCGTTATTGTCTTACTGGAGACACACACCGTTATTGTCTTACTGATGAGACACACACCGTTATTGTCTTACTGATGAGACACACACCGTTATTGTCTTACTGATGAGACACACACCGTTATTGTCTTACTGATGAGACACACACCGTTATTGTCCTACTGATGAGACACACACCGTGATTGTCTTACTGATGAGACACACACCGTTATTGTCTTACTGATGAGACACACACCGTTATTGTCTTACTGATGAGACACACACCGTTATTGTCTTACTGGTGAGACACACACCGTTATTGTCTTACTGATGAGACACACACCGTTAGTGTCTTACTGATGAGACACACACCGTTATTGTCTTACTGATGAGACACACCGTTATTGTCTTACTGATGAGACACACACCGTTATTGTCTTACTGATGAGACACACACCGTTATTGTCTTACTGATGAGACACACACCGTTATTGTCTTACTGATGAGACACACCGTTATTGTCTTACTGATGAGACACACACCGTCATTGTCTTACTGATGAGACACACACCGTTATTGTCTTACTGATGAGACACACACCGTTATTGTCTTACTGATGAGACACACACCGTTATTGTCTTACTGATGAGACACACACCGTTATTGTCTTACTGATGAGACACACACCGTTATTGTCTTACTGATGAGACACACACCGTTATTGTCTTACTGATTAGGCACACACCGTTATTGTCTTACTGATGAGACAAATACCGTTATTGTCTTACTGATGAGACACACACCGTTACTGTCTTACTGATGAGACACACACCGTTATTGTATTTTGGTTGGGACTACACACCGTTATAGTATTATTGGCGAGGTTGCCCCCCGTTATTGTATGGTTGATGAGACACAAACTGTTATTGTATTATTTGTAAGAAACAAAAAGACACACTACTAATGTATGACTGGTGATATCCCGCGTTTTATTGCACAGTCTTATGGTATTAAGCCACACAGACAGGAAGGCTTTCGAAAGATTTCATGGTGACTGCTTGACTGTTTTGTCTTTTAAATGTAGCTAATCGTATTTCCATTGATGTGGATCCATATAATGTTTGTCATTTTGTCCCTAAATTTCACCTCTGTCAGCGTGTAAATACCATTAGATTTAGTTTTGTATTACCCTAGCTCCCTGTAATGATAATATATTTGGTTTCGTATTAACCTAGCTCAGTGTAATGCTATTATATTTGGTTTCGTATTACCCTAGCCCCCTGTAATTCTATTATATTTGGTTTCGTATTACCCTAGCTCAGTATAATGCTATTATATTTGGTTTCGTATTATCCTAGCACCCTGTAATGCTATTATATTTGGGTTCGCATTACCTTAGCTCATTGTTATGCTCTGATATTTGGTTTCGTATTAACCCACCCTCTATTGTCATTATATTTAGTGTCTTATCTGCATGTCATCCTATATATTCTATGTAGTTATATGTGGTGTTATACATATATTTATTATATATATATAGAAATGCTTCTTCGCTGACAGCTTCTTGCGTGTACTTTTGTGTTCGGTGTTTTTCTCTTTCTCAACAGATATAATTAATTAGTTATACGCAAACTATTCTCTTCGCATAAGGTGTCACTCATAGGCGGAGATGCGCCAGAATAAAATATGTAGGCCTACTGTTGTCTGAAGTTCATTCGTGAATCAAGTAGCAATATCATTGTCGCATATATTATCTTCGCGGAATAACGCTTCCACTGTCGATCCACGTTATCCATACAACCACAGGTCACACGATAAAACAAGGAGCGAAATTTACTAATAAACAAACATATATGTATATATACTGCATTCTGGTTTATATCATGTTGAGCATTCCACATATACATATATAAATTGCAAACAACAGAGATCATTAAGAAATGGACCGGATGGTGCAAGTTTCGATTCGGCATAAATAAGATAAATGTTAAAAGATTCAACAAAAAGTACCCAATATAATTTCTGACTAGCCGGTTCAGATAATACTGCGTATACAGGCATACCAATCGTTCCTCTTTCATATTAATTACACACACAGCCATTCACAGTGTTTGAAACCATTCACATATACTACGCAATACATTACCACACACAAAGACAACAATTATAGTAAATTTGCAATAAATAAAGGTATTAATTAATGTCTCCCACAACACACGTCATTTGCTTTTGATTGGAAGAGGGCCAAAAGTGGCCCTTGCATAATGAGGTCGAGAACTGTTCATATACGGGTCTTTATATTCGCCATCTTGGTTTCGGGGAAGTTATTGCTTTGGCGTCAACCACAACCAGACATGCGCCCTAGCACTTCGGACTGTAGACAGTAGTTATATCACTCAAAATCGTCCGAAATGTGCGCTACGAAAAATATCAAATACCCCGCCTGCATCCATCAGTAACTGGTGCAATGTTACAGCATCTGGTTGTATCGCACAGGCATTGTAATTATTGTTTTCCATAACCATAAAATGACACATAGCCATCGTACCAAGCTATGCTATAATATATGTCACTCCAAATGTTTACTCCAATCGCTTCACATGGAGCGGCCTTCAGGCTCCGCTACCAGTACGGGCAAAACACCGACAGGGCATCACGTGACGCCGTTGCTTGGAGACGGCTGATGTAGGTGATGCCTAGGGTGTAGCGTCTCATTGTCATCTGATCCGGTGACGGTGGCGCTGGGATGTTAACGTCCTCGGCCACTGGCAGTGTCGGGTTGTGGATATGGGCCTGTGGAAGTACAAAGGCAGCCATGAAATGACGATGGACTCGCAGAGTATAGACATTCCCTTTATTGAGATCAATAATAATGGATATCATAATATGTAAATAATAGGAATAATAGAGATAATAGGGATAATAATAGGTATCATGATAGGTAAATAATAGGTAAATAATAGGTATCATGATAGGTAAATAATAGGTAAATAATAGGTATAACAAGAAGTAAATAATAGGAATAATAATAGGAATAATAATAGGAATAATAGGTATCATAATAGGTAAATACTAGGAATAATAATAGGGATTATAATAGGCATAGATTATAATAGGTATAGATTATAATTATAGGTAAATAGTAGTTAAATTATAGGCAAAATAATACAAATAGTAAGAATAGATGCAACAATGATATCTGTATATGTTTTCGTTATCGCAGAAAGAAATGATTCATTCATCACACACAATCCTATTCACACTGTTATATATCGGCTCCGAGGACTAAGCGTTATTACCTTCATCAAAATATAGTGATGAACATTAGTGTTACATACAAACATATTTTACAAAATTATCGTGCGTTTAAAGCATCTATAGATATTGTGTTAATGCCACATACCGACATGTAATTGTCGATACAATTATTAGTCAATAACTTCAATAACTTCAATAAATAAGGACATGCGACATGATGCATGGGAGATCGCTGCTTTAAAATGCCTATGTCAAAGGGAGGCGTGGACCTACCGCAGCCCGCATGTTGGTTAACACGGTGTCCTGGGCTTCAGACAATTTCCGTAGTTCCTCCCACGTTCCGCAGAAGAAACGTTCTTCTTCGCTCTGCACGTCTTTCTGACATATGTCGTCGCGCTCGCAATGCTCCACAAAACATACGTATTCTAACTCCCGCCTAACAGCGTGGACCGCCAAGTCTCGGAGTGTCTGGTGGGCTCTTGTTAGACAATCTAAAGTGTTCTAAAGAACAGAACAAAATCATATATTTAAAGGAAACAGACCACGTTGGTTATTCTAGATATGACGGCGTAGTCACTCTGTAAATGGTGTACATCATCTGTTAATGATTCTTTGTTACTATATCAATGTCTGTCGTCTTGATTGATGCCACGTGCTACCATGAGCGATAATAAACAAGAAAAAATACGGAATAATGAGAATCACCGTGCGAATGCTCCTTGTTACACACACCCTCCTCCACCCGCCGCCATGTGTACCCACAGGGGGGGATCCAGGAATTTGAATAGGGGGGGTCCAAACTTGCGAGGGGGGATCTCTAAACAAAATTGTGACCGGGGGATCCACCAATTTTTGGACGATCGGAAAACTGACAACTTGTGACCGGGGGGTCGGGGTGGGGGGGGGGGGGGTCACGCCTCATTTTGTTTCGAATATGCAATTTTTGCATATCCAAAACTATATTTTTCCTCAGAAAGGGTGGGTGGGTGCGGCCACCTTGGACATCCAGCCTGAATCACCCCTTGCACCTATCGGAGGCAAAATTTTGCATACCAATATAATAAATAACTAAAATCTAAAGTTAAAAGGGAGATAATAGATTGTCGATATTGTGACAGAATGGTATCGATGAAAATATTCCAAATTTGCTGCCTACCCTTCGAGCAGCTATACGTCATCTAAAAACAATTCGGATATTTTGTGGTTTTCTTGTGTCTTTATCTACCGGGCTTCGTGATAATGGAATAAACTTGCGGCGACTTGTCACATATAAAAATCCCCCACTTACTTGTAAACTTGCATTTTGAACGACAACCGCCGAATATGTGCCGCTGAACTTTAGATAGCTCGAGATATATGCCTCACACGACTGCACATCGCAGAAGGCCATATGAGTGGCGATCCAGTCATTTTCACACTTAAAAGGAAATAATAATAATAATAATAAGAATAATAATAATATAATATTAATATTAATAATAATAGTAATAATAATAATAATAATAATAATAGTAATATTAACAATAATAATATAACAGTAACAATAATATTAACAATAATAATATAACAGTAATAATATAACAGTAATAATATAACAGTAATAATATAACAGTAATAATATAACAGTAATAATATAACAGTAATAATAATAATATAATAATAATAATATCATAATAATAATTCAACCTCACCATGTCGAAGTAATAACAAGATTTTAATCAAAATCAATCGCGGTCGTTTGAAGATTCTGCAGCATGTTATGATCGCATTTTGCTCAATATTATATCCAGTCACGTCTGCAGTGATTAAGTAGAATAAAGTGAAACATTTTATTGTCATTTCTGACGGCCGGGTATCAGAAACACTCAATATAGATACTGTACTTACATAATGGTTCATAGCCTTCTCGGCAGCATGCTCCAGGCTAGCCAGATTAGCTCCAAATGCCCGACACATCTTTTCCGTTGCGTCCTTTGATGTGCTTGACGTCACTCTATCAGCCGTTGTCTCTGCATAGGTCACTGTATCTGCCATGGACTCTGCATATGTCACTCTATCTGCCGTGGACACTGCATAGGTCACTGTATCTGCCGTGGACACTGCATAGGTCACTGTATCTGCCGTGGACTTTGCATAGGTCACTGTATCTGCCGTGGACTCTGCATGGGTCACTGTATCTGCCGTGGACTCTGCATAGGTCACTGTATCTGCCGTTAACTCTGCATAGGTCACTGTATCTGCCGTTAACTCTGCATAGGTCACTGTATCTGCCGTGGACTCTGCATAGGTCACTGTATCTGCCGTTAACTCTGCATAGGTCACTGTATCTGTCGTGGGGTGTGCATAGGTCACTGTATCTGTCGTGGGGTGTGCATAGGTCACTGTATCTGCCGTTGACTCTGCATAGGTCACTGTATCTGCCGTGGATTCTGCATATGTCACTGTATCTGCCGTGGCCTCTGGTGTCGGAACGGGAGAACCAGTCATTAATGGCGTGTCAGTTGCCCGCCAATCCTCACCCAGCAACATAGAAGGGGGTTTATCAGCTTCTGGCTGATCTCTGTCATTCGACCGTGACTCGACCGTACTTGAATTTTTCCCGGAAGATCCGTCCGTCGAGACAGATGGTGTCCCAGAGGTCGCTTGTGCGTTGAATAGACCATCCATCACCAAGGTAACCACTACGTCATCCACTGAAGCCTCCTCCAGTACGTCATCTTCGCCAGCAACCGTTTGGGCCTGATCTTCAAGAGACGGTCCAAGTAGGTCGTCGCTCTTTTCACGAGACTCCGATGAGCAGTATAGATGAGTTACATTTTGTCCATGATGATCCGGCAGCGAACGACATGCCGCCAAGACTATCGCACCTACAGAGAACGGGAACCGAGTATAGAGAATGGAATTAGGGCAGTAGGGAATGCATATCAAAGTGCACTCCCATATGTCACGGTAATAGTGTTGCACATAACCCATGCTACGTATTCAAACACAAATACTTTATGATCCATTGTGTTTTTTTAGGCAACTTAATTGAGCACCTACAGCATTGTTTTGTGAACCGAAAAATGTTTGTTCCTTTTTGCAAGCATACCTTGCTTTGACACAATAGTAAATGTATTTCTCCTCCATACCCATTGCAAGATTTGGTACAAGTTTTTATCATGTCGGACATATGGAAATAAAATTTTGTTTCCGGTTAATACTGAAGGTATCCCACGATCATATTGCTCCGGAAGCTTGCTATTCTAGTAGCACAACTCCTTTTCCACATGTCTACTTACCCGTGAGGATAGATATCACTATCAAATTCATTATGTCCGTTGGGATTAAAACCTGAACAATTCGTAGTAGTAGCGATTCAGCAACTGATGTTGGGATGGGGTGTGAGAACTTTAAATACTACTTAAAGCCGCGCGATATTGTGTTGTCCATAACATGTTTGTAAACATTTCGTTATTAAAGGAGAAACCCGTGATAGGGAAAGCGCTTACTAACCATTGATACAGAAGCAAACTGGTTGGGTATTCAATGGCTTTTTCTGCTGCGGGGGAAATCTAAAACTACCAGGAAATTCATGCCATAGTGATAGCACGGCGCGGCAAGATATCACTCCACGTATCGCCCACTCATGTATGTATCTAAGTTTATCAGTTCCAGGGATTCAACAAGTCCTTGTAGTAGCCGGGTCCTCATAAGACGACGATCGTCGTATTGGCGGGCGCTAAT
>OZ025262.1:28709867-28746631 GCA_964019135.1 Arenicola marina
CCCCCCCACCCCCCTACCCCCCACCCCGGAGGGAACATGACCACCCCAGTCGCAACATGATCTTAAATGTGGACCCCCCCCCCCCACCAACACACACACCCACACATCCCTTCCTTATGGGGATTGCCTACCGACCCTGTTTTGTTGAGGGCCCCTCTCCTGTTCATTTCTACAACCCACCCCCCCCCCCCCATCCATCCCATTCCCCAACCTCCCAACACCATTTCTGGTACGACTCCAGCCACCGTCCCTCCCCGACGTCTCTCCCGGAAAAGTCATGGCAAGGCATGAGTAATGCGTGTTATGTATTTTTCATAATAGGGGGAGGGGGGGGTACCTTTTTCTAATTTAATAAGCCCGGGAACTTAATAAACTGTTATTATTTTATGCCGGATATTGTGTCGGTTGCGTGGGATATTGCTGACGTGATTGACAAGGCCCAAACAAGACCGGAGGAGCGAGAAAAACCTCGTGTAATGCTACTTCTGTCAATTGTTTCCTGTTCTTGTGGATCATCGTGTCATTTATGTTGATTCGTTTTAGCCCCCAGCCCCCCCCCCTCCCCGGGGGGTGGGGGAGTGCAGGGGCTCTTTACTCGTGGTCTCACCGCGAGGTCCAAAAGCCCGTGTTTGACAAAAATAGATCCAATTGGCGTAGTATATAGTACATCGCGCGTAAGACCCCAGTGTCATAATAATTGAAACATTACTCTGTTTGCCCTCGGCCTGTCGATGTCTGTCCATGTTACTGCGGCACCGTACTACCAAAAAAGCTCAAAACGAAGATCATCGTCACTCACAGACGTGTGGGGATTCCCTAACGCCTCCAAGGTCACAGGCTGATTGACCAACCAAGGTCAAGGGACAGAAAACTCCCCCGACCGCAGTACACAATCGTCTCCATTTATGTCATTTACAGGCCGCTTTCGGATTCCAACATAGTAATAAGTGTGCATGCGGCCAGCGGAGGGCAGCCTGAAATAGAAGTTAGGCTATCCACAGCTAGTGGTTAGCCGTCATTATTCACACACGGAACAGATAAACGACGCATACCACCCCCCCCCCCCTCCCCCCAAGGGGGGAGCACTATATCTAGTTACATATACACATATGTGCCGCCCAAATGACCTTGTTTTCGCCTTGTTTCTCTCAATCCTCGGAGCAGAAACCCACAATTTCTCTCGATGTGCCCATCTGACACTAAAGTTTTATCAAAATCGCACCTCTTAAAAATATATTCCAGTTGATATCGAAAGTTTTCAAATAAAATGTCAGCTCCTGGCTATATAGGTAGATACAAAAGGTAGATAAATATGTACTTTATTTTGAAAGACTTTTACGCTGCATGCATATCTAAAGAAATACACAAGTTAGCAAAAATTCCATTACGGTAACCATGGAAATGAAATTAACTGAATCATCTGAGAAGTATAAAACCATAATGTCGACATGCAATATCATGGCATCTTATGTCATCTCATCTCATCGCATCTTATGTCATCTCATCTCATCTCATCTCATCTCATCTCATCTCATCTCATCTCATCTCATCTCATCTCATCTCATGTCATCTCATCTCATCTCATCTCATCTCATGTCATCTCATCTCATCTCATCTCATCTCATCTCATGTCATCTCATCTCATCTCATGTCATCTCATCTCATCTCATCTCATCTCATCTCATGTCATGTCATCTCATCTCATCTCATCTCATCTCATCTCATCTCATCTCATCTCATGTCATCTCATCTCATCTCATCTCATCTCATGTCATCTCATCTCATCTCATCTCATGTCATCTCATCTCATCTCATCTCATCTCATCTCATGTCATCTCATCTCATCTCATGTCATGTCATGTCATCTCATCTCATCTCATGTCATCTCATCTCATCTCATCTCATCTCATGTCATGTCATCTCATCTCATCTCATGTCATCTCATCTCATTTCATCTCATGTCATCTCATCTCATCTCATGTCATGTCATCTCATCTCATCTCATCTCATCTCATCTCATCTCATCTCATCTCATGTCATGTCATCTCATCTCATCTCATCACATCTCATGTCATCTCATCTCATCTCATCTCATCTCATGTCATCTCATCTCATCTCATCTCATCTCATCTCATCTCATCTCATCTCATGTCATCTCATCTCATCTCATCTCATCTCATGTCATGTCATCTCATCTCATCTCATCTCATCTCATGTCATCTCATCTCATCTCATCTCATGTCATCTCATCTCATGTCATCTCATCTCATATCATGTCATCTCATCTCGTCTCATCTCATCTCATCTCATCTCATCTCATCTCATCTCATCTCATCTCATCTCATCTCATCTCATGTCATCTCATCTCATCGCATCTTATCTCATGTCATCTCATCGCATCTTATCTCATGTCATCTCATCTCATCGCATCTGATGTCATGTCATGTCATCTCATCTCATCTCATCTCATCTCATCTCATCTCATCTTATCTCATCTCATCTCATGTCATCTCATCTCATCGCATCTTATCTCATCTCATGTCATCTCATCTCATCTCATCTCATTTCATCTCATCTCATCTCATCTCATCGCATCTTATCTCATCTCATCTCATCTCATCTCATGTCATGTCATCTCATCTCATCGCATCTTATGTCATGTCATCTTATCTCATCTCATCTCATCTCATGTCATCTCATCTCATGTCATCTCATGTCATGTCATCTCATCTCATCTCATCTCATCTCATCTCATGTCATCTCATCTCATCTCATCTCATCTCATGTCATCTCATCTCATCTCATCTCATCTCATGTCATCTCATCTCATCTCATCTCATCTCATCGCATCTTATCTCATGTCATCTCATCTCATCTCATCGCATCTTATCTCATGTCATCTCATCTCATCTCATCGCATCTTATCTCATCTCATCTCATCTCATCTCATCTCATCGCATCTTATCTCATCTCATCTCATCTCATCTCATCTCATCTCATCGCATCTTATCTCATGTCATCTCATCTCATCGCATCTTATGTCATGTCATGTCATCTCATCTCATCTCATCTCATCTCATCTCATCTCATGTCATCTCATCTCATCTCATCTCATCTCCTCTCATGTCATCTCATCTCATCGCATCTTATCTCATGTCATCTCATCGCATCTTATCTCATGTCATCTCATCTCATCTCATCTCATCTCATGTCATCTCATCTCATCTCATCTCATCTCATCTCATGTCATCTCATCTCATCTCATGTCATCTCATCTCATCTCATCTCATCTCATCTCATGTCATGTCATCTCATCTCATCTCATCTCATCTCATCTCATCTCATGTCATCTCATCTCATCTCATCTCATCTCATGTCATCTCATGTCATCTCATCTCATGTCATCTCATCTCATCTCATCTCATCTCATCTCATGTCATCTCATCTCATCTCATCTCATCTCATCTCATGTCATCTCATCTCATCTCATCTCATCTCATCTCATCTCATCTCATGTCATGTCATGTCATCTCATCTCATCTCATGTCATCTCATCTCATCTCATCTCATCTCATCTCATGTCATGTCATCTCATCTCATCTCATGTCATCTCATCTCATTTCATCTCATGTCATCTCATCTCATCTCATGTCATGTCATCTCATCTCATCTCATCTCATCTCATCTCATCTCATCTCATGTCATGTCATCTCATCTCATCTCATCACATCTCATGTCATCTCATCTCATCTCATCTCATCTCATGTCATCTCATCTCATCTCATCTCATCTCATCTCATCTCATGTCATCTCATCTCATCTCATCTCATCTCATGTCATGTCATCTCATCTCATCTCATCTCATCTCATGTCATCTCATCTCATCTCATCTCATGTCATCTCATCTCATGTCATCTCATCTCATATCATGTCATCTCATCTCGTCTCATCTCATCTCATCTCATCTCATCTCATCTCATCTCATCTCATCTCATCTCATCTCATCTCATCTCATGTCATCTCATCTCATCGCATCTTATCTCATGTCATCTCATCGCATCTTATCTCATGTCATCTCATCTCATCGCATCTGATGTCATGTCATGTCATCTCATCTCATCTCATCTCATCTCATCTCATCTCATCTCATCTTATCTCATCTCATCTCATGTCATCTCATCTCATCGCATCTTATCTCATCTCATGTCATCTCATCTCATCTCATCTCATTTCATCTCATCTCATCTCATCTCATCGCATCTTATCTCATCTCATCTCATCTCATCTCATGTCATGTCATCTCATCTCATCGCATCTTATGTCATGTCATCTTATCTCATCTCATCTCATCTCATGTCATCTCATCTCATGTCATCTCATGTCATGTCATCTCATCTCATCTCATCTCATCTCATCTCATGTCATCTCATCTCATCTCATCTCATCTCATGTCATCTCATCTCATCTCATCTCATCTCATGTCATCTCATCTCATCTCATCTCATCTCATCGCATCTTATCTCATGTCATCTCATCTCATCTCATCGCATCTTATCTCATGTCATCTCATCTCATCTCATCGCATCTTATCTCATCTCATCTCATCTCATCTCATCTCATCGCATCTTATCTCATCTCATCTCATCTCATCTCATCTCATCTCATCGCATCTTATCTCATGTCATCTCATCTCATCGCATCTTATGTCATGTCATGTCATCTCATCTCATCTCATCTCATCTCATCTCATCTCATGTCATCTCATCTCATCTCATCTCATCTCCTCTCATGTCATCTCATCTCATCGCATCTTATCTCATGTCATCTCATCGCATCTTATCTCATGTCATCTCATCTCATCGCATCTTATGTCATGTCATCTCATCTCATCTCATCTCATCTCATCTCATCTCATCTCATCTCATCTCATCTCATTTCATCTCATCTCATCTCATCTCATCGCATCTTATCTCATCTCATCTCATCTCATCTCATGTCATGTCATCTCATCTCATCTCATCGCATCTTATGTCATGTCATCTTATCTCATCTCATCTCATGTCATCTCATCTCGTGTCATCTCATCTCATGTCATCTCATCGCTTCTCATGTCATCTCATCTCATCTCATCTCATCGCATCTTATGTCATGTCATGTCATCTCATCTCATCTCATCTCATCGCATCTTATGTCATGTCATCTCATCTCATCTCATCGCATCTTATCTCATCTCATCTCATCTCATGTCATCTCATCTCATCTCATCTCATCTCATCGCATCTCATCTCATCTCATCTCATCTCATCGCATCTTATCTCATCTCATCTCATCTCATCTCATCGCATCTTATCTCATGTCATCTCATCTCATCTCATCGCATCTTATCTCATGGCATATCATCTCATCTCATCTCATCTCATCGCATCTTATCTCATCTCATCTCATCTCATCTCATCTCATGTCATCTCATCTCATCTCATCTCATCTCATCGCATCTCATCTCATCTCATCTCATCTCATCGCATCTTATCTCATCTCATCTCATCTCATCTCATCTCATCTCATCGCATCTTATCTCATGTCATCTCATCTCATCTCATCGCATCTTATCTCATGTCATCTCATCTCATCTCATCGCATCTTATCTCATTTCATCTCATCTCATCTCATCTCATCTCATCTCATCTCATCTCATCTCATCTCATCGCATCGCATCTTATCTCATCTCATCTCATCTCATCTCATCTCATCTCGTCTCATCTCATCTCATCTCATCTAATGTCATCTCATCTCATCTCATCTCATATCATCTCATCTAATCTCATCTCATCTCATCTCATCTGGGTACGGCCACTGCACTTTGCTCCCAATTCCAGCCATACCAGAAGTATCCTACGTTAAAATTACTCCCATCTAGTGACGCGACATGACCAGAATTGGTTAAAGCGTCCTGAATATACAACCAATCCCACGTTGAAAAAGGCCTCCCCGCATGTACACTTGCGGCTATGGGCGATGAACTACGTCATTTCACTTTTCATGTCTTCAAGGTATCAGCGTTTATAGAACACTTGGGGGTGGGGATGGGGGTGGGGTTAGGGATGGGGGGCTATGTAGCGTCCTGCGCTCAAGGCAAAACAGTTATGTATATCTAATTGCATCTAAGGAGATATTTGCAATATTTTCACAATGGCTAACAATATTATATAATATGTAACTGTTACTTTACTATTATTGCGCCGCGTGTCTATTACTAGATTGTTATGACGATTGTGGGTTCCAATTGTCAGTTTGTATTCCTTATGACGAAAATCTTTGTATTGAAAAAATATGACAAATTATGGCAAATTATGGCACATAATTTATTTCGTTGAACGGCAGTCATGATGCACTCGTGTAGGGTAGAAACCTCGCCAACAGCCAAGGGTGACGTCAGGAACTGAGTGCGCTTGCAGGGAGGCAAAGATATTAGTTCACCGTGTACGAAGATCTACAGAACACTCAACTATCTCAAATAACTTCACACGTTTCGGGGTTGGGATTATAAACGACCGCTTTGCGTGTCCACATTACGGACATCGATTTTTTTTGCGATGACGTTGTGACAACATGAAAATGTATGGGCCCTTTACGTTGCCCGAACGTTTTCAGATAACGTTGTCAGACATTCAGTCCAATATTAAAATTGTGCCTTCTGTTAGAAACAAATGCGTATATGATGAAATAATTAGAAGCATGTAGATACTTACATGGGTATTATATGAATCGGTAAAGCAGCGTGAGAGGCCAGGCTGGCGGCTTCCTTTAAATCGTTGTGACGCGTAACAAAACTCATAACGTGCCCTAAATGGGTTCCTGTTCATAACGTGCTCTGGCAGGATCCCTATTTAACGTGTGTTGTCGGCATGTTCCCAGCTTACCCACATTACATCAGGTGTTAGTCCCACCACAGTTTTACCACTCGTCACAGTGCTCCCAGACGACAGTTATGGGTAGGATTTCATCACTAATTCATTGATACCTATGCATTATCTGCTTCTTGCCATACATTTGTGTTTTGATTTTCTGTTGTATCCGGACTAGTACATGACCGGCAAAACAAGATATCAAGGTGATGGACTGCTGGGGACGTGCCTTTTTGGTACCCGCGTGGGTCTAATTTTGGGTTCAATTTTCAAGCTGGAGAGGGGCCGATCCTGACGATTTTCGTCATAGTAGATTTTGTCGTGCAAATTTCTCAGCTGGTACATGGGTGGGCCGTAACTTTACACAGTTATTGGTACTTGGATGGGTAAGATATGAGGGCTCCCAGAGGCACCTCCTAATACATTTTTGTATCTAGTTACCCCCCGGGCCATTCAGTACTTTGGCTGAGCCAACTATCAATAGGTCGCTGTGGAGCCGTCAACCTCATTAAAAAAAGGGGGGTGGATACCTTTTCCGATCTCCGCAATCGGCATCCAGTAATTCTTGGAGGCGGGGGTGGGGGCAAGGTTGGGGTCGTGATCCCAGATCACGAAGAATAAATTTCTGTATTCCCAGGGTCACAATAAATTAAAAGCAGAACTCTCCGCATGCAATGGAAGGGCGGATGCACGATACTAAATTGACGATTTCCCGATTCACGGTTATTTAATATTCAAATTCCCAACTCACGATGAATGAAAATCCATTATCACGGCGGTCGGCTAATACCCCATTGACAGTTCACGAAGTATTATTTTCCTCATTCCCAGTTCACGGTGAAATGAAAAGCCCAATCCCGAGGAAAGCAAATACCCCTTGACCCCCCCCCCCCCCCTCCCCTTTGGAGATTTGCGATCAGCTGTTGGCAATTCTTGGGGATCGTCAACGTGAAGACCCTTTGCCTATTTACCGCGATCAGTTATAGCAGTCTGCGAATTCCTCGATATTCGGGTTAACACCACTAAGGCGTTTTTTTCGCGCCCACTATTAAAATGTCCTAATCTTGGAGATTCGATATTGCTCTCCCTGTTTTTTGGGGATTCGCGATTCAGAGGAATCCCCAAGATTCTCTCTTGTTAGTATAGCCCGATCTCACAGATTTTGCTCTCCCTAATTCATGGGCACCCCCACCCACCGCCCCGCCCCCATTGCATTGTCCCTGGAGGTTTCTCGGTCTTATCTAGCCTTCATCTGCGCAAAATCGGCCTAAACCCAAACATTTCTTATCCTTTGTAACCTATACTACATTCATAACGAATGCAAATACTTTTATCGTTCGTCACTATTTTACCATGCGATGTAAGTTATGGTTATTGCGAACATCCGCTGTGTTCTTTACCAGGGAATTTCCAATGTTTTATTCTGCGAGAAGGGATCACAAACAACCGGCAATATGTATATATAAACATTTATTTTTTCGTTTTCTCTGACACAATTTGCTAATTTCGGCGTTTAATATATTTTCCTCAAACAATGCATACTATTGCGGATCGATTCATTCCTGAACCGTAACTGGGATGCCGCATAACATAGGCCTTCAGCAATATGCTTTGTAAGCCTTCATCTCGTTTATTATCATAAATTATGAGAGATAAGAGCAGTAAGTACCTCTGCCTCGTACGCTCTTTGCCATATTATTTAGTGGTACCCTCTACCGTTTATTAATTCCAATTGTCCCGTATGCTCCTGGGGATAATATTGGCACCCACCACATTTTACGAATATCTTTTGCCCCTCACACTGTTCGACATAATATCTGGTGCACACCCTATTTAATTTCAAACAATTGTCTCATACACTGCACGTGACAGTTCTTAGTACCTGCCACATTATATGAATTTCCTTTGCGTCGTACATTGATCGCCATAATATTTACTGGTACCAACGCATTTTATGAATTTCCATTTTCTCGTAGATTATTCGTCACAGTATTTGACACCCTTCACATTTAATATTTCTCAGTTTTGTAATCGGATCTAATGCATATCTCATTCAACATATCACTGGCTGACACAACTCCCAGTTAATAGTTGTCCCTGTGCACATACGTAGGTTCAATTCTTTCCAAGTTCATGCAGGGAAACGAAGTTAATATGAGGTCCTATGAACAGCCAACTCAACTATGTAGCTTGTCGATCATGCTGACCATTCCTCTGATGGCTCTTGTGAGTATAGCCAGATCTCACAGATGCATAATTACAATGGCTGATATTTGCGGACATTTACAGATATTTGCAGACCTCTGTTGACATTTGCAGACTTTGTTTCTCATATTTGCGGACATTGCCATGCCATTTCCTGAAAAACGGCATCGCGCAATTTATTTTTGGGCTATACACTAAATTTTATATGATTTCGAAATCGTGCACCTGGCCGAAAGGCCCAAAGAAATTAATCTTCTTTCATGAAAAATAAACGGCATTTAAAAATTTCTTCTCTTTCATATTTTGCGGTGAGTATTCCTGAGTGAGAATCCCTGGCCGAAGAGTAAGGCACTTGACAGAGCGTGGAATCCACGCGGATTAAACAAATAAATCCCTGGCAGATTTAATCTGGAGCCGTCTCTGGCTGCGAGCACCCGACAACGTATCCTGGTAGATTGTGATGTTGCAGATCCGGGGAAGTCTCACCAGTGTTCACCTTCTCTACTCCCCTTGCTTCTGGATCGCCTCGGAAAGCACTGACGGTGGCCGTATTATCTCCCTCATGTCCGTGCGCTGATTCAGCTATCTCTTCGGGATTAACGAATCCGAATTCACGGCTCCCTGAAGAGTTTGCGGACGGTTTTACCACCATTTCGCCCGTCGTCATTACCCGAACTTTGTCGGTCGAAATGCCGCCATGTTCTTCGGTTGATCTTTGTATAGCAGTACCTTTAGTTGTATCCGGACTAGGACTTCCGGTATCGGAGTCCGAGAGGTCACTTCCCTCCGTGGCCGCCAGGGGCGCTTTACCTGCGGCTTGAGTTGCAGGTTTCGTGGTGGCGAGAAGAACTACGGAGCTAATACTAGCGCTGCTCAGTCTGTCCCCTTCTGTCCCCACCACAGTGACGTCATTTTGACTAGAACGTCCCCCGTCTCGCTGCGTCTCCAACGCCCCCTGCCGGACACTGGGGTCGCTGTGATCAGCAGCCGCCGCTGTCGCCGCCGCTGTCGCTCGATGCGAGCTCGTCGGCGCCTTGACGCCACCTACCGGGCTGCCCCGTCGACACCGAACCGTTTTCGTCTGTTTCGTCCTGGGCCGGTGTTTTCCGTTACTCCCCCTAGCGGTGGGTGGCGGCGATTGCGACGAGGCCGGGCGATCGACGGACGCGGAGTCAATCTCCGAGAGGGGGTCGCTGGGGCGGCGCGGGGTCAGGCGGGGCGCGGAGCGTTGAGCCGCCGAGCGGAGCGCCGCGGGGCGGTGTGCCGCGGGACGCCCTCGGCCGCCGTACGTCTCCTCAGGAACCTCGACCTCCACCCCGGGGCCCCGGTCGAACTCCACGTCCTCCAGGGGTTCCGAGGCCTTGACCCCCTGCAGCCACAGCTGGCAGCGCCGAGCGTTCTCCTCGAAGTAGGAGCGAGCGTCCAGGATGAGCCGTGTGGGGCCCGTGCGGAGTCCGAACTCCCGACCCGGGCGCGCCTCCCCGAGGCTGACCGTCATGTTCTGGATCTCCGGCAGGTCGGCGCGGTCTATGCTGAACTCGCTGCGGGTGCGGTGGAGTCGCCCGCGGTGCTTCTTGTGGCTCTTGGCCGCCGAGCTCTCCGCCGTGGTTGCCGAGCGGTGGATGGACGACGGCAGAGTGGCCGAGTGCGACAGGTGGTTACCCTGCCGCTTACTCCGCGGGTGCACGCTACTGCTGGCTTTAGACGCTGCAACCCCGACCGGGGCCACCCCGACCCCGACCCCGACTCCGACTCCGACCTCGACCCCAACTCCTACTCCCACACCGACCGCCGACCCGACACCCTCCCCGTCGCCATGGCCACCAGCGCCGCCCTTCTGACCCCCTCCTAATTGGCTGAGGTCGGTGAACTGCAAGCTGCTGCCGTTGCGTTTACTTTTCCCGCTCGAGGTCGCAACCCGCACCGGCGTTTGCTCCTTCCGTCCGCTAGGGGCGCCGTCGGGCAGGAAGTCGCGCCAGCAAGGCGGCTTCGGCGGTCGGTTAACCATGACGGTTAAGCTGTCCTCGGTGATTAGGCGAATCTTGCCTGGTTCCTGACTCGTCTTGCTGGGGCTGTTGCTGGGCGGCAGCAGGCTGGTTCCCTTGCCTTCAGGCCGCCGACCAGCGCTCATGGCGCCATCTGCCCGATGGCGCCCCCTCGTGGGGTTTCCGTGCACGCCTATGGTGATGATCGTTGCTATGGCAACCTCAGTGTCAGTTTTGGGCATGGAGAGGCGGACGCGACGGCTCCGGGGTAGTTCATCGTGTCATCGCCGGGTGTCGCTGCGGTTTGCACTGCAATAATAAACACATACACCAGATTAGTTTTTATTCCCGGTTTTGCTTACGTCGAAACCATGTAAAATGTTTACTCTCAATTGGACATCCACGAGCGTTTTCCTCAGTATTGTGGACGAAAAGTTTAATGTCCCTTATGGTATTAAGCAAATTCCCAGATCATAAACTGAATGTCTAATAGAATGAACTATAAGGTAAAGTTGTAAATGCTCGGTAGAAGTGGTTAAAAATGAATTTCGCTTCACTAGGATCTGTGCCCTCTTTTAGCAACTCTATATTTAAGAAATGTAACTCGCATTTCATTATTTTTATGTGTATCCTAAATGAGAATTAAGGGTAGCGATCCAACCGATTTCTACTGTAATAGTGTATCTTTTCTTGCGATCGCTAATGTACATTAGCAGTGCATACTTGTTTGTATAGTGGGGGGGGGGGTGCTCGTGGAATCACCACGTTACCCCGATCAGTCGTCACTACTCCGCTTTGAGAACACGTGGGAAGTTGGACGAGATGCCACGGTAGGAAGGTGATTGTACTTCCGAACAGTGTAATGTGACTGGGTGGTGTAGTGTGAGCAGTGTAATGTGACTGGGTGGTGTAGTGTGAGCAGTGTAATGTGACTGGGTGGTGTAGTGTGAGCAGTGTAATGTGACTGGGTGGTGTAGTGTGAGCAGTGTAATGTGACTGGGTGGTGTAGTGTGAGCAATGTAATGTGACTGGGTGGTGTAGTGTGAGCAGTGTAATGTGACTGGGTGGTGTAGTGTGAGCAGTGTAATGTGACTGGGTGGTGTAGTGTGAGCAGTGTAATGTGACTGGGTGGTGTAGTGTGAGCAGTGTAATGTGACTGGGTGGTGTAGTGTGAGCAATGTAATGTGACTGGGTGGTGTAGTGTGAGCAGTGTAATGTGACTGGGTGGTGTAGTGTGAGCAGTGTAATGTGACTGGGTGGTGTAGTGTGAGCAGTGTAATGTGACTGGGTGGTGTAGTGTGAGCAATGTAATGTGACTGGGTGGTGTAGTGTGAGCAGTGTAATGTGACTGGGTGGTGTAGTGTGAGCAGTGTAATGTGACTGGGTGGTTTAGTGTGAGCAGTGTATTGTGACTGGGTGGTGTAGTGTGAGCAATGTAATGTGACTGGGTGGTGTAGTGTGAGCAGTGTAATGTGACTGGGTGGTGTAGTGTGAGCAGTGTAATGTGACTGGGTGGTGTAGTGTGAGCAATGTAATGTGACTGGGTGGTGTAGTGTGAGCAATGGCGCGGTATGGTTGGCATGCATAAATACGATGAGCGGCAAGCACCTGTTGGGAGTTGCATAAGAAATACGCTCGGCGACCCGGCTTGTGATTTATACACATATCGCGCAATATGTAGGTTGTCACACTTCAGTTTCATTAATTAAGACTGCTTAATTAAACGTTTACTGCAGTATAATTAACGTAAAATGCCATGCTATGAAAAAAATGAGGAATAAATTCATAATTATCCGGATTTTTTGGACGGCGCCCCCGCTTGCGGCCAGCATTAAGCGTGAGCGGAAGTCTGGCGCGACCTCTGGTAAACCTTTTACATGCGGGACGCCACTACTCGCGACCTCTGGCGAGTGACGGAAGGAACTTTTTACTTGTGGGACGCCAACACGCGCGACCTCTGGCGAGCGACGGGAGGAACCCTTTACTTGTGGGACGCCTTCAAGCGACCTGTGGACGGCCAAAGCACACTTCCTGCGGCCTGTGAGTGTTGACTCGCGAGCCAGCTAGCCAGTAGCCAGCCCGCCAGCACGCCACGTACCGGTGTGACCCGCGAATTCGTGGACACTGACTCACAATAAACTATCATAGACAAGGCTTTATGCTATGTGCCACGGTGACCAGGGCAAACACAAACGACCCATTCCAGACGTGCGTATGGGTCATGCAAACCTCGTCCAAGCCACGACCGGCCGACGGATAGCCATCCCCCAACCACTCACCACCCACCCACCCACCTTCCATAAGGCCCATGCTCTCGACTTGCCTCTCTGTGCGGGCGGTGTCCGACTGTATCTACTGTCTGTCCTAGTGGCGCGGAGAATATTTGTTTCAATGGAATTGAGCCAATTGCAAGGCGCAGCCGTTCGTCGTTATATAGTTTGCTTAAAGTAAAGTCTGTTGTGGGGTATGTGGTTGATGGGTGGGAGGGGTGAGGGGGGGGAGGTACACCGGAGGGAGAAGAGGGCTTCGATATTTTACAAGCACTCTTGGCCTGGATGGGAGTAATTGTAGTGGTTTAGTGACGGTTTATCTTCCGCTGTTGCTCGGTTTTTTGTTTACACTGGGAGCGGCTAAGTCAAGCGGATAAAGCCATGAGCCCCCCCCCCCCACCCTTATTCCGCCGCTACGCCCTGGGGGCCCCCCCACCCACCCCCGACAAGTCTCGTAAAAGCATTGCACCGGCAGCGATGTCAGTGTCAGCCTTAATATCATATTACATCTCCATCACCATTACCACCACAACCACCATCACCACCATCACCACCATCACCATCAGCATCACCACCCCAACCACCATCACCACCATCACCACCAACACCATGACCAGCCCAACCACCACCAATACCATCACCACACCCACCACCACCACCATCACCGCCACCATCACCATCACCATCACCACCACTACCACCATCGCCATCAGCATCATGTCAGCCAATGCATAACCTGAACACTGAAGTGGTGTAGGCTGTGATTTTGTTATACATCTCGGTGGGTCCACTTTGTGGCGAATACATTCCTGACGTCGGCTGAATAGGACGCCCTGAAGGTGAGAGTCAGGGTGGCGTAACCTCAGGACAGGGTGACGTCGGGTAATGGTTGGTGATGGCAACTGAGGGTTTCCAGTTCGAGGCCGAGGATTATCGAATGTCGACCAATAATAACATTATACCACCGGGTGACATTCTATCATGCTTCTATAGGAAATGTGGCATAGGTAAAAGACGAGCGCTTAAATACATTTTGTGGTGTACTACTTAAACTTCATAGGCTTGTTAGTGTACTACCTAAGGGGGTGGGGGATACCCCTCTGGATCGCGAATCCCCAAGAATTACGGAGAGCAATATCAAATTTCCAAGATTGAGACATTTTACAGCAGGGCGCGAAAAACTTAATGGTGATATCGCGAATATCGAGGAATTCGCAGACTGCTATAACGGATCGCGGTAAATATGGAGGGGGTCTTCGCGTTGAACCAGGAATCGTACGGATAACGATCTCCAAAAATTGCTAACAGCTAATCGAGAATCTCCAAGAATTCCTGGGTGCCAATCGCGGAGATCGGAAAAGGTCTCCGCCCCCCCCCTCCCTCCCCCCTCCCAAAGGGGGCACGGGGGTTTTATTGTTACATATGTGGGTCTCGTCAAACACATTGCGATAAATGCCGCGACATTGTCTTGATCAGTTTAACATTAGCCCTGTCACATGGCCCCCCGCCGCCGGCTGGTCCGCCCTGCGACCGGTGGGCCATGTTACAGAGCTAAGTTAACTAATGTCAAACCGACAGGTTTAGCCCCCTAGAATACCACGAGCAGCATCCTGGTGCTGAAGAAGGGCCACCGGGGGCGGGGGGGTGTCCACTGGAAACTTGTGACCGGTGGGGGGGCAATTTCACGCCGCCTCAGATGAATACATGCCAACCTATTTTGAATGAAAAGTGGTAGATCTGCGTGCGACGCAGTCGCGCGCCCCGCTAGGGGGGTCTCGGGGCATGCCCCCCCAAGAAATTTTTTAAAAATAATGCTAAATGGTGCCTTCTCCTTCATTCTGGGGAGTAATTTGACTGAAATAGACTGAACATTTTGCAATGCAGTAGGAATAATGTTAAAAGCGGTAGGCGGTAGAAGTCTTCAAAAAGCGGTAGTCTACCGCGTAAAGCGGTAGAGTTGGCGTGTATGCAGATGGCGTTCTTCGTCAAGAAGGGGGGCGGGGGGCGGGGGCTCCACGCCTCAGATGGCCTAAATGTTGCATTGAAAAACGTCATTCCTGGTCAAAAGGGGGGCGTCCGGACCCCCTGGACCCCCCCCCCCCCCCCACCGCACCACCTGGGTCCGCCCTTGTGATGGTTGACGAATGCTTGACGTTGTTCACCCCCGTTCTAGTTGCTTACCCTCGGGTTATCACGCCAACGCCACTATCAAAGGTTTCCATTATGGTTACCATGGCAGCAGTCGAAAAATTGACACATATAAAACAGACATGAGAGGGGGGGCGGCCTAGGCCCCCGACCCGGGCACCCGACCCGGGCACGGTCGCAACAGGTATACAGACTTCAGGTATACGCACGTAATGAGGCTGGGCGGTGGTCGGAGTTGGGGTGTGTGTGAGGGGGAGGGGGCGGGTTGGGGTGTGTGGGTGGGGGGGTGGGGAGGGGGGCAAGGCAGCGACGGTAACGCCATCTGTCGAACGCAAACGCCAAGGGATGGAAACTGCTATCGACAGGCGGTCATTGGTAAAAGACTGGTTCCCCGCCAATAGCTTCTCCCCTCGCCCCTCCCTGACCCCCCCCCCCCCCACCCCTCTCGCGGTGCCCTTCCTTCACCCTGACCCTATCCGGCTCGCCCCCCCCCCCACCCTTTCCCCTCTCCCTTCCCGCTCCCCCTCTCGCTTCTCACCTCTCCCCTTGTCCGTCCCCCTTCCCCTCCCCCCTCTTCCCCTCCCTTCTTACTTCCGCCCTCCCTCTTTCACCTCCCCCCCCCCCCTCCCTATCCTTTAACCACTTTTATCCATGCACCCTGACCTCCGCCTCTCTTCTATAATGTACCCCCTCCCCGACCAGGAGTGCCGGGTTTAGCCGTACCCTGTGTATTCCAAGCAGGGTGGAGTCGTGTTAGTCCTCCCACTCAAACACATGCACGCACTTAGCCAATCTCTGGTGGCGCTCGGGACACTGAAGCTGCGTTTGCCTACCACCCCCACCCCCCTCACCCGACTCCCCGCCCCCTCCAATAACCCACCCCGACCCCTGCACACTCAGAGCCCAAAGTGTGTGTCTGTAGAGGGGGCGAACGGGTATCGATATCAGTGGTGTTGCGTCGAGGTCAGCAAAGATCAAAACTAGGAACCGCCACAAAACATACATCTATTGAAAACAAAATTGTCGGCCAATAAATCATATGCGCTTCAGCCCTAACACTTCTCTCTTCAGCCATAGAGCCTATGAATTGCATATAGATCTATGCCTCCCCCTCCGTCCCTCTCTCCCTTCGTCCCTTCCTCCTCCAACCCAGTCGTATCTGTTGGCACCCTTCTATATGGATCCGCCCCCGAGGCCAGAGATAAAGACGTTGGAACGTTCCCCCGCTACTAATGTCTTAGCTGGTTCGCCGGTTCGCATTCCCTACTTCCTGTTGTCTACGGATAAATTGTTGTCTTCGGCCACATTCCTGTGGGCGTTCTGGTTAAACCGTAACCAGTAAATAATCTGCTGGGATATTAATGGAAGGAAATGTATGTGAGGAAGACAGGGGAACGAACATCCCTTAACTTCTTAAGTTCCAGAAACGTTCCAGAAAGTTTCATAAAAAAATGTTCACAAACACAATTCCACAGAGTTCCACAAAATGACATAAGGCGTCAGCCACCTCCAACTCCTGAAGCCAGGGATACACGTATTGAAGCGTTTTAGAAACAAAGTTCCACAAACTAAATTTCACAAACAAAGTTCCACAAACAAAGTTCCACAAACAAAGTTCCACAAAGTCCACAAAGTTGCAAAAGGTGTCAGCCTCTTGTAAATTCTGAATTCCGGGATACACATATTAAAGCCTTTCAGAATTTTGTTCTCACAAAGTTCGACAAACAAAGTACAACAAAGTTTCAGAAAAAAGGTTTAGAATTTTTTTTTCAGAAACAAAGTTTCAGAAACAAAGTTTCAGAAACAAAGTTTTAGAAACAAAGTTTCAGAAACAAAGTTTTAGAAACAAAGTTTTAGAAACACAGTTTCAGAAACAAAGTTTCAGAAACAAAGTTTCAGAAACAAAGTTTCAGAAACAAAGTTTCAGAAACAAAGTTTCAGAAACAAAGTTTCAGAAACACAGTTTCACAAATTTTCACAAAGTTTCACAAGCAAAGTTTCACAAACAAAATTTCACAAACCAAGTTTTTTTTAAGAAACAAAGCTTCTGCAGCATTGCGGGATACCCTGTAGCTACCTACAGAGTGTCTGTGAGCCTTAAACAGAATCATGTCAATTCTAGTAATTTAAAAGAGTTACGTACAGAACAATTTCAAGTAGCTAATGCTGTAATCCCGCCGGGTTTATGCGAATCTCAGGTGGACGCCGTGAATGATTCCAGTCGGTGTACCATCAGGACGAGCACAATATGGAAGCTTTATGGACCTGCAGTGCTGGGATTGGATACTTTTTTATTCCATTTCCTTCAGGATAGAAACGCCAGCTGCACTATATGACCGCACAGGAGTTTAATGCTTCCCCGGTAACTAACTATTACCCCTCCCCCTCCCCACCCGCTCGCCCCTATCCCCGGCCGTCCTACAACACAAACTAATCACTACAGCATATGCCACGACAAATCACGACGAGTCCACATATTTGGCATTCTTCTGTAAATAGTTTTCCCGCTTTTTTGGGGGTTTTTTTGGGGGGGGGTGTTTGTTTTGTATTGGAAGGCGCGAGAGAAGATGGTTATCGCTTCATGCCCGGTTGGATTCATTATTTGTTGAGGCACCGAATAGATCAGGCAACATGTGTGGATTAAAAATCTCAATTTTTCGTTTCCCGAGAAGCCAGGATTAGACCGTTGCTACCCAACACCATGGCCTCACCGTACGTGGGACGATTGAAAACTAAACACTGAAAACACCGGTTTTTGCACCGTTAGCGTCTGGGTTTAATTTACCCCGTCTCCACATGGCCACTCCTCTTAAAATGGAGCAGAACAGGTTTTGCCTCAATTTTACACGCTTTATGGAGCACTTATGCACTCAAAAAATTATTTAAAATGAAAATAGTGTATTTAAATCACCACTCAACATATTGTGGCGTCCAATAATGAAGAGGACCTGTTGTTGTTGCAGACAGTTTTACTGGACTGTCTCCAGTAAAATTCGGAGGTGAATGTACTGTTTGTACATGTATGTCGTCAACAAATGTGGATATTGCTCCTGCTTTAGTGTGTTGTTTGGTTTCAGCAGGACGTTTTAACTCCTGTAGGTCACATCGCGACACTGAGAAGGGTCAAGGTAGAGAGGAGCCATATCTCCGAGAGTAACCCCCTACTCTGCAGGTCATATCGCGACAATGGGAAGGGTCAATGTTGAGAGGAGCCATGTCTCCGAGAGTGACCCCCTACTCTGTAGGTCATATCGCGACAATGGAACGGTCAAGGTAGAGAGGAGCCATGTCTCCGGGAGTAACCCCCTACTCTGTAGGTCATATCGCGACAATGGGAAGGGTCAATGTTGAGAGGAGCCATGTCTCCGAGAGTAACCCCCTACTCTGTAGGTCATATCGCGACAATGGGAAGGGTCAATGTTGAGAGGAGCCATGTCTCCGGGAGTAACCCCCTACTCTGTAGGTCATATCGCGACAATGGGAAGGGTCAAGGTAGAGAGGAGCCATGTCTCCGAGAGTAACCCCCTACTCTGTAGGTCATATCGCGACAATGGGAAGGGTCAAGGTAGAGAGGAGCCATGTCTCCGGGAGTCACCCCCTACTCTGTAGGCCATATAGCGACAATGGAACGGTCAAGGTAGAGAGGAGCCATGTCTCCGAGAGTAACCCCCTACTCTGTAGGTCATATCGCGACAATGGGAAGGGTCAATGTTGAGAGGAGCCATGTCTCCGAGAGTAACCCCCTACTCTGTAGGTCATATCGCGACAATGGGAAGGGTCAAGGTAGAGAGGAGCCATGTCTCCGGGAGTAACCCCCTACTCTGTAGGTCATATCGCGACAATGGGAAGGGTCAATGTTGAGAGGAGCCATGTCTCCGGGAGTAACCCCCTACTCTGTAGGTCATATCGCCACAATGGGAAGGGTCAATGTAGAGAGGAGCCATGTCTCCGAGAGTAACCCCCTACTCTGTAGGTCATATCGCGACAATGGGAAGGGTCAATGTTGAGAGGAGCCATGTCTCCGGGAGTAACCCCCTACTCTGTAGGTCATATCGCCACAATGGGAAGGGTCAATGTAGAGAGGAGCCATGTCTCCGAGAGTAACCCCCTACTCTGTAGGTCATATCGCGACAATGGGAAGGGTCCATGTTGAGAGGAGCCATGTCTCCGGGAGTAACTCCCTACTCTGTAGGTCATATCGCGACAATGGGAAGGGTCAATGTTGAGAGGAGCCATGTCTCGGGGAGTAACCCCCTACTCTGTAGGTCATATCGCGACAATGGGAAGGGTCAATGTTGAGAGGAGCCATGTCTCCGGGAGTAACCCCCTACTCTGTAGGTCATATCGCCACAATGGGAAGGGTCAATGTAGAGAGGAGCCATGTCTCCGAGAGTAACCCCCTACTCTGTAGGTCATATCGCGACAATGGGAAGGGTCAATGTTGAGAGGAGCCATGTCTCCGAGAGTAACCCCCTACTCTGTAGGTCATATCGCGACAATGGGAAGGGTCAAGGTAGAGAGGAGCCATGTCTCCGGGAGTCACCCCCTACTCTGTAGGCCATATAGCGACAATGGAACGGTCAAGGTAGAGAGGAGCCATGTCTCCGAGAGTAACCCCCTACTCTGTAGGTCATATCGCGACAATGGGAAGGGTCAATGTTGAGAGGAGCCATGTCTCCGAGAGTAACCCCCTACTCTGTAGGTCATATCGCGACAATGGGAAGGGTCAATGTTGAGAGGAGCCATGTCTCCGGGAGTAACCCCCTACTCTGTAGGTCATATCGCCACAATGGGAAGGGTCAATGTAGAGAGGAGCCATGTCTCCGAGAGTAACCCCCTACTCTGTAGGTCATATCGCGACAATGGGAAGGGTCAATGTTGAGAGGAGCCATGTCTCCGGGAGTAACCCCCTACTCTGTAGGTCATATCGCCACAATGGGAAGGGTCAATGTAGAGAGGAGCCATGTCTCCGAGAGTAACCCCCTACTCTGTAGGTCATATCGCGACAATGGGAAGGGTCAATGTTGAGAGGAGCCATGTCTCCGGGAGTAACTCCCTACTCTGTAGGTCATATCGCGACAATGGGAAGGGTCAATGTTGAGAGGAGCCATGTCTCGGGGAGTAACCCCCTACTCTGTAGGTCATATCGCGACAATGGGAAGGGTCAATGTTGAGAGGAGCCATGTCTCCGGGAGTAACCCCCTACTCTGTAGGTCATATCGCCACAATGGGAAGGGTCAATGTAGAGAGGAGCCATGTCTCCGAGAGTAACCCCCTACTCTGTAGGTCATATCGCGACAATGGGAAGGGTCAATGTTGAGAGGAGCCATGTCTCCGGGAGTAACCCCCTACTCTGTAGGCCATATCGCGACAATGGGAAGGGTCAAGGTAGAGAGGAGCCACGTCTCCGAGAGTAACCCCCTACTCTGTAGGTCATATCGCGACAATGGGAAGGGTCAATGTTGAGAGGAGCCATGTCTCGGGGAGTAACCCCCTACTCTGTAGGTCATATCGCGACAATGGGAAGGGTCAATGTTGAGAGGAGCCATGTCTCCGAGAGTAACCCCCTACTCTGTAGGTCATATCGCGACAATGGGAAGGGTCAAGGTAGAGAGGAGCCACGTCTCCGAGAGTAACCCCCTACTCTGTAGGTCATATCGCGACAATGGGAAGGGTCAATGTTGAGAGGAGCCATGTCTCCGGGAGTAACCCCCTACTCTGTAGGTCATATCGCGACAATGGGAAGCCGGGGTCAAGGTAGAGAGGAGCCATGTCTCCGGGAGTAACCCCCTACTCTGTAGGTCATATCGCGACAATGGAACGGTCAAGGTAGAGAGGAGCCACGTCTCCGAGAGTAACCCCCTACTCTGTAGGTCATATCGCGACAATGGGAAGGGTCAATGTTGAGAGGAGCCATGTCTCCGGGAGTAACCCCCTACTCTGTAGGTCATATCGCGACAATGGAACGGTCAAGGTAGGGAGGAGCCATGTCTCCGGGAGTAACCCACTACTCTGTAGGTCATATCGCGACAATGGGAAGGGTCAAGGTAGAGAGGAGCCATGTCTCCGGGAGTAACCCCCTACTCTGTAAGTCATATCGCGACAATGGGAAGGGTCAATGTTGAGAGGAGCCATGTCTCCGGGAGTAACCCCCTACTCTGTAAGTCATATCGCGACAATGGGAAGGGTCAATGTTGAGAGGAGCCATGTCTCCGAGAGTAACCCCCTACTCTGTAGGTCATATCGCGACAATGGGAAGGGTCAATGTTGAGAGGAGCCATGTCTCCGGGAGTAACTCCCTACTCTGTAGGTCATATCGCGACAATGGGAAGGGTCAATGTAGAGAGGAGCCATGTCTCCGGGAGTAACTCCCTACTCTGTAGGTCATATCGCCACAATGGGAAGGGTCAATGTAGAGAGGAGCCATGTCTCGGGGAGTCACCCCCCTTGCGAAGAAAGATGATCGTTATCCTGCACAAACATGGACATTTGCACAAGTGGTACTCGAACCACACTCCAGGCACCACACTCCAGGCACCACACTCCAGGCCCACACTCCAGACACCACACTCCAGGCACCACACTCCAGGCCCACACTCCAGGCACCAAACCCCAGGCACCACACTCCAGGCACCACACTCCAGGCCCACACTCCAGACACCACACTCCAGGCACCACACTCCAGGCCCACACTCCAGGCACCAAACCCCAGGCACCACACCCCAGGCACCACACTCCAGGCACCACACTCCAGACACCACACTCCAGGCACCACACTCCAGGCCCACACTCCAGGCACCAAACCCCAGGCACCACACTCCAGGCACCACACTCCAGGCACCACACTCCGGACACCACACTCCAGGCACCACACTCCGGACACCACACTCCAGACACCACACTCCAGACACCACACTCCAGGCACCAAACCCCAGGCACCACACTCCAGGCCCACACTCCAGACACCACACTCCAGGCACCAAACCCCAGGCACCACACTCCGGACACCACACTCCAGGCACCACACTCCAGGCACCACACTCCGGACACCACACTCCAGACACCACACTCCGGACACCACACTCCAGACACCACACTCCAGGCACCACACTCCAGGCACCAAACCCCAGGCACCACACTCCAGGCCCGACACTCCAGACACCACACTCCAGGCACCACACTCCGGACACCACACTCCGGACACCACACTCCAGACACCACACTCCAGGCACCACACTCCGGACACCAAACCCCAGGCACCACACTCCAGGCACCAAACCCCAGGCACCACACTCCAGGCCCCACACTCCAGACACCACACTCCGGACACCACACTCCAGGCACCACACTCCAGGCACCACACTCCAGGCACCAAACCCCAGGCACCACACTCCAGGCCCCACACTCCAGACACCACACTCCAGGCACCACACTCCGGACACCACACTCCAGACACCACACTCCGGACACCACACTCCAGGCACCACACTCCGGACACCACACTCCAGACACCACACTCCGGACACCACACTCCAGACACCACACTCCGGACACCACACTCCAGACACCACACTCCAGGCACCACACTCCGGACACCACACTCCAGACACCACACTCCAGGCCCGACACTCCAGACACCACACCCCAGGCACCACACTCCGGACACCACACTCCGGACACCACACTCCAGACACCACACCCCAGGTACCACACTCCAGACACCACACTACAGGCACCACACTCCAGACACCACACTCCAGACACCACACCCCAGACACCACACTCCAGACACCACACTCCAGACACCACACCCCAGGCACCACACTCCAGACACCACACTCCAGACACCACACTCCAGCCACCACACTCCAGACACCACACTCCAGACACCACATTCCAGACACCACACTCCAGACACCACACTCCAGACACCACACTCCAGACATCACACTCCAGACACCACACACCAGACACCACACTCCAGGCACCACACTCCAGACACCACACCCCAGACACCACACCCCCTAGGCACCACACCCCAGGCACCACACTCCAGGCATCACACTCCAGACACCACACTCCAGACACCACACTCTATACACCACACTCCAGACACCACACTCCAGACACCACACTCCGGACACCACACTCTAGACACCACACTCCGGACACCACACTCCAGACACCACACTCCAGGCACCACACTCCAGACACCACACTCCAGACACCCCGCTCCAGACACCACACTCCAGACACCACACTCCAGACACCACACTCCAGACACCACACTCCAGACACCACACTCCAGACACCACACTCCAGACACCACACTCCAGACACCACACTCCAGACACTACACTCCAGACACCACACTCCAGGCATCACACTCCAGACACCACACTCCAGACACCACACTCCAGACACCACACTCCAGACACCGCATTATAAACACAACACTCCAGACACCACACTCCAGACACCACACTCTAGACACCACACTCCAAACACCACACTCCAGACACCACACTCCAGACACCACACTCCAGACACCACACTCCAGACACCACACTCCAGACACCACACTCCAGACACCACATTCCAGACACCACACTCCAGACATCACACTCCAGACACCACACACCAGACACCACACTCCAGACACCACACTCCGGACACCACACTGCAGACACCACACTCCAGACACCACACTCCAGACACCACACTCTGGACACAGCACTATAAACACCACACTCCAGACACCGCACTCCGCATATCACATTCCAGGCACCAAACCCCAGGCACCACACTCCAGGCCCCACACTCCAGACACCACACTCCAGGCACCACACTCCGGACACCACACTCCAGATACCACACTCCGGACACCACACTCCAGGCACCACACTCCGGACACCACACTCCAGACACCACACTCCGGACGCCACACTCCAGACACCACACTCCAGGCACCACACTCCGGACACCACACTCCAGACACCACACTCCAGGCCCGACACTCCAGACACCACACTCCAGGCACCACACTCCGGACACCACACTCCGGACACCACACTCCAGACACCACACCCCAGGTACCACACTCCAGACACCACACTACAGGCACCACACTCCAGACACCACACTCCAGACACCACACCCCAGACACCACACTCCAGACACCACACTCCAGACACCACACCCCAGGCACCACACCCCAGACACCACACCCCAGGCACCACACCCCAGACACCACACCCCAAACACCACACCCCAGGCACCACACCCCAGGCACCACACTCCGGACATCACACCCCAGGCACCACACTCCGGACACCACACTCCAAACACCACACTCCAGGCACCACACTCCAGGCCCGACACTCCAGACACCACACTCCAGGCACCACACTCCGGACACCACACTCCGGACACCACACTCCAGACACCACACCCCAGGTACCACACTCCAGACACCACACTACAGGCACCACACTCCAGACACCACACTCCAGACACCACACCCCAGACACCACACTCCAGACACCACACTCCAGACACCACACCCCAGGCACCACACCCCAGACACCACACCCCAGGCACCACACCCCAGACACCACACCCCAGACACCACACCCCAGGCACCACACCCCAGGCACCACACTCCGGACATCACACCCCAGGCACCACACTCCGGACACCACACTCCAGACACCACACTCCAGACACCACACCCCAGACACCACACCCCCTAGGCACCACACCCCAGGCACCACACTCCAGGCATCACACTCCAGACACCACACTCCAGACACCACACTCTATACACCACACTCCAGACACCACACTCCAGACACCACACTCCAGACACCACCCCCCAGACACCACACTCCAGGCACCACACTCCAGACACCACACTCCAGGCACCACACTCCAGACACCACACTCCAGACACCCCGCTCCAGACACCACACTCCAGACACCACACTCCAGACACCGCATTATAAACACCACACTCCAGACACCACACTCCAGGCACCACACTCTAGACACCACACTCCAAACACCACACTCCAGACACCACACTCCAGACACCACACTCCAGACACCACACTCCAGACACCACACTCCAGACACCACACTCCAGACACCACACTCCAGACACCACACTCCAGACACCACATTCCAGACACCACACTCCAGACACCACACTCCAGACACCACACTCCAGACATCACACTCCAGACACCACACTCCAGACACCACACTCCAGACACCACACTCCAGGCATCACACCCCAGACACCACACTCCAGACACCGCACGTCGGATATCACACTCCAGACACCACACTCCAGACACCACACTCCAGACACCACACTCCAGACACCACACTCCAGACATCACACTCCAGACACCACACTCCAGACACCACACTCCGGACACCACACTCCAGGCACCACACTCCAGACACCACACTCCAGACACCGCACGTCGGATATCACACCCCAGACACCACACTCCAGGCACCACACTCCAGACACCACACTGCAGACACCACACTCCAGACACCACACTCCAGACACCACACTCTGGACACCACACTCTGGACACCACACTCCAGACATCACAGTCCAGACACCACACTCCAGACACCACACGCCAGACACCACACTCCAGACACCACACTCCAGGCATCACACTCCGGACACCACACTCCAGGCACCACACCCCAGACACCACACTCCGGACACCACACTCCAGGCACCACACTCCAGACACCCCGCTTCAGACACCACACTCCAGACACCACACTCCAGACGCCACACTCCAGACACCACACTCCAGACACCACACTTCAGACACCGCACGTCGGATATCACACTCCAGACACCAAACTCCAGACACCACACTCCAGACATCACACTTCAGACACCGCACGTCGGATATCACACTCCATACACCACATTCCAGACACCACACTCCAGACACCACACTCCAGACACCACACTCCAGACACCACACTCTAGACACCACACCCCAGACACCACACTACCGACACCACACTCCAGACACCACACTCCAGGCACCACACTCCAGACACCACACTCCAGACACCACACTCCAGACACCACACTCCAGACACCACACTCCAGACACCACACTCCAGACACCACACTCCAGACACCACACTCCAGACACCACACTCCAGACACCACACTCCAGGCATCACACTCCAGACACCACACTCCAGACATCACAGTCCAGACACCACACACCAGACACCACACTCCAGACACCACACTCCGGACACCACACTCCAGGCACCACACTCCAGACACCACACTCCGGACACCACACTCTAGACACCACACTCCGGACACCACACTCCACCACACTCCGGACACCACACTCCAGACACCACACTCCATACACCACACTCCACACACCACACTCCGCATATCACATTCCATGCACCACACTCCAGACACCACACTCCAGACACCACACTCCAGACACCACTCTCCAGAAACCACACTCCAGGCACCACACTCCGGACACCACACTCCAGACACCACACTCCGGACACCACACTCCAGACACAGCACTATAAACACCACACTCCAGACACCGCACTCCGCATATCACATTCCAGGCACCACACTCCAGACACCACACTCCAGACACCACACTCCAGACACCACGCTCCAGACACAACACTCCAGGCAAGACAATGCGCATCACAGCTTCAATCGACATAAGAACCCACTTTATGCCCTTTGCCAATTCCAGTTTTGATATTGTAAACCCATAACTTTCTAGTCTTCAGGATTGATCCAGATATATCCTCCACCCACTCCCAACTATCTCTGAATTTTGCCAGCATACCAGGCCTTTGCTCGCCGCCGACAGCATGCATCCCTTAGATCCAGATCTCAGATTCTTCGCACCTCGTGGATTAATCCGGCATGTCACAGGTTTATATAGAACCAGGTTATTAAGGGCAGGAATGTGTGCGTGGGAGTGACGAGTGCGAGTAGAATGGCTGCGGTGGGAAGATGGCTTCAGGCCTTGTGTTCACAGACCAGGTTGTGTATGCAGGTGGCAACATCAGCAGGTACGGGCAGAGGGCAAAGGTGAAGCGGGGGAATAGCCAGGGCAAAAGTGAATAGGGGGAATAACCAGGGTAAAGGTGAAGCGGGGGAATAGCCAGGGTAAAGGTGAAGCGGGGAAATAGCCGGGGTAAAGGTGAAGCGGGGGAATAGCCAGGACAAAGGTGAAGCGGGGGAATAGCCGGGGTAAAGGTGAAGCGGGGGAATAGCCAGGACAAAGGTGAATCGGGGAATAGCCAGGGTAAAGGTGAAGCGGGGGGATAGCCAGGGCAAAGGTGAAGCGGGGGAATAGCCAGGGTAAAGGTGAAGCGGGGAAATAGCCAGGGTAAAGGTGAAGCGGGGGAATAGCCAGAGCAAAGGTGAAGCGGGGAATAGCCAGGGCAAAGGCGCAGCGGGGGAATAGCCAGGGCAAAAGTGAATCGGGGAATAGCCAGGGTAAAGGTGAAGCGGGGAATAGCCAGGGCAAAGGTAAACGGAGGAATAGCCAGTGTATAGGTGAAGCGGGGGAATAGCCAGGGTAAAGGTGAAGCGGGGGAATAGCCAGAGCAAAGGTGAACGGGGGAATAGCCAGGGTATAGGTAAAGCGGGGGAATAGCCAGGGCAAAGGTGAAGCGGGGGAATAGCCAGGTTGAAGGTGAATCGGGGGAATAGCCAGGGCAAAGGTGAAGCGGGGGAATAGCCAGGGTAAAGGTGAAGCGAGGAATAGCCAGGGCAAAAGTGAACGGGGGAATAGCCAGGCTATAGGTGAAGCTGGGGAATAGCCAGGACAAGGTGAAGTGGGGCAATAGCCAGGGTAAAGGTGAAGCGGGGCAATAGCCAGGGCAAAGGTGAAACGGGGGAATAACCAGGGTGAAGGCGAAGCGGGGGAATAGTCAGGGCAAAGGTGAAGCGGGGGAATAGCCAGGGTAAAGGTGAAGCGGAGCCAGAGTGAAGGTGAAGCGGGGCACTAGCCAGCGTGAAGGTGAAACGGGGCAACAGCTAGGGTGAAGGTGAAGCTGGGAAAATAGCCAGGGTAAAGGTGAAACGGGGCAATAGCCAGGGTAAAGGTGAAACTGGCCAATAGCCAGGGCAAAGGTGAAGCGGGGCAATAGCCAGGTTAAAGGTGAAGCTAGGCAATAGGCAGGTTAAAGGTGAAGCGGGGCAATAGCCAGGTTAAAGGTGAAGCGGGGCAATAGCCAGGTTAAAGGTGAAACTGGGCAATAGCCAGGGCAAAGGTGAAGCGGGGCAATAGCCAGGGCAAAGGTGAAGCGGGGCAATAGCCAGGTTAAAGGTGAAGCTAGGCAATAGGCAGGTTAAAGGTGAAGCGGGGCAATAGCCAGGTTAAAGGTGAAGCGGGGCAATAGCCAGGTTAAAGGTGAAACTGGGCAATAGCCAGGGCAAAGGTGAAACTGGCCAATAGCCAGGGCAAAGGTGAAGCGGGGCAATAGCCAGGTTAAAGGTGAAGCGGGGCAATAGCCAGGTTAAAGGTGAAGCGGGGCAATAGCCAGGTTAAAGGTGAAACTGGGCAATAGCCAGGGCAAAGGTGAAGCGGGGCAATAGCCAGGGCAAAGGTGAAGCGGGGCAATAGCCAGGTTAAAGGTGAAGCTAGGCAATAGGCAGGTTAAAGGCGAAGTGGGGCAATAGCCAGGGTAAAGGTGAAGCGGGGCAATAGCCAGGGCAAAGGTGAAACGGGGGAATAACCAGGGTGAAGGCGAAGCTAGGCAATAGGCAGGGCAAAGGTGAAGCGGGGCAATAGCCAGGTTAAAGGTGAAGCTAGGCAATAGGCAGGTTAAAGGTGAAGCGGGGCAATAGCCAGGTTAAAGGTGAAGCGGGGCAATAGCCAGGTTAAAGGTGAAACTGGGCAATAGCCAGGGCAAAGGTGAAACTGGCCAATAGCCAGGGCAAAGGTGAAGCGGGGCAATAGCCAGGTTAAAGGTGAAGCTAGGCAATAGGCAGGTTAAAGGTGAAGCGGGGCAATAGCCAGGTTAAAGGTGAAGCGGGGCAATAGCCAGGTTAAAGGTGAAACTGGGCAATAGCCAGGGCAAAGGTGAAGCGGGGCAATAGCCAGGGCAAAGGTGAAGCGGGGCAATAGCCAGGTTAAAGGTGAAGCTAGGCAATAGGCAGGTTAAAGGCGAAGTGGGGCAATAGCCAGGGTAAAGGTGAAGCGGGGCAATAGCCAGGGCAAAGGTGAAACGGGGGAATAACCAGGGTAAAGGTGAAGCGGGGCAATAGCCAGGTTAAAGGTGAAACGGGGGAATAACCAGGGTGAAGGCGAAGCGGGGGAATAGCCAGGGTAAAGGTGAAGCGGAGCCAGAGTGAAGGTGAAGCGGGGCACTAGCCAGCGTGAAGGTGAAACGGGGCAACAGCTAGGGTTAAGGTGAAGCTGGGAAAATGGCCAGGGTAAAGGTGAAACGGGGCAATAGCCAGGGTAAAGGTGAAACTGGGCAATAACCAGGGCAAAGGTGAAGCGGGGCAATAGCCAGGTTAAAGGTGAAACTGGGCAATAGGCAGGTTAAAGGCGATGCTGGGCAATAGCAAGGGTGAAGGTGAAGCGGGGCAATAGCCAGGTTAAAGGTGAAACTGGGCAATAGGCAGGTTAAAGGCGATACTGGGCAATAGCAAGGGTGAAGGTGAAGCGGGGCAATAGCCAGGTTAAAGGTGAAGCTAGGCAATAGGCAGGTTAAAGGTGAAACTGGGCAATAGGCAGGTTAAAGGCGATGCTGGGCAATAGCAAGGGTGAAGGTGAAGCGGGGCAATAGCCAGGTTAAAGGTGAAGCGGGGCAATAGCCAGGTTAAAGTTGAAGCGGGGCAATAGCCAGGTTAAAGGCGAAGCGGGGCAATAGCCAGGGTGAAGGTGAAGCGGGGCAATAGCCAGGTTAAAGGTGAAACTGGGCAATAGGCAGGTTAAAGGCGATGCTGGGCAATAGCAAGGGTGAAGGTGAAGCGGGGCAATAGCCAGGTTAAAGGTGAAGCGGGGCAATAGCCAGGTTAAAGGTGAAGCGGGGCAATAGCCAGGTTAAAGGCGAAGCGGGGCAATAGCCAGGGTGAAGGTGAAGCGGGGCAATAGCCAGGTTAAAGGTTAAGCTGGGCAATAGCCAGGTTAAAGGCGAAGCGGGGCAATAGCCAGGTTAAAAGTGAAGCTGGGCAATAGCCAGGTTAAAGGTGAACCGGGGCAATAGCCAGGGCAAAGGTGAAGCGGGGCAATAGCCAGGTTAAAGGTGAAGCTGGGCAATAGGCAGGTTAAAGGCGAAGCGGGGCAATAGCCAGGGCAAAGGTGAAGCGGGGCAATAGCCAGGTTAATAGTGAAGCTGGGCAATAGCCAGGTTAAAGGTGAAGCTGGGCAATAGCCAGGGCAAAGGTGAAGCGGGGCAATAGCCAGGTTAAAGGTGAAGCTGGGCAATAGGCAGGTTAAAGGCGAAGCGGGGCAATAGCCAGGGCAAAGGTGAAGCGGGGCAATAGCCAGGTTAAAGGTGAAGCGGGGCAATAGCCACGTTAAAGGTGAAGCGGGGCAATAGCCAGGTTAAAGGTTAAGCGGGCCAATAGACCGGTTAAAGGTGAAGCGGGGCAATAGCCATAGCAAAGGTGAAGCGGGGCAATAGCCAGGTTAAAGGTGAAGCGGGGCAATAGCCACGTTAAAGGTGAAGCTGGGCAATAGCCAGGTTAGGGGTGAAGCGGGGCAATAGCCAGGTTAAAGTTGAAGCGGGGCAATAGCCAGGTTAAAGGCGATGCTGGGCACTAGCCAGGGTGAAGGTTGAGCGAGGCAATAGCCAGGTTAAAGGCGAAGCCGGGCAATAGCCAGGTTAAATGTGAAGCTGGGCAATAGCCAGGTTAAGGGTGAAGCGGGGCAATAGCCAGATTAAAGGTGAAGCGGGGCAATAGCCAGGGCAAAGGTGAAGCTGGGCAATAGCCAGGTTAAAGGTGAAGCTGGGCAATAGCCAGGGTAGAGGTGAAGCTGGGCAATAGCCAGGTTAAAGGTGAAGCTGGGCAATAGCCAGGTTAAAGGTGAAGCTGGGCAATAGCCAAGTTAAAGGTGAAGCGAGGCAATAGCCAGGGTGAAGGTAAAGCGGGGCAATAGCCAAGTTAAAGGTGAAGCGGGGCAATAGCCAGGTTAAAGGCGAAGCGGGGCAATAGCCAGGGTGAAGGTGAAGCGGGGCAATAGCCAGTGTGAAGGTGAAACGGGGCAATAGCCAGAAGAAAGTTGAAGCGGGGCAATAGCCAGGGTGAAGGTGAAGCGGGGCAATAGCCAAAGGTAAAGGTGGAGCGAGGCAATAGCCAGGGTGAAGGTGAAATGGGGCAATAGCCAGGTTAAAGGTGAAGCGGGGCAATAGCCAGGTCAACGGTGAATCTGGGCAATAGCCAGGTTAAGGGTGAAGCGGGGCAATAGCCAGGTTAAAGGTGAAGCGGGGCAAAAGCCAGGTTAAAGGTGAAGCTGGGCAATAGCCAGGGCAACTTTGAAGCGGGGCAATAGCCAGGTTAAAGGTGAAGCTGGGCAATAGCCAGGTTAAAGGTGAAGCTGGGCAATAGCCAGGGCAAAGGTGAAGCGGGGCAATAGCCAGGTTAAAGGTGAAGCGGGGCAATAGCCACGTTAAAGGTGAAGCTGGGCAAGAGCCAGGTTAGGGGTGAAGCTGGGCAATAGCCAGGTTAAAGGTGAAGCGGGGCAATATCCAGGTTAAAGGCGATGCTGGGCAATAGCAAGGGTGAAGGTTGAGCGAGGCAATAGCCAGGGCAAAGGTGAAGCTGGGCAATAGCCAGGTTAAAGGCGAAGCGGGGCAATAGCCAGGTTAAATGTGAAGCTGGGCAATAGCCAGGTTAAGGGTGAAGCGGGGCCATAGCAAAGGTGAAGCGGGGCAATAGCCAGATTAAAGGTGAAGCGGGGCAATAGCCAGGTTAAAGGCGAAGCGGGGCAATAGCCAGATTAAAGGTGAAGCGGGGCAATAGCCAGGTTAAAGGCGAAGCGGGGCAATAGCCAGGTTAAAGGCGAAGCGGGGCAATAGCCAGGTTAAAGGTGAAGCTGGGCAATAGCCAGGGCAAAGGTGAAGCGGGGCAATAGCCAGGTTAAAGGTAAAGCTGGGCAATAGGCAGGTTAAAGGCGAAGCGGGGCAATAGCCAGGGCAAAGGTGAAGCGGGGCAATAGCCAGGTTAAAGGTGAAGCGGGGCAATAGCCACGTTAAAGGTGAAGCGGGGCAATAGCCAGGTTAAAGGTTAAGCGGGCCAATAGACCGGTTAAAGGTGAAGCGGGGCAATAGCCATGGCAAAGGTGAAGCGGGGCAATAGCCATGGCAAAGGTGAAGCGGGGCAATAGCCCGGGTGAAGGTGAAACGGGGCAATAGCCAGGTTAAAGGTGAAGCGGGGCAATAGCCAGGGTGAAGGTGAAACGGGGCACTAGCCAGGTTAAAGGTGAAGCGTTCAAAAATGCTTAACGAATGCTGCCTGCAGGCATGCTCAAGTAAAGAGTTTGGTATATGTCCACAGGAACACGATAACTATTTTCAATTAATAGTACCAAATATATATTATAACTAACCCGAAATGAAAACATACATACATTTCTCAAAAGGAAATGAAGTAGGTGCGTTTTAGTCCAATTTAGTACACTGGACCAAAACAAAAAGTGCCTCCGATGCACGTATAGAGGGCGCTAAGGGCGCAAACCCACGGCCTGTCATCCGACCCGTGAGGTATGTTAATAACGGGGTCCTGTGACAGGGGATAACATAACCCACGACCTGTCATCCGACCCGTGAGGTATGTTAATAACGGGGTCCTGTGACAGGGGATAACATAACCCACGGCCTGTCATCCGACCCGTGAGGTATGTTAATAACGGGGTCCTGTGACAGGGGATAACATAACCCACGACCTGTCATCCGACCCGTGAGGTATGTTAATAACGGGGTCCTGTGACAGGGGATAACATAACCCACGGCCTGTCATCCGACCCGTGAGGTATGTTAATAACGGGGTCTTGTGACAGGGGATAACATAACCCACGGCCTGTCATCCGACCCGTGAGGTATGTTAATAACGGGGTCCTGTGACAGGGGATAACATAACCCACGACCTGTCATCCGACCCGTGAGGTATGTTAATAACGGGGTCCTGTGACAGGGAAAACATAACCCACGGCCTGTCATCCGACCCGTGAGGTATGTTAATAACGGGGTCCTGTGACAGGGGATAACATAACCCACGACCTGTCATCCGACCCGTGAGGTATGTGAATAACGGGGTCCTGTGACAGGGGATAACATAACCCACGACCTGTCATCCGACCCGCGAGGTATGTGAATAACGGGGTCCTGTGACAAGGGATAACATATATCCACCACGCGCCTTCAGTAGATCCATAGGTGAAGAATATATGGTAATTAAATGATCGCGATACATATAGGTTTACTGGTAACAGGTGAAATAGTGGCGGATCGGGTGGACCTGTGGATCTGCAGCTTAGCCTGCTTATTACAACCAATTGAGCTATAGATTCTCTGCCTTCCTTCATTTTGACAACACACCCACAGAACTCCGGGAATGCTGGGGTATTCGGGATTAAAACTCACCTTCATGTTTTTTTCTGTCTGAGCGGCCGTCAACGGTAATAACTCTCTGGATCTACGGATCCTGTATGACTGACCGACATGGACCCTGAATGGATTGACCATGGATTATAAAGCGTTATAATTTACTTGCACTTAGAGGAGAGGTTTGTGTGTGGGGGGGGGGGAGTAAGTGAGGGGGTAGGGGGTGGTTCTTTAACCCCGCTTCCCGGTCGGGGAGTTTCGCCGGGGATAATCCGTCAGGGAGTGTAGGGATAACCCGTCAGGGAGTGTAAGAGATAATCCGTCAGGGAGTGTAGGGATAATCCGTCAGGGATAATCCGGATTATGATCCAGCTGTTTACAGTGTATCCAGAAGCGGTGCGCAGCGACAAGCACTCCCGATCCAGACGACATTGGGTGATCCGTGTACTCGGGGCGGAGTTTTCACTTTTAGTATGAGTTACGTACGCTGGATCCTGAATCCTGGATCCCGAAGCCCGGCCTCGGGAGAGGGACTCGCAAGCATGTAAAGCTCGGCGGTGAACTCACACTAGAGTTAATAGATAGATATCTATATACTAAGTATCCAGAAGAAAGTAATATCCTTCGGGGTGAGCAGAGCGTCTGCTTGGTCGGGATTCGTGCAGCTGGGCTGAGCTGGGCTGAGCTGATCCAGTAGGAACGGCTGCGGTTTACCTCTTCGTGAGTCTCTCTCTCTCTCGTGCTGGGTTAACCCTGAGGCCGACCTACTTGACTTGAAAAAGCTGGCTCTCTCTCGGTACTCGGCCCTCCCTTTTCTCAACACCCCCGCCACTCTCCCCGTCTCAATCCCCTCCCCCTTCCACACATACACACACCTTTACCCCCCCCCCCCCACACACGCACCCCCCCTCCCTCCCCACACAACCCCAGCCCCCCCACCCGACGGCCGGCGTAGCCCGCCTACTAGCTAGCAACTTCCGCCCCCGACCCCGACCCAGACCCCTCCCCCTTTCGATATACCCACAAACGGAGCCCGGCTGCCACTGCGGCAGTACAATGTGGGTCAGTATGCAAGGCAGTCAGTCTCTGGAGCAGTGCTGGAGCCCCAGCCACATATCCTGAAGCACCCCCCCCCCCCCCCCAAACCCCACCAGATCCCTCTACCACTCCATTCCACAACCTGCACCACTTCTGGAGCCACCGCCTCCCTCACAACCACCCGCCCTCTTCTAGGGCCACCCCCGCCCCCCGACCACCACCCGCCCTCTTCTAGAGCCACCCCCTCCCCCCTACCACCACCCGCCCTCTTCTAGAGCCACCCCCGCCCCCCTACCACCACCCGTCCATCTTCTAGAGCCACCCCCGCCCCCCTACCACCACCCGCCCTCTTCTAGAGCCACCCCCGCCCCCCTACCACCACCCGCCCTCTTCTAGAGCCACCCCCGCCCCCCTACCACCACCCGTCCATCTTCTAGAGCCACCCCCGCCCCCCTACCACCACCCGTCCATCTTCTAGAACCACCCCCTCCCCTACCACCATCCGTCCGTCCTCCCCCCCACCACCACCCGTCCATCTTCTAGAACCACCCCCTCCCCTACCACCATCCGTCCGTCCTCCCCCCTACCACCACCCGTCCATCTTCTAGAGCCACCCCCTCCTACACAACCCCCCGCCCTCCCCCTCCACCATCCGTCCGTCTTCTAGAGCCACCCCCTCTCCCACAACCACCCATCCCTCGTTTAGAGCCACCCTCTCCCTCACAACCACTCGCCCTCTTTTAGAGCCACCCCCTCTCCCACAACCACCCATCCCTCGTTTAGAGCCACCCTCTCCCTCACAACCACTCGCCCTCTTTTAGAGCCACCCCCTCTCCCACAACCACCCATCCCTCGTTTAGAGCCACCCTCTCCCTCACAACCACTCGCCCTCTTTTAGAGCCACCCCCTCTCCCACAACCACCCATCCCTCGTTTAGAGCCACCCTCTCCCTCACAACCACTCGCCCTCTTTTAGAGCCACCCCCTCTCCCACAACCACCCATCCCTCGTTTAGAGCCACCCTCTCCCTCACAACCACTCGCCCTCTTTTAGAGCCACCCCCTCTCCCACAACCACCCGTCCCTCGTTTAGAGCCACCCTCTCCCTCACAACCACTCGCCCTCTTTTAGAGCCACCCCCTCTCCCACAACCACCCATCCCTCGTTTAGAGCCACCCTCTCCCTCACAACCACTCGCCCTCTTTTAGAGCCACCCCCTCCCCCACAAGCCCCCACCCTCTTCTAGAGCCGCCCCCTCCCCCACCACCATCCGTCCGTCTTCTAGAGCCACCCCCTCCCCCACAACCACCCCGTCCCTCTTCTAGAGCCACCCCCTCCTCCACAACCACCCATCCCTCTTCTAGAGCCACCCTCTCCCCCACAACCACCCACCCCTCTTCCAGAGCCACCCCCTCCCCCACAACTACCCGTCCCTCTTCTGGAGCCACCCCCTCCCCCACAACCACCCGTCCCTCTTCTAGAGCCACCCCCTCCCCCACAACCACCCGTCCCTCTTCTGGAGCCACCCCCTCCCCCACAACCACCCGTCCCTCTTCTAGAGCCACCCCCTCCTCCACAACCACCCGTCCCTCTTCTAGAGCCACCCCCT